>CAKNXH010002138.1:123925-188333 GCA_932178445.1 Andricus quercusramuli | reverse complement strand
CTGTAGAACGGGACTTCGAATATCAACCACTTGGGTTGTACACAAACTTTTATTTTGATTTCTTTAATCAACAATGTCAAAATACTAACTACGCATGTTGAGACTATGAGTCGAGTTCACAAAGTGAGCTACACAAAGAGAGTCTTTTGGCAGTGGTTAAAGCAGTCCTACCACCCACAACATGGCGGAGATTGAGGTGGCCCACGACTCCTCACGGCCCACAACTCCCCACCGTCCCCTATCATGTGGTTTTTGAACAGCCCCTTATGTTATATATTAAAATTAATTAAAAGAAGAATTCGACCTTAATCAGTGTGTTGAAATGAATTGAAGACAAGTAATTCATCAGCAAATGTAATATTTTATTGTTGTAATGTTTTTATTTTCAAGCAACATGTTTATGATAAGTATAACATGTATGAACATACTATGAAAATAAAAATGTTATAATTTAAATTACCTGACATTGCTGTTACATATTCATAGTCTATTCATCAGACTATGTGGTTTGCGAAAAGAGGGGGGCCAGAAAATATCACTAGTATCAAAAGGGGGCTGCTCAGGATCATCAAAAGGGCGTTTTGCTGAACCGGACCGACCTTCTGGTTTGGAAGGACCTTTTGGACGAACGCTTGGAGAATTTCGGCCTCCTGTAGGAGGATTTTGATTTCCTGATGTTCCTTCTGATCCTGGAGGTTTTCGCTCTTTCGGAAATCCTTTGAATTTAATTGAAATTCTCGTATAAGTTCTTGGAGAAAGTTCTTCATCTCCTTGGGGCAATCCAGAACCTGTTCCCCTGTTGGACTGTGAACTCAGTCCTGCAAAAAAATAATAAAACCTAATGAATTGAAAGTTTTCAGATTCTCAACCACAGTAAATGCCAAATGATCAATTTGATCCTCAAATTTGATGAAAAATGCAACACTTTTATACAGGTTTCGATTTTTTATTTGATAAGCAAATTGCACATCAGAGTGATCCGATTCACGAATTTTCATGAGTAGTAACTGCCGAGTGTCAATTCTTATATGACACATTGAGAAATAATTTGACAAGTGACAAATCAATCCTTTTCTTCGACCGACGATGCTTAAGAATTTCAAATTGCAAATTTTTATGTCTTACGGTCCACATAGAATTAAATAAAAATTGAGCCAAAAACATTTTTCTGAATCAGAATTTATTAATTAAAAAACTTCTTTCTCCATCCTTTACGTACGTTTCGGCACAATTGCGTACCTTCTTCAAAAGCTTTTAAAAGTCTCAATAGAATAATATTTCAAATTAGCAATATTAAACAGAAAAATTAAAAATTAAAAAAATAATTTCATAAATTAATGTGAATTTGTACCTGAGATTAGAATAATTTCGAAGAGTAAAACAAACATCGAAGAGGAACATAGAAACCAATGTCAATTTTGAAGAATTCAAGTCAAAATTTGAGTCGAAAATTTATAAAACATTAATATTGTTTTAGAAGTCTCAGAAAAATTAAAGGTACTTCACTCAATTTGAAAACTACGTCATAAAATACAGAAAAGAGGTAAATAACGCCAGATAAATTTAAACTTTCTCAGGGTTAAAAAAAGCAATGTTACTAAATAATTTCGAAAATATCGAACACATTGTGGTCGAAAACAAGAAAATTTAAATTGAAAATAATTGTTTAGTATTGGGAAATAATTATGTTCTTAAAATTTTGCTACCACACTATAATTTGTAAATATTTTACATTTTAAAAAAGATAAGAAAAATGAAATTATGGGCAAAAACTTATTTCGAAGAATTTGAAAAAAAAATGTAGCAGCTTTTTTAATAATTTTGAACGATTTGAGATTATTTTTTTCTAAGATTTCTGGGAGACTTTATAACGGTTTCAGTCTCATTTTCAAAAAAAATTTTAAGTTTGGAAGATTTTAATATGTGTGCAAAAAGAATATGGAAGACTTCAAGACAATTTTTATTTTTCAGCATTTGAACAATTTTTAGGTAAACTGAATTAAGCAGGGTGTCAAGAGGATGAAAAAAAAATGTTCTCAAGATTCATGGGATAATTTCAAATGATTTCTTTGATGAATTTTAAGAGAAAATTGAAAAACATTACAAAATATTTTTAATTAATTCCTAAAATTTTCAAAAAGAGTGTAAAAAGTATGAAGAAAACTTTTGCATTTTTCCATATTAGATCATTTTAGAAAAAATCTGAGTAATTTCAAGAAATATTTAAAAGTTTTGAAGCGATAAAAAAAATTGAAACTTTGAAAGACATTTTCAAAAATTTGTAAGGTTTCAAGGAAATGGAAAAAAATCATTAGGTTTCTAAGAAAAATCAGGACGATTTTTTATTTTGAAAAATTGATTTGAAGAGAATATTTGAAAAGATTTCAAAAGATTTCTACAATTGTCAAAGAAGAATCTGGAAGATTGTAAGACAATTTTTTTAATTTTGCAGAATTTTAAAGAAATTCAGAAAAAAATTTGCATAATTTCAAAAGCTTAGAAGGTTTAGAAATTCTGAAAAGATTAAAAAAAAGACTAAATTCTTGGAGAAATTTTAAATTACTTTTCATTTTGAAAAAAAAAAAATTGAAAAAGATTTCAAAACATTTGAAACGATATCCTAAAATTTCAAACAATAGTGTAGAATATTTTAAAGAAAAATGTTTCAATTTGTTAAGATTAAAAAATAAAACAATCGAGTAAGTTCAAGAAACATTTATAAGATTTGAAGAGATTCAAGAAGAAATTTTAAACTTTTAAATATTTTACAAAATGTAGAGTTTAAAAGATTTCAAAGAAACACTGTAGAAGCTTTAAAAGAATTTTGGAACGTTTCACTGGGAAAATTCGGGAGATTTCAAGGCAATTTATCTACATTTATAATGATTTTTCAAAATTATAAGAAAATTTCTCGTCTGTTGAAAATGTTTTAAAGAATTTGAGTGGTTTTGAATAGATTGAAAATATTTTAAAACTTATAAAAATTGCCGAAAATTTGTCAAATAGTTTTTTATTTCTTCCTTACTTCTAAGAGTCCTGAATATCTTTTAAAAAGACTCGAATTTTTCCTAATATTTTGTGAGATCCTGTAGATCTCACAAAATGTGCTTTGACACATCTGGAATATTCACAAATGTTTTTCAATTTTCTCAAGAATCTTATAAAAACTATATTTATATAAATTTAAAAACAAACCTATAATACAATATAAATACAATACAAATATTAAGAGATATAGAAACAATAAAAATTAAAAAATGTTTTTGGAAGAAAACAATTCATAGAAATAAGCCTAATAGTTCAATGAAATAGTTTTAAAAATGAAACCTTCTAAAAACTAAATATGTATTAAATACGAAATTTATTTTCATTTTATTTAAATAGATTTTCAAATTTTTAAATTAAAATATTCGAAAAATTACATTTTCTTAACAATTAACATTTCATTTATTTATTTATTTATTTATTTCATTTATTTATTCATTTATTCATTCATTTATTTAAATTGGTTGACACGAGCTGCTTTGAAGCACAAAGGATACTAATAAATGTTTATATTTGATCCTCAATAGTATTTTTACATATTTTGAATTTTTACGCCCTAATGTATGAAACTTTGGAAACTTTTAAATGCTTCCAAAGTTTCATGAAACTTTTCATGATGTTAAAGTTTCATGAAAACTCACAACATGTTCTTGTTTTGTTTTTAATTGAAAAGAAAGTGTTTTGCGCCTGAAACCGGCAACACTCTGACATTTATGTATGCTGCGCTGCCGGTGCGGCTGGTCTCAGGCGCGAAAACGTAGTCCATTTTCAATTGCAGAAGGAAAACTAGAATATTTTCCGGAAGAAGCTCTCTGTCCAGACCTGTAAAATTGCCTTTACATCATGTAGTAAAAAAATTATTTCAAACAATTCATCCTTGTGGACGTTTAGTGGATCAAGCGAAACCGACTCATTTGAAGCGCCTTAAAGTCTTGACCACACGCACATTGCAATTTTTAAACTGAGCTTTCGGAGAAATTTCCTAATTTTTTTAAATGAGGAATCATTAAGTTTCGCTGCAAAAATTGAACATTGTGAATCTAAAAAAACACTTTTGAAAAAAAGGTGATTTCCAGAGTTACATACCCAGGTCATCCGGGTGCCTACCTCGTTTTCTCAAATTTCAAATAACTATGGAATTGAAGTCGTTTCCTTATTGTTTATTTCAATAAAGCAATATTGAAAAGTGAGTGTTAAAGGCAGAAAATACTTTAAAATACACAAAACATCAAAACAGTAACAGTCCCTAGCGGAACTCTCGAACTAAACGGTCACGCTGCAACCCGGCGTACAACATTGCAGGTCGGGTTGTGGCCCCCATAATGCAACTGATAATTATTTATTAATTAATAATTATTAAAATATTATCATTCAAGACATTTCACGTGCATGAAGCAAATAGCCAGATACAAAATTATTAATCCACTCACAGTTGAATTTTTTTATGGTTGATACCCGGGTATCCTGGGTGTATCTGCAACGTATTTATACTTTAAAGTCGATGATTTTTGTAAGAAAAAATCCTAAATAAATACTAAATGTACCATTTGCTTAAATCTGAGCAAAGTAACGATAATTTGGAAGTCCTACGCAAAACTGTACTTTTTACTCCACTGATATGCATAAATGTACCATGGGGGGCAGCCGGGTACCGGGGTATGTACACTAGGGTGGCCCTTATTTTTCACTTTTCTAATTTCTCTGCTCTCACCCCCGCCTCCCTAGTTTTGTTCGAATGCCCAAAAAAAAATCTCCAAATTTGAGCAAAATCAATTAATATTTAGGGGTCGCGCAAAGACCATGAATTTTCCTATTGATTTAACAAGGGGAAAAGTCAGCTTTTTGTAAATCTAATATTTAAACGCGATAATGTGTTACAAATAATTCCGTGTTTCAGTATATTGTTCAAAATTCGCCAGAGAATAAGAATCAATCATAAATTTTGATGTTGAATAATTTTAAGCCACTCTCATGGGTCCCCAAAGAAAACCCCATAAGTGACAAATGCGAATTTTACGTAATATTGCGGTTTAGTGATCAATAATTTACGAATAACCAGTCATTTTTTAACTAATATTCAATTTTTAGAACCATTTTAAATTTGTTTAAACATTTAAAGGGTATTCTTAAAAAGCAAAGTAGAACATAAAAATATTTCAGTCTTTCGAAAAATAGCACGCAAAAATATTTGAACAAAAAAATTGTTCAGAAAATTTCAATTTGTTCAAACATCCACGATCATTCATAATAAACGAATTAGTACTTGAAAATATTAAAATTTGTCGAAAATTCAGTGATATGAAAGCTTTCGCCTGTTTTTTTTAGGTAAAATATATTATTGAACAAATACGTATTATTTAAATAATCGTAAAATTATTTAAACAAATTATTTAATTGTTATTATCGATTAAATAACTCATAAAGTCTAGAAAATACGTTCATTTCGCGAGTTAACTGAAAAAAACAAATATTTAAACAAATTAAAAATTGTTTAAACAATTGAATATTAGTTAAAAAGTGACTGAATATTCGTAAATTACTGATCAATGATTATTTATTTTTAAAAATCTTTTAAAAGCGTCAATAAACCGCAGTATTACGTAAAATTCACATTTGTCACTTATGGGGTTTTCTTTGGGGACCCATAAGAGTGGCTTAAAATTATTCAACATCAAAATTCATGATTGATTCTTATTCTCTGATGAGTTCTGAACAATATGTTGAAACACAAAATTATTTGTAACATATTATGGCGTTGAAATATTAGATTTACAAAAAGCTGTCTTTTTCCCATGTTAAATCAATGGGAAACTTCGTGGTCTTTGCGCGACCCCTAAATATTAACCGATTTTGATCAAATTTGGAGGAGATTTTTTTTGACATTCAAAAAAAAACTGGGGGGTCGAGAGCGGAGAAATTCGAGAAAAAAAATCCACCAAGTATGAATAAGAACCACCCTAATGTACACTAGGGTGGTCCAAAAAATTTTTTTTCGAATTTTCACAGGGACACCCCCTAAATTTGTCTGAATACACCAAAGAATGAATTCTTTTTTTTTTTTGAAGAAAAATGATATTTAGGGGTGCCGCAAGCCCTATGCAGTTTAACATGTATTTCCCATAAGAAAAAAAGACGTTTTTGTAAATCTTATTCAGAATCCTCAATATTATCTCAATCGAGTTGAAACTCAACATTTCTCTTCAAAATTAGCCATAGAATACGAATAAAACATCACTTTTCAAATATCACCCCCATAAGTCTGTTTTATATGGTCCCAAAGAAACCCCATAAGTGAAAAAATGGGTTTTTCGAGATTTTCACGCTAATTATGGCTTATTTTTGTAGTTTTTTCAATGAACATTGTTTCTGGCACAGAAAAGACCACTTGATACTGAAAATTAGATGTTCATGTAAATTGTTTAAGCAATTTATTATAATTATTAATAATATTATATTTGAATAATGCTAGAAAGATGCGGTTTTTTCGTAATTTCTGGCTTTTTGTCCAATTTTCATTTGGAGTGAAGTAATAATGAATTCAAGTTAATAAAATAATTGTTTAAATAATTTATCATAATTATTAATAATATTATATTTGAATAATGCTAGAAAGATGCGGTTTTTTTAATTTCGGGCTTTATGTCCAATTTTCATTTAGAGTGAAGTAATAATGGATTCAAGTTAACAAAATAATTGTTTAAATAATTTATTATAATTATTAATAATATTATATTTGAATAATGCTAGAAAAATGCTTTTTTTTTTAATTTCTGTCTTTTAGTACAATTTTCATTTGGAGTGAAGTAATAATAATACAAGTTAACAAAATGATTGTTTGAACAATTTGTTATAATTATTAATAATATTGTATTTGAATAATGCTAGAAAGATGCGTTTTTATAATTTCTGGCTTTTAGTCCAATTTTCATTTGGAGTGAAGTGATAATGAGTTCAAGTTAACAGAATAATTGTTTAAACAATTTATTATCATTGTTGACAATGTTCTCTTTGTTCAATTGGTAGAATATTGCGGTTTTTTCTGAAATTTTCAACTGTTTGTCTTTTTTTTATCAGGCGTGACTTGATAATTAATTAGATTTATCAAAAATAATTGTTTAAACCTATTATTTTTGTTTATGACTATCTTCATCTATATCAATTGCGCTGGATAGTGCGGTTTTTCGGCAATTTTTACCTTTCTGTTCTTTTTCCACTAAGTGAGGTAATAATTAATTATATTTAACAAAAAAGTTATTTAAACAATTTAATATTGTTTATCACTATCTTTTTTTATATAAATTCTAGAAAGTGGCGGTTATTTCTAAAATCTTGCACTTTGCATCGCCTTTTTATTTATGAACAAATGATAAGTCAACCACAACAAAAAAGATTTTTCGAATGGTATTGTTGTTTTAAGTGAATTATTTTTGCTCTTTTCTCAATGCTTGAAAAAAAATTAATTTAAAGAAAAAAAGCTATCTTACACAAGAGGCAGAAATCAATATTAAATTGTTTAAACAACTGTTTTGTTAACTTTAATCAATTATTACCTAACTAAGTGAAGAAAGGACAGAAAGGTAAAAATTGCCGAAAACCCGCAACTACCAGGCGCAATCGATATAGATGAAGATAGTCATAAACAATAATAATTTGTTTAAACAATTATTTTTGCTAAATATAATTAATTATTAAGTCAGGCCTAATAAAAAATAAACAAACAGTTGAAAGTTTCAGAAAAAACCGCAACATTCTACCAATTAAGCAAAGAGCATATTATTAACAATGATAATAAATTGTTTAAACTATCATTTTGTTAACTTGAATTTATTATCACTTCACTCTTAATGAAAATTGGACAAAAAGCCAGAAATTTACAAAAAACCGCATCTTTCTAGCATTATTCAAATATAATATTATTAATAAGTATAATGGATTGTTTAAGCAATTATTTTGTTAACTTGAATTCAATATTTCTTCACTCCAAATAAAAATTGGACAAAAAGCCAGAAATTCAATAAAAACCGCATCTTTCTAGCATTATTCAAATATAATAATATTAATAATTAAAATGAATTGTTTAAACAATTATTTTGTTAACTTGAGTTTATTATTACTTCACTCCAAATGAAAATTGAACAAAAAGCCAGCAATTTGAAAAAAAACCGCATCTTTCTAGCATTATTGAAATATAATATCATAAATAATTATAGTCAATTGTTTAAACAATCACTATTGTTAACATTGATGAACTATCACTTCCCTCTAATTGAAGATTGGACAACAAATGGAAAATTTGTGAAAAAACCGCGTCTTTCTAACTCCATTCTATGAGAAAATTGCTAAAAACAATAATAAATTGTTTAAAAAATCCATGAAAAAATCTAATTTTTAGTATAAAGTGATATTTTATGAATTACAAACAATTCGCATTAATGAAACCGCGAAAAAAAATCATAATTAGCGCCAAAAACTCGCAAAACCCATTTTTTCACTTACGGTGTTTCTTTGGGACCCTATAAAACAGACTTATGGGGGTGATATTTGAAAAGTGATATTTTATTCGTATTCTATGGCTAATTGTGAAGACAAATGTTGAGTTTCAACTCGATTGAGATAATATTGAGGATTCTGAATAGGATTTACAAAAACGTCTTTTTTTCTTATGGGAAATACATGTTGAACTTCATGGGGCTTGCGGCACCCCTAAATATCATTTTTTTCCAAACAAAAAAAAAAGATTAATTTTGGGGTGGATTTGAACAAATTCGGGGGTGTCCCCATGAAAATTCGAAAAAAAATTTTTTGGACCACCCTATTGAACAGTCATCAACATTTTTATTAAAAATCGTCTCTTTTGCTTGAAAGTTCAAATGTTTGATTGTAAAAACGACTGCTTGGTTGACCATTAAAATTCAACTATTCGATTGGAAATTCATCTTTCTTGGTGTAAAATGAACTTTTTATAAAAAATTCAAATTTTGGGTTTTAAAAGTCAAATGTCTTCTAAAAAATTCGATTTTTTAACATGAAAACTTATAGCTTTTGGTAGAAAATTCTTTTTTTTTTTGTTTGTTTTAAAAATTCATCTATTTTCCTCAATTCAAATCTTTTTCTCATTTACTCTAATAACCCTGCAAAGCAATAATAAAATTCTTCGGGTACCCCTTTATTTTAGTTGCATTTCAGTTAAAAATATAACAGTTTTGTTGAAAATTTACCCTTCTTGGTTGAACATTCAACTATTTGGTTGAAAATTCGTCTTTTTTTGTTGTTAAAGTCAACTTTATTTGAGTTAAAACTGAAATATTTGGTTGAAGATTCATCATTTCTGTTGAAAGCTCGACTTTTTGATTGCAAATTTAACAATTTGGTTGAATGCACTTTTTTTGGCTCGATATTAATTTTTTTAACTGAAAAAACTCTTTTGTTGAAAGTTTTACTGCCTTGTCAAAAATTAATTTTTATGGTTGAAAATATAATTATCTGATGGCAATTTGTTTTTTGTTAGTTCAAGATTAAAATTATCAACTGAAGATTTAACTGTTTTATTTAAAATTATTCTTTGTTGGTTGAAAAGTCAACTTTTGTTGAAAATCCATCACTTTTGATAAAAATGTTATCTATTTTGGTTAGAAATGCAACTATTTGGTTGAGAGTGCATCTGTTTTGGTTGAGGATTTAACTATTTTCTTGAAAATTAGTATTTTTTTGGTTCAATTAAACTATTATTGATTTGAAATTGAAATCCGTTTAGGTTAAAATTAGAGGTGTGCAGTCGTTTATTACAATTTTCAAAACAAATTTAGACACGCTTGAAACATTGAATTTTTCGAAATAGAACAAAATTAAATGTACATCAAACCGGCTTGATTTTCTTGGATTATTACAATTTTTTAAATAAAAATCACTTTTTTTTCTGTTGAAAAATGGATCCAAAAGTCAAGTCGAATCTTCGAAACTCGACTCGTTAGAATATTCGAATAAATCGAATTTCAATGATTCAACTTGATTTTTGGATTAATTTTTTTACAAAAAAAAAGTGTTACTTCAAAACGAAAAATTGCAATAGCTACTACCTTCTCGAAAATTTATTTTTTTGGTCGAAGATACGTAATATTGGTTGTACGTTCATCCCTTTGGTTTAAAATTTGAATACTTTGTTAAAAACTCTTCTTTCTTGTGGTTAAAAATTGAATTTTTTAATTGAAAGTGAACTCTTTGGCTAACAATACAACAGTTTGGATGATAATGAACTCGTTTGTTGCAAATTCATATTTTATGGATAAAAATTAAACTGCTTTGTAGAAAAATCTTCTTTTTGGCTTGTAAATTCTACTTTTGGGTTATTATATAAATTTAGCTATACCATTTTTTGTTCAAAATTAATCTTTTCCAGTTAAGAATCAAACTATTCTGTTGAGGATGGATCTTTTAAGTTGAAAATTTAACTATTCGGTCGAAAATTCAACCCTTCGGTCGAAAATTCAACTATTCGGTTGAAAATTCAACTATTCGGTTGGAAATTCGTCTCTTTAGTTGAAAATTCGTCTTTCGATTTGAAAATTCATCCCTTTGTGGAAATTTAATCTTTTCGAGTTCAAAAAAGCTTTTAACTAATTTGTTGATAAATTAGTCTTTTTTTAAATTCATCTCTTTTTTCTTTGAAATATAAATATTTGTTTGAAAATTAATGTCTTTTGTTGAAAATTCGTTTTTTTTTGTTATTGTAGAAAATTAATCTTCTTGGTTGAAAATTCATCTTTTTGATTGGAAATTCAACTATTCGATTAAAAGTTGAAATCTTTCGTTGAAATTTTTTTGTTTTGTTTAAGATCTTAGTTTTAGTTAAACATTAATTTTTTCAATTGAAAATTCGACTATACCATTTTTGATAAAAAATTAATAATTTTTAGTTGGAAATTACAGTGTTTGATTGTACATTTATGTTTTTTAGTTATAAAATCAATTGATGATTCAAAATTTATTTTTAGTTGAAAATTCAATGATTGGTTACGAATGATCTTTTTTAGTTGAAAATTCAATAATTGGTTGAAAATTCGTCTTTTTTGGTTGAATTCAGTCGTCTATGATTAAAAATTAAAAGTCCGTTAGCCAGATATTTTGGATAAAAATTCAAACATTCAGAGCATTTTGAAAATATTAGTGAACATTTTTTTCAAGATTTGAAAATTCCATGTGCGGCTATTCATAGTACCCATAAAGTCGAAAATAATTTTTTGCCACTTTTTCCAAGGGAAAATGAAAATTTTAAGCCGAAAAACGGATGATATAAAAAAGTCAGGAAAAGAGAAACCTTGATTTTTGAAAGCCTTACAGGAACATCATAACAAATTTTTTAGTTTTTTTTTCAAATCGAAAATTCAAATTTTGATCGCACAAAAAACAATGAAAAATGAAATATCTCATTTTTCGGTCAAACCTTGCAAGATACAAAAGAAGATAAAGGGAAACAAATTGTGCACCCAAAAAAGATCTACAAATTTCATATCAATCACTTCCTAATATAGTTTTTGTTTCATTCGTAAAAAATAAAATTAAACATTTTTTTAAATTGTGAAAAAGGACACAAGTAACGAACAAAAATTAATAGACAGAAATTGTTCTGCTAAGAAAGGGATGGAAGTTTGTTATTAATCACTTTTTGATAGGACGCATAGTTTTTATTTTATTCGTGAAAAATATCAGTAAAAAATATAATGTTTGGACAAACTACACAAGCTACAAAAAAAGGTGAGAAGTTAAAAACTGTGCATCCGAAAAACATCTAGAAGTTTCTTACTAATCACTTTTTAATAGAATGCGTGGTTTTTGTTTTAATCGTAGAAATTAACTTGAACATTTTTTTTTAAATTGTGAAAAGCGACGCTAGGTAATAAAAAAGTTAATAGACAAAATTGTTCACCCAAAAAGTAGTACAAATCTTTTACTAATTATTTTTTTGGTAGGATGCCTATTTTTTGTTCAAATCTAGAAAATTACATTGAAATTAAACAAATTAATTTTTTGGAAAACTGACACAAGAGGTGCAATAAAATGTTAATCAACTAAATTGTTTTTTTTTTCACAGCATGCGTACTTTTTTTAATTATAAAAACAAGACAATAATAATACATTTGCTTCAATATCAGAGCATGCTATGAATTTTAATAAGATAAATCCATACACACACACATCCGGACATTTTTAAACTGAGGAAGGTTTAATTAAATGAATTTGAAAATTTTGGAAAATGTTACAATTACAAAAACTTCCTCTATGAGGAAAAAATTCATACAAAGTGAAGTACAAATATTACAGTAATCATGGGGAAAAATGGGTACTTTATTTTGCAACATCTGAATAAGCAGTCCCAGACCGAGATACATAATTAAATATAATATACATTTGATATGATAGAGGTGAACTGAATGTACAAAGTTCACACCTTGGACTAAATCGAGTGTGAAGCACGAGATGCGTCATGAAAATGTGTTCGTTAAAGCCGAAGGAGTTTTAACTTAAGAGAATTCACGATTAAAACTGAGCGCGAAGCGCGAGATCCAACAGGCGCGCTCAAACAGGCGCGCTCAAACAGGCATGCTCAAACAGGCGCGCTCAAACTTGCGAGCGAAGCGAGACGCGCGCGATGATTTTTAATTAAAATGTAACTATTCCGCTTTTGGTTTAGGCATTCATCTATTTTAGTTGACAATTTAACTATTTGTTGAAAAGTCATTTATTTTGTTGAAAATTCAACGTTTTACAACACATTTTTTGTTTGTACTAGGAAGTTGTAAGTCCATCAAAATTAGGAGTCGGAACTTGGTACACCTAACACTTTTAGAAAAAAAAAATAATTTCCAGAGTCACAGAGATTTGTAGCACAATATATGAAAATTTGAATTTATCTCCTACCCTGAAATTCGAAATTTCATCAATCGTTCTGTAGTCCTATTTAATAAATCTTCTCCAGAAAAAATCTCGAAATCTATCGAAGTATCTCGAAATCTCTCAAAATCTATCGAAATCAATCGAAATTTATCGAAATATATCGAAATATATCGAAATTTATTACATTGTTATTAAATAGAACCTTTCATGATAATCCGTTCTGTAAACATTATCGAAAATCCGTACAATTTATTATATCCTAAATCTAGGTTGTCGTTTTTATTGGATTAAGAGCAGTGTTGCCACGAGGTTTATTTTTCATTTCAGTGTCAAACACAAAATTCGCTGATTTCTTCTACACAAGAATTGGCAGCTTTCATGCATTATTGTGGATTGTGTTTTGTTCTACACAAGAACTGACAGTGTATTACTGTTACTTGAAAAAAGATGCCATTTGGCAAATTCAAAAAAAAATCACAGTTTGACTATTTATCAATGAACAGGCTTAATTTTTTTTTACGAATTAAGCTAAAAACGCTTTTACGGTGAGTGTTTGATATGATACTTAGCAAATTTGGAAGCATTTTTAATTATGGAAACAATTTTTATAAACAAATTCAGAGTTTATCTATTCTTCAACGGATAGGATCAATTAAAAAAAACTAAGAATGCTTTTCCTGTGACAGTTTGATATGGTACTTTGCAAATTTACAAGAATTATTAATTATTCATGAAATTTTTATAAACAAATTCAGAATTTGTCTACTTTTCAACGAATAGGCTCAATTAAAAAATAATTAACTCACGATATCTTTGCGATTTTTTTCTAAATTAACTGAGAATATCTTTGCGATTACTTTTTTTCTATTCTATAGTGCTTTACAAATTCCCAATAATTACAATTTATTAAAACAATTTTTCTAAGGAAATTCAGAGTTTTCTATTTTTTAACGAATAGACTCAATTTTTTGACGGAATCAACTAAGAATGTCTCTTCGATGAGTTTTTTTCACGATGTTACGCAAATTCCAGAGAATTATTTATTATTAAAAATTAATATTTTTTGAAAATAAATTTGGTTTTTCAAGGAATAGGCTTGATTCTTTACAGATTGACTGAGAATGTATTTGCTATCACTCTTTTCTATAGTGCTTTACAAATTCTAAAAAACTATGATTTATTTATTCAAACAATTTTTGTAAGGAAATTTAAAGTTTGGTTATTTTTCAACGGAATCCACTAAGAATGCTTTTTCGGTGACTGTTTGATATCATTCTTTGCAACTGTACAAAAATCATTAATTATTAACAATTTTCATAAAAAAATACAGAGTTTGGCTATTTTTCAACAAATATGCTCAATTTTTTTACATCATTATCTAAGAATATCTTTGCGATGACTTTTTTCTATGATACTTTGCAAATTTCCAATATTCGTTAATTATTCGAACAATGTTAATAAACAAATTGAGATTTTGGCTATTTTTCAACGAATAGCCTCAATTTTTTTGCGAAATAAATGATTACTCTTTTCTATGCTGCTTTGTAAATTTTCAAGAATTAATAATGATTTGAACCATTTTCATTAAAAAATTCAGAATTGGGCTATGTTTCAACAAAAAGGCTACATTTTTTAACAGAATTGACTAAGAATATCATTCCGATGACTTTTTTTATATGATGCTTTCGAAATTTCCAAGAATTATTAATTATTTAAACAATTTTTATCAAGAAATCAAGAACTTGGACATTTTTCAACGAATAGGATCAATTAGTTTAGTGAATCAAGATTTCTACGATACTTTGCAAATATACAATAATGATTAATTATTTAAACAATATTCATAAACAAACTCAGAGTTTAGTTATTTGTCAACGAATATGCCATATTTTTTACAGAATGAACAAAGAATATCTTTCCGATGACTTTTTTTGTGATACTTTGTACATTTTCAAGTGTTATTAATTATTTTAACAATTTTCATAAACAAATTGAGAGTTTAGTTGTTTAGAAACTAATAGGCTCAATTTGGTTACGGAAGCAAGAAAGCACCTATTTCCAATAAGACTTTCATACATTACTTTGCACATTTGTAATAATTATTAATAATTTAAAGAATTTTCTTAAACATATTCAGAGTTTGGCTATTTTTCAACGAATAGGCTCAGTTTGTTAATGAATGCAACTAAGAATATTTTTCCGATGACTGTTATCTATTTTGCTTTGTAAATTTACAAGAATTTTCAATTATTTAAAGAATTTCGTTTAAAAAATTGAGAGTTTGGCTATTTTTCAACGTAAAGTATTTTATTGAAATTCACTTCCAAATAAAATAATTACATGGAAATAAAGTAGTTGCGCGCGGAGCGCGCGTATGAGCCTCTAGTATAAATCCGATAAATCTCGAAGGAACTAAAAAGATTGGATTGAGTTTTGGACACTTTTTTATGGCAAGAAAGAAAGTTTGAATTCGTTAAAGAGCATTCCTTTAACAATTATGAACAAATATGTTCAATGTTATTTGAACAAAATCTCAATGCAGAAAAGCAGCGCATTTTGGTTTGATACATTCAAATTTCTCGGAAATAATTGTTTTCTACTTTAATGTTAGTGAAACTAAATTTAACAAGGTTCAAGTCTAATTGATTCATTTGAAAAATTCACTTTAAACTGATATAGTTAAAAGATTTGATTTACAGGGTTATTTCAAACGAACATATTCCTGATAATGAAATCAAAATTTCACTTACCAATGGAGTTAAGGAAAACCACATAGAAAAGAAAAAGAGTGCAAAACATAAGCCTCATTTTTTCGAACTGGAGATAACTGATTATTTTAGAATTTCTGGACTCACTGATAGATTTTTACGAACGGTTCGCTATATATACAAGACAAGGCAGTGTTGCAAATTGACACGCATCATTTAACAACCACACACGTTGTATAACTTTATTACACAATAAATTTTCGTGAATTAACCGTCCGTTATCGTTCGAAATTTTAGCCTGGTCTGTTATATCTTATATTTTGTATGCTAATTAATTGAAATAAGAATTTGACTTCGGGGCCGTTTATAAATTACGTAATAGCTTTGAAGGGGGAAAGGGGGTATGTTGATATAATTCGATTGTAATTTTGATTTTTCTTCATTATTTTGTAGAAAATATCCATGAAGACTAAGTAATTCTTACTATTTTTGAAATCACTGTTACCCGTAAAATCATTCAATGTTTTTTTAAGTTTATCGGGTTAAGGTAACATATTTAAAGATTTCAGACGATTCCTTCGATTTTCAAATATTTCAAAGGATTTTTAAGGAATTTAAACGAATTGTATGGGGTTCGGTGAGATTTCCTAGGATTTCAGTCATTTTAAACGATTTAGAATGCTCCCCATAAGGTACTTAACCCTTGGTATACACACTATAGTTTTATAACGAGGTATACACGCTGGGTTAGGTTCACCCAGCAGACTATAACAGCTCATATCTTCGTTCCTAATTGAACAATTTTGTCGTTCTTTTTTTAGTTTTTATGAAGAAAATCCTCAAAAATTGAACAGCATGGGTTAGAAAGTGGTAAATATGAAAAAACATGTACATATTTCCAAATAAATAAACACATCTTAAAAGTTTTTGTGAAAAAGTTAAGTTTTTTCTAAAAGGCTGTTGTTTACATAAAAATCAAGATAAACAGGCCTAAATGCAGATGAATGGAAAGTTCAAGATTTTTAATTCAAAACAGTTTTTCGGTTTTTCCATGTGTTCCGAAAAACATATTGGTTTAGTGATTCGAAAGTAGGCAAATTTCCGGTTGCGCGCGGATAAGTCATGTTTCCAGAATACTCCATTTCTCGGCGAAAAATATTGATTTGAACTATATTCATACCTGAACGTTCATGATTGTCTTCTGAAATAACGCATATATTGTTATACAATTAATGAAGTTATTAAAAAACGCAAAAGTTCAAACAAATACTCAATTTTTCGGTTTTGGGAATAGAATTATATATAAAATATTAGAATTTTTCAGCGTAATTTTCTATTCAGAATCAAAATATAAGTGAAAAACTTGAAAATAATTTTTTCACACAAACAGCGTAAATTACGTTTCGGCCTATTCCGACGGCTGAGCGCAATGCTCACAAATTTTTGCAGTGTGCTCCTTACACATAGGTCTTTCGCATTTCAAGCATTTATAAACACGGCGAATTTTCGCATGCGTAAGCATTTTGATGAAGTAGCTGCAAAATTAAACAATTTTTATAGATATTTTGAATAAAAGAATATCATAGCGTGGTGAGACGCACTTGAGTGTAAATCAGTCATCAGATGCAAAACGTACGCTGGGAGACATGATCGTCACGTACGCATACACACACAAACAATATACTCAGGCACACGAATTAGACCTTTTATTTTCAACATAAGCTATGCACATTACTAATATACAAATAAAATAACATTTACTTACATTTAGATTTTTCTGGATTTTGTAACACCATATACACACTGGGTGAAAAATACCCGAAGAGAAAGTTTCGAAGTGCGTCCTCCGGCAGTTTTCGAGACACTGAAGCTGGTAAGGCGTAGTACAGGCCCATAACTTTCTTCCCCATCTGGGTATAGACCCACACTTATTCTTGTTTCGAAATATAAGATCTTGGAAAATCGCGCCGGGTTAGCGTAACCCAGTGTGTATACCAATGGTTAAATATAATTTTCTAGGATCTCAAGAGATTTGATAGAAATTCAAATATTTTAAAGGATTTTGAGAATTTTCTTCAGATTTTATGAAATTCCACGGGATTTTTAGGAGTTCTATAATATTTTAATGAAATCTCAAATAATTTATTCACAAAAATTGAGAGATTTAGAAGAATTTCAAATAATTTAAGGTATTTCAAAGTATTCCAAGGAATTTTCAAGAGATTGAAAAATTTAAAGATTTCAATTCAAAGTCGTTCAATGTATTTAAATTTTGTGTAACTTCTCTTGCCAATTGATATCACCTGAAACGTTATAAAATTATATAATTCTAGCGCTTTCAAGATAATTTATTAAAAAATTTATGAACTGCAAACAAATTGCTAGTATTAAAATCTAAATATACGTATAATTTTAGACAAGGTGAAATATCAATTGTAGAGATCCAGATATTTCACCTTTTTTAGTAGAATTTAAAAAAATAATTTTTGAATATGTAATTGGTTCTAAAATATCTATGGGTGGAATTTTTCAAAAATTTTCTATTAGGCACGACACATTTTGGTTAATTTGGTTCTGTGGCCATGTCGTCGATTTGGCTGGACTTTTTTATTTTTTTCTAAAGTAGTTTTTTTTCAAAATCAACTATAATTTACTAACTTTCATCAAAATGTCAAATCCTTACATTTTTGATACATCCAATACATTTTCTAAACACCTACAAATATTTGCGGAAAACAAATATAAAGATGTGGGCTTTTTTAAATAATTATGAATTTTCAAAATATAAATTATTCCCATTACATATAGTTATACTTTCTATTGATGATTATATGTTTAAATAAATCGTTTTAACAATTCATTATTGTGTATAGAAAATTTCTCATAGAATTGAGCTGAAAAGTCACGGTTGTTTCCGAATTTTTAAACTTCTTGTCCACTTTTAAATTAGAGTGAAGTGATAAGTAACTCAAGTTAACAAAAATTATTGTTCAAAGAATTGATTATCATTTTAATGAATATTCTCTTTGAATAATGTTAGAAAGTTGCGGTTTTTTCAAAAATATTCAACTTCTTGTACCTTCGACTTGAGCGATATCTAACTCTTTTAACGTCAATAACAATTTTTTTCCACAGCTCGAAATTCGAAAAAAAGATTATTTTCAAGCTTCAATCATGAAGGTCTAATATTTAATTTATTGAATAATCATTATGATAACAAATTAATGCATGCTACGAATCTCGTATTTTTAGCTTCACAGAAACTTCCCTTCCACTGGTACACATTTTCTATGATTACTCAGCAACCATGTAGTATTTATTCGCGTCTTTGGTCCAGATTCAAAAAGATTACGATGTGCCCTAGATTTCATAAATTTGAAAAATCTTAGGAACAATTTACATATAAACATATAGACTGTTGTTATTTGAATGGGGTAGAATTAGTTTCTGTACAGATATTAAAAAAACTATTTACTGCGGCATCATTTCTTATTATCTAAAAAATAATATCTTACCACAATAGATTGTCTTTTGAAAACGATTGTTATGAACAAATATAATTATTTCACATCTTTTGAATAAATTCATTTTTATTTCAAACAGAGGAATTTCTTTACATTTGAAGAATAATGTCTTGCGTAATGGATTGCTATTCCACAACGTAATTATCATTTTTTTTTAAATTCTTATAAAAAAATCCACAGTTTGAACTTCTTTTACCTATAAGCTTTTTCTAATAGTCGAAGTCACTTATTCTTAGAAGAATTATATTTCGCCGAAAAGAAGAACCTTATAGGTTAAAAAAGGCCAAAACAGTGATTTTATTCAGAAAAATTGATAAATACAATGATAATTATTACTATATATTGTCAAATAGCCACTTTTTGGGAGTAATCTTAATTTTGAGATGAAAAGCTAAATTTTATGTGTTTAAGATCGTGAACGTTTTATAATAATTCTTGACAATAATCACAAGTATTGTTGAATGGCAATTTCTTGTGCCAAGATATTATTCTTGCGAGGAAAAGAAATGATTCACAGAAAAAATTGTCTATGTTCGGAAAAGCGAAATAAGTAAATTTGTTTCTTTGAATATGTTATGACAATTGTGATAAATGGTTAATGTTACGTAACCTAACGACAAAATCAGTATATAATGGAAATTTCGCACTCATCATGAGTGAATATACTAATTATATTTGTTTCTGAAGAATGTCCAATGAATGAAAATGTGAAGTAAAGCAAAAATCAAAGTTCCATTGATTTTGAAATGCTTCGTGCTAATTAGTAAATAAAATTGACGGAGATACCAATACGGGTAAAACAGTCGATTTTCACTGTAAATTTTTTATGATTTTAGATGTCTGTGGTTCAAAGGTGCAAATCTTAACCCGCCATGTCACTCTATGACATGTAATTCCATTGGTAAGTATAATAATTTTATAATTATTATTATAAAGTATTTACCATTTTGTATGCTTGTTTCAGGTCGTTCCTAAAAATAAAAGTTTTCAAATTTTGCACGAGAAAAGTACAATTTTATTTTATACCCCAAATCAGAATTAAACTGTTCCTGTCAAGTATTTATACAATGTGCTGATTATTTTGTTATCTAGTATCTTAGATTTTAGTGCTCAACTCAGATAACGTTTAGCACATTTCCTGATTTTGGTTCGGAATTCATCTCGGTTGGTTAAAATTCTACTATTTGGTTCAAAGTTAAATTATTTTGTTGAAAATTCAACTGCTTTGTGGGAAATTGGTCTTTTTCGGTAGAAGATTAATTTTCTTTGTTGTAAATTCATCTTTTTGGTTGACGATTCAACTGTTTTTTTTTCAAAAAATCTTATTCTTTACTAGGTTTTATTTGTTTGAAAATTCGTTTTTATTTGTTGATGAAAATTTATTCCCTAAACTGAAAATTTACCTGTTCCCTTTCTGTTTGAAAAGTCATCTTTCTTGGTTAAATATTCAACCGTTTGGTTGAAAATTCAAGTATTTTGTTGAAAATATAACTATTTGGTTTAAAAGTAAGCTTTTTATTCGAAAATTCACCTTTTTGGTAGAAAAGCAATTTTTCTGTTGAAATTCAGCTACTTTGTGAAGAATTGGTCTTTTTTGGTAGAAGATTAATCTTATTTGTTGAAAATTCACCTTTTTGGTTGAGGATTCAATTTTTTTGTTGAAAAATCGTATTTTTTACTAGATTTTAATCATTTGAAAATTAGTTTTTCTTTGTTGTTGAAAATTTATTTCTTAAAGTGAAAATTTAACTTTTCTCTTTCTGGTTGAGAAGTCATCTTTCTTGGTTGGAAATTCAACCGTTTAGTTGAAAATTCAAGCATTTTGTTGAAAATATAACTATTTGGCTTAAAAGTAAGCTTTTCATCTAAAAATTCAGCTTTTTGGTGGGAAAGTAATTTTTCTGTTAAAAATTCAACTGCTCAGTAAAAAATTGGTATTTTTTGGTAAAAGACTAATCTTCTTCATTGAAAATTCACCTTTTTGGTTGAGGATTGAACTGTTTTTTTTAAACATGTCTTTTTCACTAGTGTTTAATTGTTTAAGAATTCTTTTGTATTGAAAATTTATATCTTGAACTTAAAATTTCACTGATACATTTCTGATTAAAAATCATCTTCCTTGGTTGAAAATTGCAGTATTTTGTTGAAAATATAACTATTTTGTTTTGAAGTAAACTATATATTTGAAAATTCAGCTATTTGGTAGAAAATTAATTTTTTTGTTTGCAAAATTCGTCCTTCTTGGTAGAAAATTAATCTTCTTGGTAGAAAATTCAACTATTTGGTTGAAAATGTATGTATTTTGTTGAGAATTCATCTTTTAGTTGAAAATTATTCTTTGTGGTTGAAAATTAATCTTTTCATTTGGAAAATAATCGGTTTTAGTTGAGGATATTCAAGTATTTTGTTCAGAATTCTTCTTCTTTATTTGA
Source organism: Andricus quercusramuli (assembly GCA_932178445.1). NCBI lineage: Eukaryota > Metazoa > Arthropoda > Insecta > Hymenoptera > Cynipidae > Andricus > Andricus quercusramuli. The sequence continues at coordinate 166,733 of CAKNXH010002138.1, read as the reverse complement.
ATTCACCTGATGCCGATTCAAAATTGAAATATGTTGTGTTGTAATATCAATTATTACATTTTTTGTTGAAGATTCATCTTCTTAGTTTGAAAATTCAACTCATTGATTGAAAGTTGAACTACTTTCTTAAAAATTCATTATTTCGTTGCCTAATTCATAATCTTAGTTGTAAATTCATCTCGTTTGTTGAAAATTTGTATTTCTTTGTTGCAAATTTATGTATTATATTGAACATTCGTTTATTTTGGTAGGAAATTAATATTCATGGTACAAAATTCAACTATTTGGTTAAAAAGTTCTCTATTTTGTTGTGAATTCGTAATTTTAAGTAGAAAATTATTGTTCTTGTTTGGAAAATCATCTTTTTGGTGGAAAATTCAAATTTTTTGAGGAAAATTTTGTTCATTATCAACTGAAAAATCTTTTTTTGTTAAAAAAGCAACTGTTTATTTTGGAATAAATCTGTTTTTGTTTAGGATTCAACTATTGTATTGAAATCTCATCTGTTTTGATTCAGTTCAACTGTTCTGGACATAAAATGAAATATTATTTCTTTGAAATATCAAATATAAATTTTATGTTGAATATTTATCTTTTTTTGGTAGAAAATTCAACTACTTGGTAAAACTACTTTGTTAATTTATAAGAAATAGTAAGATTTTATCAAAGCTCTCCTCTCACCCAAGCTTCTTACTTTATTTTTGAAACTTTCATTTTTAGGGAGCACTCAAAGCGAGCGTACAAAATGGAACATTTATTTATATTAATATTTTATTATTATGCCTACTAATGGAATGAATAAAACCACAAAAGCAGAGCCATAAATATGAGACTCATTTTCGTCAACCAGTAAAAAAGGATTTTTGAACAATTTTTGAACTGATGACTGATAATTTATTAACAACTTTTACTATATATAGAAGGTATCAGATAGTAATTCATCACAAATGGTACTGAATTTAGATTTAAAAGAAGCAGAGCCACAAATATGAGGATCCTGAAGATTCCCATATCAATGGATTTTAAAATTTGTAATTAATTATAAACAAATTAAGCGTTTGATCAAAAAATCAAAAACATCTTTTGATTCCTCTTTAAAATATCTATTGCAGTTTCTCAAAACATTTTTTGAACAATTACATTATTTTTTAATGTTGTGCAATTGTTATAGTTAAACAAAGGATCTGAAAAAAAAACAAACACCTTTGGATTCGTCTCGGAAACATCTAAATTCGCTGTTTTCGATCAGGCGATTATTTTATTTATAATTAATTATGAAAGTCAGATAACATAGAAAAATATTTAACATTGTTTTGTGAATTTGCAAGTTTGAAGAAGATTGTTTTGTTGCCACCGATTCTGTCACAGCATCGTGAGTTTGCATAATTTTGGAAATAGTTTTCAAAAGTTAACAAAAAGTTGATAACATTTTATTTGTCCATACTCCTGTTTTCTTGAGAAAAATTGTAATTAAATATTCACAGTTACTGCGCATTTGATCTATTTGTTTATAAAAGTTGCATAACTTATTTCACATTTTATCTATTATCTAAAATAAAAGAAAAAGAAAGCAAGGATAGTATTTTTGACAATTGATGAAAATTTATATCTTAAATGCTGAATTAATATAAAAGCAGTAACTAGTATTACGAAATGTTTCGTAAAGTTAACCCTTATTCTGATTATTTATTTAAAGTATATTAATTGAATCCTATTTTGGATGTTGAAATTAATTTTCTTACTATTATACACATTTTATCATTGTTTGTTTTATTTATTTTTTATTATGTTATATTTCATATTGAATGTGTACAGGTTATATGGATTCAAGAACTAGGCATTAAATATGGAACCATTGTTTATACGCAAATGTTGCAAAATAGTTAACATTTCAAACTCAACTTAAAAAAAAAATTTTGAATTGAAAGGCTTACAATTGTGCGATTCCAAACATTGGATTAATGTATAGTAGTCTTGTTTTCTGTTCTACTTTTTGATTTTTAATTTTTAATGTAATATTTAAAATTTTCTGATTTTTGGTTGCAGATTTTGAAAATGAATCATTTAAAATTTGGAAATATTTGATCAGAATATTTCAAGAAGAAATAGCTATTCTACATGCACTGCCAAAAATTAAAAGATTTTATATAAATGAGTAAAAACTGTGATTTCAAAAATGAAAATGACTAAAAATTGAGCTGTCTGAAATTTATACACTAGTTATTGAATAATTAATTTGTGCAATTTTAAATGTTTCAATTTTTCCCTTTCACAAGTCTTAATTTTATTATTAAAATTGAAATGTTAGTTGAATATTTAACGTTCCCTATTGAATTTTATTTTTATTTTCAATGTTTCCTATTTAAAACTAGTTTTTTTTTCAATATTTCAGTTATTAAAGTTTATAACAAAAAACATTTCCATTTTGTTTTGTGAAAATTACGGTGAATTTATTTTGCGATCTTAGAAACATTTTTCTAACCAAATTTTAATGTTAAATCATTTTTTTATGTAATAATAATTTGAAAATTCTCAAATTTCAGATGCTTCGATATTAAAACATTTAATTTAGTTTTTTATTTTGAAATAGTCAGATTTTAATCGTTTCGAATTATATTGAATTTAACTCCTTTGTATTTTATTTGTTTGAATTTTCAAAATTATAATATGAAAATATTCCCCTTTTCACGTTTTGAAATTGTACTTTTATCGGAATTTTTATTTAAAATCATTCAATTTCCAGATTTTTTAAATTCAAAATAAAATTGTTCAATTTTAAACGCTCTGAATTAGAAATTATATAACTTCAACTCCTTTCTAATGCACTTGTCCAATTTTTGAATTTCGGTCCTGACATTTTTCAATTTTTAAAGTTTTTGATCCAAAATTCTTTTATTTCAAACAACTTCGGTTTCAAAAAATTAAATTTCAAGTTTCTTTCATTTAGAAATTATAAAAGTTCAGTTATTCTTTCTTATTCCATTCGAAAGAATCTTCTTTTTCAAAATTTTACCTAATCTGAAATTGTTTGATTTGGAGTGTTCTTAATTATAAATCGTTCAATGCATCCAACAAATTTTCAAGCGCTTTTAGTTCGAAATGAATAATTATTGTTTCAAAAAATTTTTTAACTCAATTCGAAATATTAGTATTAGAAAAATCACTCGCCACATAAGTATTTACACAAGATGAGTTTCTTGCTAATTTATTTCATCTGTTAGGTTGTTAACCAATACGTGTCCTTCTACGAGAAGATCTTAATTAAACAAATTTACGTAATATTTCAGACAAGGTGAAATGTCAATACGCATAGTTCGAGATATCACACCTTTCTTAGTTGGTTTCCTGAAAAATACTTTTTAAATACGTTATTAGTTTTGTAATATCTATAGTTGCCATTTTTCAGGAAATAATTATTTTGCTTTAAACATTTTGGTTAATTTCTCAAATTCGATTTTTTTTCAAAATCAACTTTATTTTACTAAATTTCATCAAAATGCCAAATTTTTATATTTTTGATACATCCAATAAATTTTCTAAACACCTAGAAATATTTGCGGAAAACGAATATAAATATGTGGAGCTTTGGCACTAATTATGCTTTTTTCAAAATATAAATTATGAGAATACACATAGTATTACTTTCTATTGATTTTTACATGTTCCAATAATTTGTTTTAACAATTTATTGTTGTTCATAGAAAATTTCTCTTAGTATAGAGCTTGAAATTCCGGGTGTTTCTGAATTTTCATTTTTTTCACCACTTTTCAATTAGAGTGAGGTAATAAATAATTCAAGTGAACAGGAATGATAAAAAAAATTGTTTGTTATTTGGACAAATATCCTTTTTGAATAATGCTAGAAAGTTGCAGTTTTTTCTGAAATATTCAAATTTTTGTACCATCGACTTTAGTGATTTCTAATTCTTTTAATATCAATCAAAAAATTTCTTCTACAGGACCAAAAAAATCAGTTTCTTTTTCAAGCTTCATTTACGTCTAATATTTATTCTATTAAAAAATCTTCATGATAACAAATTAACGCACGCTACGAATCTCGCATTTTTATCTACACACAAATATCCATTCCACTGGTAAATATTGTTTATGATTGCTCAAAATCACGCAATATTTATTCGTACTGTTTGTCCGGATTTGAAGAGCATGATGTGATCTTGATTTTTAAGCTTAAAAAATCTTGAAAACAATTTACATATACATTTTCAAACGCTTGTTATTTGAATGTCGTTAAATTATTATTTTCTACACATATATTAAAAAAAAATTTACTGCGGGATCATTTCTTTTCATTAAAGAAATAATATCTTGCCTTCTCAAAACAGTCGTTATGAACAATACACTAACATCACATTAAAAACAATTGTTATGAACAAATACGATTATATCACACTTTTGAATACAATTATTTTTATTTTCACAGAGTAGTTTCTTTTCTTTCGAAGATTAATATCAAAACATAATGGATTGCTATTTAACAACATAATTGTAATTGTTTTTTTGAATTCTTGTAAACAAATTCACAGTTTTAACTTCTTTTATTTATGACGTTCTTGTTATCGACGAAATCACTTCTTCTTATAAGAATTATATTTCTCCGTGAAGAAGAACCTTACATGTCAAAAAAGGCCAAAAACAGTGATTTTATTCATAAAAATTGATAAATACAATGATAATTATTATTATATGTTGTCAAGTGGCCACTTTTTTGTTATAATATTATTATTGAGATAAAAAGAAGTATCACTGCAGACAATACAAATTTTATATGTATGTTCAAAAATGTGAAAGTTATATAATAATTGTTAACAACAATCACAAGTATTGTTGAATGGCAATTTCTTGTGTCAAAATATTATTTTTGCAAGGAAAAGCAATTATTCACAGAAAAAATGGTCTATGTTCGAAAAAGCGAAATAAGTAAATGTATTTGTACAGGTATGTTATGAAAATTGTTGTTTAGTTTTGGTTTGTTGTAAATGGTTAATGTTGCATAACCTAAAGACGGTATAAGTTTATAAAATTCAATTAAACTCTGTAAATAGAACAGATTGTAATTGTAGCTATTAACTTGTTCATGAGAATTAAAAAAAATAAGGTCAATTAATCTATGATAAAAATGTCCACTCATCAGGAGTGAATATACTAATTCTATTTGTTTTTGAGAAAATACCAATTAATAAAAAAGTGAAATAGAGAAAAAATCCAAGTTTCATTGATTTTGAATTGTTCCGTGCAAATTAGTCAATAATTGACCGAGATACCCAATACAGGTAGAACAATTTTCACTGCAATATGATTTTCACTGCAACATTTTTGTAATTTTAGGTGTCTTTGATTCACAGGTACAAATCTTAACCCGCCTTGTCACTCTATCATCAACTGTATTTAAACAAAATTATGCCAATGTCTCAATTTTACCAAAAGTTATAGTAGAACCTGAACAAAAAATCACGAACGCGTATTCGACTCAAAATAAATTTCGGTGCAGTACAATAGAAACTGCAAATTCTGGTTGATCAATAGGGCATTAAATGAAAGCACATTTTTTTCATATATTTATTTCATCGAATAGTATATTTTCCTCATTGAAAAATACAATTGATCAGAGTAGTCCGGAATTACCACCTAGATGCCTCCTCTGTGAAAAATATCATCAGACCTAATTCCCTAGCAAGTGCAGGCGTCAATATGTCGGTCTCATTGGTTTCTTTATTTCGTACAGTTATCCAGCCGTCAGAATTACGTATCGGACGAATAAGACGATTTCTGTTAATCCTTGCAATGATGTATTTTCCCTTTTCATATACACCTAAAGGACCTGTGACTTCAAATATATGACCACCATCTACAAGTCTGATGTGAGCACCAGGATAATCATGTGGCTCAACTGTTGCTGCCTTCAAATCAGACTCTTCTATTGAACCAAAGCAAACTGAAACAATGGAGAACATTTTTCTTTAAACAAATACATTTGGCATGAATGAAAAGCGAAACTATATGAATTTTGTGAAGATTGAGCTTGACAATATCAAAACTATGAAATTTTAATTGTGCAAGACTATAGAATCACCTTTGTGAATGGCTACAGAAAAACCTATTGACCAAATAATTTTGAATAAGGAATAAATATAAAATTATTAAGCTGAATTTGAAAAAATACTTCAAATTAGATATATTATAACTTTATATATTTACCAATATAATTAGCAAGAACTGCTAGAGCAAAGACCAGAATACCAACGATTTTCATTATTTCAGCTTAGGAAATCTGATTGGCGATGAAAGTCGTCGTTCAACTTTGAATAGAGAATATATACCATAAATCATTTCGCAATACCAAGCTTGAGGAGTAATGGAAAAAACACAGTTTCCTCATACTTAGATAAATATAATCAATAAAAGATACCGCTGCGTCGCACAATGTTTCACTATGTTTTTATTTATTTATGCTCAATTTATGAAACCTGTCTTATCGAATTTTGACGCTTTTAAATTTTTAAATATGAAAAGCAAACTAGCCATTTAGACAATTTTATCTGTGTAGGTGTGCATAGCATAAGGGTGATTTCTGGGGGTCCCACCGAAAATTCTCACCCATCATATAATTCGTGGGATGAAAAAGCAGGATTTTTGACATCTTCAAATTTTCAAATATTTAGGTGTGTATTTATATTTTCAAATATCAAAATTTTAGGTGTGTTTAGTGTATAGGTGATTTTCAGGGGATCTGTCGAAAATTCCTACTAGCCCTATAATTCGCGGGATAAAAAAGAAGATTTTTTATGTTTTCAAATGTTCAAATATAGACAATCAAATTTGTATTTGGTATGTCTGAATAATGGGTCTTGTTTTAGGGTTAATCCCATAAAAATATAAAATTCGCAAATTTTTTCCAAATATTTCTTCACAAAATATCCACAAAATATTTCTTCCCCCCCCCCCCCCCCCCAACCACTTGCTGTACGTAATTATGGTTTCCAGATATAATAAGATGTGGGACTTGAAGGGTGAATACTTCATTTTCAAAATTCTGTGATTTTTTCTCGACCAATATTTTTTTTTCTTGACCATTAAAATTCAAATGCCATTAACATTCTTATACAAATTAAAAAATTTCAAATTTCTTTATTAAAAAAGAAGTGACTTTTCTACGATAAAAGATGACTTTTTGAGAAAATACTTAAATTTTCTACAAAATAATTAACTTCTCTACGAAATAATTTAATTTTCGACGAAATTTTTGAATTTTTAATCTTAAAAGATAAATGATGATGAAATTTCATTATTAAAAATTTAATTTCAATATGAAAAAGACGAATTCTCAACAAATAAAGATTTTTCAGTAATGAAAGAAAAATAGGTTCACCTAAATTGTTGAAACCTTGAAGCCAAAATACTAAATTTCTGTACAAAAATTGAATTTTCAACCAGAAAAATAGGAATTTTCAGAAAAAAATAATAATTTCCAACAAAATAGTCAAATTTTCAAAGAAAGAGATAAAGCTTCAATAAAAAAAGATTCAACAGAATAGTTCAACTTTCACCCATGCAGTTAAATTTTTAATTAAAAAAGATCAGTTTTCAACTAAATCGTCAAACTTTAACCAAAGAGATGAATTTTGAACTAAAAATATGAATCTTCAACAAAAAAAAATTTCTTAAAAAGTGGTTTAAACAAAATTTTCGAACGAAATAGTTTAAACAAGAAGTAAATTTTCGACGAAGATACTCGAATTTTCAACCCAAAAAGACGAATTTTCAATAATGACAGTTGAATTTTCATACAAAAAGGATGACTTTTTGAAAAAATTATTTAGCTTCCAATCAAACAGTTCCATTTTCATCCAAGAAAGATTAATTTTCTACGAAAACAGATGATTTTTTAAATCAGGAAGACAAATATTGAGAATACTCAGTTTCCTGGTTGAATATTCATAATATAATTTAAAAATTCGACCATTCTCTTTAAAATTATGTATTTTGTACCAGATTGATCTTTTTGCGCGGAAATTGAAAATTCGTTTCTGTTATCATCGAATATTAATTTTTTTCAATTGAGAATTTAACTATTCCATTTTTTATTGCCCACATTTTTCAGTTGTTTTTTTAAGCTCAACTACTTGATTGAAAGTTGAACTATTTTACTGAAAATGCATTTGTCGGTTGTAGATGCATAATTATAGTTGGAAATTCATTTTCCGTTGTTGAAAATGAACTATTTAATTGAAAATTTGTTTTCCTTTTGTTTGTAAAAAATTTATTTTTTCAAACTGAAAATATAATTGTTTTATTTTTGGTTGAAAATGTATCTCTCTTAGTTGGAAATTCAACTATTTGGTCGAAAATTCATGTAATTTGTTGAAAATCGAACAATTTTGTTAAAAAGTATAATTTTTGGTTGAAAAGTCAATTGTTCTGTTGAAAATTCGTCCCTTTTGCTTAAAACTTCAATTGTTTGGTTCAAAATTCATATTTTTTGGTAAAAAATTCAACTATGTGGTTACAAATTCGGCTATTTTAATAAAAATTTAATTAATTTATTAAAGAAGGCATATCAGGAAAAGCAGTTATTTGAAAATTCGACCATTTGGTTGAAAATTGAGCTATTTGGTTAAAAGTTTTTCTCTTTTGCTAAAAAGTTCAACTATCTGGTTGTGAATGCAACTGTATGATCTAAAATTATTTTTGCTTGGAAACTCAACTCTTGCGATAAAAATTTATCTCGTCGCGTAAAAAATTTATAGTTTTTGTTAAGAAATTCAACTATTTGGTCAATAAGTAGCAAAAGCGAGAGGTGGAAGTAGTCAAAAATAGCTGAAAATTGTCAACATAAAGGACGTACCTTATTATTTTAAATTATATCGAAAATTTAATAAAAAAATTTAATAAATAATTTAATAATTTAAAAAATAATGAGGATTTAATTTGAAATATTCTCATACACTGGCATGTGAAATGTCACATGAGCGTAACAACGCGATGTGGGGGGTGGGAGGCGGGTGGCTTACGAAAAATTGCATCACGTAATATATACTTGTCCTTCAATGAAAATTCAGCAAATAAGGAAAAATAAAAAAACCGCGTGCAAAGTTGTATTACGGATTTAATTGTTAAATAGTACGTGTTCTTTTATGATAGGATCTTATCAAAAACAAAGCAAACTAAGTTCTCTATTCGAATAAAAATGTGCAAATTTTGAAAGAATCACTGTCGCGAGTCTCGTATATATAGCAAAACGGTTTCAATAAATTATCAGTCACATATTAAAAAAATTGAAAAAAAATCAGTGTTCACTGGTTGGGAAAATGAGGCTCATCTTTGCGGTTCCGCTTCTTGCCGCTGCGGTTTTATTCAATTCCATTGGTAAGTATAATAATTTAATAATAATTATTATTATGAAGTGTGTACCATTTTGCAGGTTTGTTTCAAGTACACCCTCGGAATAAAAGTTTTCAAATTTTGGATGAGAAAATTCCAATTTTATTTCCTGATTCAGAATTAAGCTGTTTCTCTCAAGTATTTATACAATGTGCGGATTATTTTTTTATCTAGCATCTCGGGTCTTAGTGTTCAACTTAGATAACGCTTAACACGTTTCCATATTTTGGCTCAGAATTTACTTATTTATAATTTAATTTATTTATTCAGTTAAAAATTCTACTATTCAGTTAAAAATTTAACTACAAATTCAAAAAATACTTGGTACAAACTTGATCTACTTCATTAAAAACTCACTTTGTTGGTTGAAGATTCATCTCTTTGGTTGCAAATTAACCTATTCTATTTTTGTTTAAAAAAATGAATTTTTTCAGTTCAGTAAATATATTTCGGAAGATTAAATACTTAATTATTGTTCAGTGTGATTGAAAATGATTTTTAAAGAAGAATTTCCATCTTATACTGGAATTAACGAAAAAATTACAAAAATATAAGTTTTTATCATAGATTGGAATTGAAGCTTTTTTAATTTTTATTTCATCGAATATTTAAATTCGATTAACATTCAAATAAACTCTCAAGATTTTTGGATTACGATGTTAATCGAAGTTGAAATTTTTTTTAAAGGTACAATCACTTCTCAGAAATATTGAATTCACAGGGTATTTAAGTCAGTTCTTTGCTCGAATCATCCTGTCAATTTTTCATTTATTCTAGGATTCTTCTCCTCATATAACGGTTCGATTAAATTTTCAATGTTTTTGCTATTTGTGAATAGCGACTGAAAAACATATTTTGTTTCCAAATTCAAACATTTTGTTGACATTTTTTTTGTAAATTTTTTTCCAACTGGAAATTTAGCTATTCCATGCTTGGTTTAACATTTATCTGTTTCACTTGAAGATTCAGCTATTTGGTTGAAAATTTCTGTATTTTATTGAATCTTAGTCTTTTCTGGTGGAATATTATTCTTCTTGGGTTTTTTCACCTTTTGTTCACCTTCTCACCTTCTTTTCACTTTCTTAGTGAAAAATTCATTCAGTTTGTTACAATTTTTTTTTTGCAGAAAATTAATCCTTTTGATAGAAAATTCATTTCTTTGATGGGAAAATTAAATTTGTTTATTGAAAATTAGTTTTTTCAACTGAAAATTTAACTATTCTACTTTTTTTCGAAATTCATCATTTTTCAGACATTTATTAATAATTAAAATATTTGATATGATTTTCGTCTTCTAAGATTTGAAAATATTTTCGTTACAATTTGATTATTAGATAAAATTTATTTTCCATTAAACAAATCAATCAACAAATTTTCTGTTGGGTTGAAATATCATTTGATTGGTTGAAAATTTAACTATTTTGTTGCAAAATCATTTATTTTGTTGAAAATTTGTCTATTTTTGGTACAAAATTCACCCTCCGAATTGAAAATATAATTACTCGGTTAAAAATGCAACTATTAAGTTGAAGATTAATTTTGTTGTTGAAGATTCATTATTTTATGTAAAAATCAATTTTCCTGTTTAAAAACTTAACTATTTAGTTCAAAATACTTTTTTCGCGAATTTCATTTTTCCAACTAAAACTTTCAATATACCATGTTTGGTTCAACATTTATTTACTTTATTTGAAACTTCAGCTATTTGGTGATTAATTCACCCTTTTGGTTGAAAATGGACTTCTTTGGTTTGAGATTTAAATATTAGATAGAAAATTCGTTTGAAAATTCAAATTTTGGTTGAAAATTCATGTACTTTGTTGAAAATTATTCTTTCCGGTTGAAAACTCATTTCTTCAATTGAAAATTAGTTTTTTTTTGAATTAAACATTATTTTTTTTAAACTGAAAATTTGACTATTCCATTTTTGGTCGAAAATTTATCTTTTTTGATAGACTTTTAATTTTCTCTGTTGAAAATTAAAGTATGGGGTTAAATATTCTTTTTTTAGTTGAAGATGCATTATTTTAATTAAAAATTAATTGCATTACTTAAAAATTTAACTATTTTGTTGAAAATTCGTTTTTCGTTGAAAATTCAATTATTTTAGTAGAAAATGCATATTTTTGAGTTGCTAATTCAACTTTTCTGTCAAAAATTCGTATTTCTTGGTTCAATTCCTGTTTTTAATAAAAATTAAAATATTTCTTTGGTAGAAATATCAGCTATTAAACTTTTTGTTGAGAATTCAACTATTTTGTTGAAAATTCCTTTTTTCTTTGCTGAACAGTAATCATTTTAACTGTAAATGTAAGTCAACCATTTTTTGTTAAAAATTTATCTTTTCGAGTATGTTTTGGTTCTCAAAAGTAATTATTTCAATTCAAATAATGCAATGAAAATATTGAAAAATAGTGATTTTTCATCTGTTGTTGAAATACAACTTTTGATTGATATTTGTCAATAAAGTTAATTTTCCGCATGTCAAATACAAATTTTAATTCTGCTTAATACGTCTGGCTTTAATCAAATAATACAATTTTACATTAGTAAATCGCAAATGTTTGTCAGCTTTATTATGCACACAAATGTGACATTCTTTGTCACTGCCTTCAACTGAAACTAAAATTCTCAATTGTGTGTGTGTGTGAGTTTAGCAACATTATTTCTTTGAAATTCTTCAAATTACTCAATCGGCATTGAGGAAAAGCAGCAACAATGTTTTCAAAATTTCCGTGACACAAATATTTTTTAGAGAAGGCTAGAATTATTTGGCTGCAAGATTAGGTGAAGTTTCTCACAAAAGGATGATGATTGCTGCACAAAGATTCTTCTGAAGATAAATGAAATTTCTTTTCACCTCAAATTTAAGACAAAATTCCATCCGTGCCAAGAGGCATCCTTCTACCACAAGAGTAAATTTCACTGACTGTTTATCATTTTTTTGCAGAGCTGAGTTCACAGTCCCACAGAGAAAAATTTGTAGGTTTTGGATGGCTCCAAGGAGGTCCACCACCTCCTCCAAGACGTAATACGCGAATTTCAATTAAAATTAAAGGATTCCCGAAAGAGACGAAACCACCAGGGTCAGAAGGAACATCAGGAAATCAAAATCTTCCTCCAGGAGGTCAAAGTGCTCCAACTGGTCCTCCAGGAGGTTCTTCCAGACCAGAAAATCGGCCCGGCTCGCCAAAACGTCCTTCTGATGATTCTGCCCAACTCAGTGAACGTAGAGAAAGTTTCCGGTTATCATCTTACAAACCTTACAATCCGATAAACGAACCAGGAATATATAAAGCGAATGATAGATATTTTAAATAAAAACATTTTTATGTTGAAACTATATTTATAAATACACGTTATACTTTTCATAAACACGATTTTTCCAAATTAAAACGTAACATTTACTGAGAAGTACTTATCTTGAATTTATTTAAATTTGTCCCCATAAGGGGCCGTACTTAAATTACGTAACGGATCATGGGCCCTCTCTGAGACCCCTTCTCTCCTGTAACAAACCGTAACAACATATTTCTACTCCCACCCCCCACTCTTTTTCTACGTAATTGTTAGTTTCCAAAAATGTTTTACTAGTTATTGCTAGTAGAATTAGGCAGGGTGCCCGAGAACTTCTGTTTCAGAATGCACTTATTTTTCCTTGTCTATTTTTCATTTTTCTTGATCATTAATATTCAAATACCAGCATTTTAATCTTGAAATACTTTTAACATCGAATTTTTTGTAAACGGAATAAAACAGTATTTTGGATACAAATTAAAAATTTTTCAAATTTATTAATTTATTTTAAACAAAAAAATGTCTTTTCTACTATAAAAGATGGCTTTTTAACAAAATACTTAAATTTTTCACAAAATCATTAAAATTTTAACATAATAGTCAAATTTTCAACCTATAAATATAAATTCCCAACAAAAAGTGTCATATTTTATATTTCAATCAAAAAACATGAAATTTATACAAAAAAAGTTTTTTAAAACCAAAATGACGAATTTTCAATGGATACGGATTTTTCACTGAAGAAAGAAAATTTTACCTAAATTGTTGAACCTTCAAGCCATAAGGCGAATTTTCTCTGCAAAAATTGAATTTACAAACAAAAAATATGACTTCAGCAAAAAATTATTTTTCCACGAAACTGATGCATTTTTACCCAACAAAAATGAAATTTTAAACCAAGAAATTTTTTTTTTACCAAAAAAGGAGAATTTTCAACTAAAAAAGATCAATCTTAAAAAAAATGGTAAAGTTACATTTTCAGTTAAAAATTTAATATTAAACCAAAAAAAGTATTATTTCCGCTAAACAGTTAAATTTTAAACCAAAGGCATGAGCCTTTAATCAAAAAAATAAATTTTTAACAATGTTGTTTAATTTTCACCCAACTAGTTGAATTTTCAATTTGAAAAGATTAATTTTCAGAAAATTAGTTAAAGTTTCAACCAAAGAGATGAATTTTCAACTAAAAATATAACTCTTAAAAAAAATGATTTCTTAACAAAGTTATTCAACGAAATCTTTCAAATAAAATAGTTGAATACTCAAGCAAAGAAGAATAATTTTCAACCAAAAAGTTGCATTTTCATTAAATAAAAAAGAAATTCCTACCAAAGCTGATGAATTTATAAATAAATAAAAAACAGTTGAATTTTCTGTTAAAAAAGATTTTAGTTGACTTTTCACGATCAAAATATGAATTTTTAACCAAGAAATAAGTTTCTACGAAAAAAAATTAATTTTCAATCCAAAAAGACGAAATTTACCCAAAAAAAAAAACAACTTTTCAACGAAGTTGTTGAATTCTCTACCCAATAGATGCATTTTTATACAAAAAAGATGAAATTCCTCTTGAAACAGATGAATTTTTATTTGAAAAGAAAACCATTTTTTAAATAGTTAAATTTTAATCTGGAAAAGATTCCAGTTGACTTTTCAAGATCAAAATATTAATTTTTGAACAAAAAATAAGTTTCTACGAACAAAATTGAATTTTTCATCCAAAAAGACAAATTTTTTCAACCAAAAGGGATGAATTTTCAACGAAATAGTTGAATTCTCTACCAAATAGTTGAATTTTTATCCGAAAAAGATGAAATTCGTACTAAAACACATGAATTTTTAATAAAAATAGGACAATTTTTTAAAAAGTTGAACTTTCATCCAGAAAAGCTTTCAGTTTATTTTTTGACACCAAAATATGAATTCTAAACAAAAAGTAAATTTTGTACGAAATACTTAAATTTTCAACCGAACAGTAGAATTTTCAACCAAAATTATGACTTTTTAACAAAATAGTTTTATTTTCAACCAAACAGTTGCATTTTTGTCCATGAATGATGAAATTTCTCTTAAAACAGATGAATTTATAATTTTAAAAAAATTTCAAAAAAATAGTTGAAATTTCATCGAAAAGAGATTTCAGTTTTTTTTAACACAAAAATATTAAATTTAACCAAAAAGTGAATTTTCTAGAAAATAGTTGAATTTTCATCAAAACAGCAGACTTTTGAAGCAAAAACTATGTCTTTTCAACAAATTTGTTGAATTTTAAACCAAACAAGTGCGTTTTTATCCAAGAAAGATGTAATTTCGGCTAAAGCAGATGAATTTTCAAATCAGAAAGACAAATTTTCAAAACAGTGTTGAATTTTCAACCGAAAAGTTGCATTTTTATCTCACAAAAATGGAATATTTCTTTTAAAACAGATGAATTAAAAAAAATTTTAATAATTAAATTTTCATCCAAAGAAGATTCCAGTTCACTTTCCAACACCAAAATAAGAATTGTAACTTATTAGTTAATTTTCTGCTAAATAGTCGAATTTTTAACAAAATTTTTAGCTACTGTTTGGTTGAAAATAAAACTATTTTGTTAAAGTTATACTTTTGGTTGAAAATTCTGTTGTTTTGTTAAAAATTCAAATATTTCCTAGAAAATTTACTTTTTGTTTGAAATGTTTATTTTTCTGTAGAAAAGTCTACTGAAATCCTTTCGAATGAAAATTCCATTTTTTCTTTGAAAATTTGTCTTTTTCATTTAAATATTCACCTGTTTTAGTAGAATTTTCATTTTTCTTGGACAAAAACGCAACTGTTTCGTTGAAAATTCAACTCTTTCTTAAAAATTTGTCTTTCTGATTTCAAAATTCAACTGCTTTAGCAGAAATTACATCTTTTGTGGATAAAAATGCAACTGTTAGTTTTAAAATTCTAAAATTTTGTTCAGAAATCATACATCTTTGTTAGAAATTGTGCTGTTTTGTTGAAAATGTACCTGTTTTGTAGAAAATTTTCTTTTTGTTTAAAATTCATTTTTTGGTGTTAAAAATGAACTGAAAGCTTTTCAGGATAAAAATTCAATCTGTTTTAAGAGAATGTTCATCTTTCTTTTATACAAGTGCAACTGTTTGTTTGGAAATAAAACTATTTTGTTAAATATTCATCCCTTTCGGTTGAAATATTCATCCCTTTCGGTTGAAAAATTTGTCTTTTTGGATGAAAAAATTAAATTTCGTTCGTAGAACCTTATTTTTTGTTAAAAAATTAATATCTTGATCTTTAAAAGTCAACTGGAATCATTTCTGGATTAAAATTCAACTATTTTTTTTTAAATTTTTCATCTTTTTAATCCTAAAATTCTAATCTTAATTTTGAAAAATCCGCTTTGGTAGAAATTTCTTTTTTTAATGAAAATAAAACTTTTTGTTTAAAAATTATTCTTCTTTGCTTGAGTATTCAACTATTTTATTTAAAAGATTTGGTTAAATCACTTTTGTAAGAAATCATTCTTTTTTAAAAGTTATATTTTTAGTTGGAAATTCATATTTTGAGTTAATTTTTTGATTGAAGGCTTATCTCTTCGGCTGAAAATTGATCTATTTAGGGTAAAAGTCTTTTTTTTTTGTTTAAAATTGATTTTTTAAGTGAAAGTGTAACTTTTCCGTTTTATTAAGATTTATCTTTTTTAGTAAAAAATTTTCCTTTTTGGGTAAAAAAAAATAATTTTCTGGGTTCAAAGTTTCATTTTTGTTGGGTAAAAATGCATCAGTTTCGTGGAAAAATAATTTGTTGCTGAAGTCATATTATTTGTTGAAAAATCGTCTTTTTGGTTTTAAAAAACTTTTTTTGTTGTATAAATTTAATGTTTTTTGATTGAAATATAAACTATGACACTTTTTGTTGGGGATTTATATTTTTAGGTTGAAAATTCAAATATTATGTTCAAAATTTCATTTTTTTTGTTGAAAATTCAAGTATTTTGTTGAAAATTTTTATGGCAGAAAAGACATTTTTCTGTTTAAAATAAATTAATAAATTTCAAAACTTTAAATTTGTATCTGAAATACTATTCTATTCCGTTTATAAAAGATTCTATGTTGAAATTATTTCCACGTTAAAATTCTGGTATTTGAATATTAATGATCAAGTAAAATGAAAAATTAGATAAGGAAAAATAAGGGAATTCTGTGAATGAAGTTCTCGGGCCCCTATCTAATTCTAATAGCAATAACTAGTCAAATATTCTCGGAAACTAAAAATTACGTAAGGGGGGGGGGGGGGGGGAGAAAAATTTTTTTACAGGACAAGGCAGGGGGTCTCAAAGAGGGCCTATAATCCGTTACGTAATTTAAGTACGGCCCCTATTCGGAAGCAGAAGTCCAAATAACCATTTTTCATTATTTTTAAGGTTTATTTAAAAAAAAGTTCAATTCTATTAATTCGTCTTTTCATTTATTATTGTGTTACAACTATTTTGAAGGATTTTAATTCCTAATAAAAAAGGAAATAATGTGGCTAGACTCGGGTAATTAATAGGGGCCAGACCCGGGACAGACCCAGCGTTTGATCGGGCCCCTAGACGTGGCTCCACTGAGGCTACGTGTTTCATGATGAGTCCAGCCCTGACTCGATTTCCCCATCTGGGCCCGATATGAACGAGTCTGGGCCTGGTCGGGGCCACGGCGAAATTTCTGCACGGGTGGAATGTCTCCGTAAAATGTTTTCAGAATATATTTTTGAAAGTTTCTTTCTCAATTTATTCTCAGGTTACATATATTATTTTGAATTACTTATATATCTACAATTAACTTATAAGACCTTATATTAAATTTAACAACAGAAATTCACGAATTTATTTTTATTTGTAATTCTATTTACATATAAATTTGAAATAACATTTTTGTTTCGATGCTGTAGAAATCATTCTTCTGAATTTCTGTGCTTCCAAGGGAGGCAAATTTTTCTAGTGTTGTGTCCAACTGCTATTGTGAGTCAGGATTACATAAGCAATATTTACAATTTTGCCACACTTCCTCTTGAGGCCTGTTGAATAATTACGAATATTATTAAAAAACATATTTTATGAGATAGCCTTAACGAGTTGAGACGGTAAATTCATATTGACGTATAGCCTATAAAAGAAAAGATAAAAAAAACTATTGCTAAAAATATAAAACTAAGTAATCTAGGAATTTATTTTGACGTCAAAATTGATATCAAAAAGGGTCTTTCAAAATTCAAAGTTTGTAATAACTTTTTCGTCTTAGTCTTACATTTTTTATGACAAATTTCACGAATGTCGTAAAAAAACTGAAGATTGAGATTGCAAAACGGAGGCTAAATCTAACCTTCTTGCCTGCAAATTGTGATTCTGCTCGATGCGATATCATAGGTGCAGGAAATAGTTTTACTGCCGTCAGGCAGGTGGATAATGTACGAATTGAGGAGAAGAAAATTTGTAAATGAATATTTTCTTCATTATCATATCATCGTATCATTTTCGTATCATTTTTTTATTTCCAAGTCCATGTTCCTGCGAACATTTTAACAGCAGTCAAAAATTCAGATGTCAAACTTAGTAACTCAACATTAGTATGAAAGCTCGAAGTTGTTAACATGGGAAGGAACATTTGAATATCCTTATTTTACGTGTTTCAATTTAAAGTCACAATTTTTGACATTGGATTTTTAATAGGGGAGCGGCGGCGAATGCGACGCACATAAAAGAAAATGCAAGATTAAAATTCCAGTATAAACTAAAATATTGTAATAACATATATTTTGTTTAGGCCAATATCTTACCAATGGTCTGTGCATGGAGATAATCTAATTGAAGTTCATTAAAACAGTTAATTACTGTGTTTTCCAAAAAGTGCATCTGCGCCAAGTTGTTCTACCTTGTTTGGTAATGTGGCGCGTTTCGATTTCAATTCATAATTATTGAATAAAAAACAAATTATGCAGAACAATGAGTAAAATTTAATAAAAATAAGATAAATATATTTACGTTCAATATTATTAACATATTTGAGGGATCATGTCTGCCGAAATTTCAAGAAAAAATGTTCAGTCTTTCGTTTATAAACTCCCATCTAAAACAGCTAAAAAATTTTTATTTTAACATAAGCTTACATCCGTTTTATAAACAATGAATCAAAATTATATCAACAATAAGTGAATTTTATTCTTTTCCAAAACAGTTATGATGATTCAACATTCAAATAATATCATTACTCTAAGCCTTCTAAATATTTATTTTGTCAGAATAAACTTAGCCTTTTTCATGGATATAAGAAACGGAATATTATTACTTTGAGTAAATATTTCTTACCTTCTCACTGAAACTGGCACTTTTTTACTACAAAATCCAAATAGTATTTAATGAAGATTTTCTACATAAAAGTTGATCAATTTTACTCAAAACGTTAGACTTTGAAGCATTCAAGAAAGTATATTTCCAAAAACTTTTATAAGTAGCTAGTCTGGTGGTACAAGCGAAAGAACCAAAACTGACTTGAATTATCTTATAATCTAATCTATAAAATAAATAAATAGAGTCGACCTCAAAATACGTATTAAATTAGGTATGAGATTAATGCGTAGTCATTAACATTAGGTGGTTAAATGGTGGATCTTGTGCGGTAGAAATAAAGATAAAAAAAACTGTGTGTAAAGGAAATACTTGGCAAAAGTTAATGAAAACAAAAGAAAATTCGAAGATGTAATGTTCAAAAACTAAATATGAGAGTTCACCAATGAGTAATTTCAAGAGTTGGGTTAGAAGTATTGTAGAAATATTTGAAAAAGAGATTTTTGAAATGATACAGGGAAGGTGCATTTCTAATATCGTATGGTATTTTATTCCATAGCCGGGCACCCCTTGCTATAAATGATCTTTGAAGCTGACACGTTCTGTGAAAAGGAATCTTAAGAATTTTATGTCTTTCACGAAGCTTAGACTGTGCTGGAAGGTCTCTGTCCATAAATTGGAATAGGTTGAATAGATACTCGGGAGCTTTGTTCTGAACAAGAGTGTAGAGCAAATTACCTATAAACAATTGTCTTCTCTTGGCAACATTAAGCAGACCAGCCTTAAGTCTGTATGGAGTTATGTGTTCGTATTTAGGCAAATTGTAAATGAAACGGACACAGGCATTTAAAACACGCTTAAGCTTTAAATTTAAATCGTCGGTCAAATCATCATATACTAAACAACCGTAGTCAAAATGAGGCAAGATTAAACTCTTAACCAAATTATCCGAGTAGAGGTAGGTAAAGAGTCCTTATTCCTACATAGCTGCTGTAGAATTCTGTATGTTTTCCTTGAAATACTGTGTATCTGTTCCTTCCAGGACAAGGTACGGTCATGGAAGTATCCCAGATTTTCAACTACTTCCGAAAAAGAGATAGTAAGATTCTTGATACAAAGAGGTGGTAATGATGCCAGTGTTTCAAGCGACGGAGATGAAGTAGGTCCAACAACAATTGTCTGAGTTTTACCCGGGCTAAGAGTAGGTCCACTCTTCCAGGCCCAAAGGATAACGCGATCGATATCCTCCTGGACTAGAACTAGTAACCTACTTAATGAAGATATTGGTCCCGATAAATAGATTTTGAAATCGTCAGCGTATTTGTGATACTTGCAATGTTGAAGTTCACTTTCAAGGTCAGAAGTGAACAAATTGAAGAGGAGGGGTGCCAGAATGGAGCCCTGAAGAACCCCACTTTTGACTTCCCACCAATCAGAAAGCTCACCACTACTATTAATAATTCTGTGAGGCCGATTATTAAAATAGGATTTAAACTACTTAATTAGAGAGTTTGACACGTTAGAGGATTTTCAATTTTGTAGGAGTAACTTATGATTGACCATATCAAAAGTCTTCGAAAAATCAAACAGAACAACAAACGTGATCTCCCTATTATCCATTGCTAATTTGAGATCCATCGTTACTTTAAGGGAAGCAGTAAGAGTGCTATGCTTTGCCCGAAAACCTGATTGCATCGGGTCAATGGCCTTAGATAATTAGAGAAATTTAGAAAGTTGCAGGTAAACCATTTTTTCAAGTTGTTCAGACAGTGCACATAAAATAGAAATTGGCCGGAAGTCTTTCAGGGAAGTAGGTTTAGAAATTTTAGGAACTGGGCGTATAAGAACCTTTTTCCAGATATCTGGGAAGATACCGACCTGAAGGGAAGCATTATAGATATGCAATAGAATAGAAAAGATATTAGGAAGGGCAAGTTTAATCATTTTCATTGATATTCCATCAGTCCCAATGGCATTTGATTTGATTTCAAGTGCTTTTTCCAAAAGTAGTTCAGGTGTGATGTCATCGAAAAAGAAGTCAGAGTCATTAAATGTTGAATTAAGATAGGTAGCGGAAGATGATGATGACAAGTCTGGAACTGGGAATGTAAAAAAAGAGTTTAAAAGGTCATCGGGCGGAAAATTACTATCTATGGATTCGTGCTTGGGCGGGATCAGGTGTAAGCGTCTAAGGAGATGCCAAATGTCCTCTTTTTTGTCTCTATATGCAATCTCGTTATAATTGTATTGATTGAACGCATCTCTAATCTTAGTTTGAACTAGGTTCCTCAGTTTACGAAATTGAGCTTGTATAATACTGCTTTTTGTTCTTTTTGCAAGTCGGCGCTTGCCATCATTTTCCCTAATCAGATTTTCAATTTCGGATGTGATCCAGGGGGCAGCTGTATTAAAATTTTTAGGAACGTGACGCGGAGAAAATTTATTCGATGCGAAGACTAGGTAATTAGTCAGAGCGTCGATTTTATTATTTATATCTGTATCTAGTAATATTTTTTCACAGTCATACGTCATTAGATGTTCGTGGAATGTATGTTCATCAACTTTAGAGAGATTCCGCACCAGCCTTTGGGTTGGTTTTGAATTTAGATTATAGGAAAATTTAGAGGTAATGTTAATCAAGTCGTGGCTAGAGAGAGAAGGGATAGCATGTTGTTTGCAGGAGACAACCTTATCAATATCATCTACAATCATTAGGTCAATACGTGTACTGGAACGATCAGTATAGTGATTAGAATCATGAGGTACACTCAAGAGTCCCGAAGAGTGTACCAAAGATGTTAGATATTTAGAATGATTGGAAGTGAGATTTAGGTTAGTGTTGACATCTGCAGTAAGGATAATGTTATTGAAGTTAGGAATAAATGAAAAAATTACCGATTCAAGCTCTGTGCCATAGGAGGCATAGGGTGGTTGATAAACTACTCCCACTAAAAAGCTATCAGAAGTTGATTTAACTTCAACAAAGAGAAATTCGGTCGTGGGGTAAGTAGCTACTGAACTCATACCAACCACAGTCCCTTTCAGACTATCATGCAGGAAAAGACAAACTCCACCACCCCTTCTCTCGTCTCTGTCTCTTCGATAGAGCGAATAGTTGTTAATTGCAACGAGGCTAGAAGATATATTGGGAGTTAACCAGGACTCAGAAACAGCTATCATATGGTAGGAACATGTACTAAAGACAAAGATAATCTTCGAATCTATGAAAATATTCAATTGACAAACAGTGCGCAGGAATATGTTCAGTGAAAAGATCAGGGGGTGCATTGTTTCAATTATTCCAAACTTCAATCTTACAAAAAACAAAAAATAGATGAAATTAAAAATTCGTAAAAATTAGTGTTGAACCGTCACACTCAGACGTCGCGAACTACAGCCCTATGGGTTACCTTGGTTTCTAAACTTGACAGTTTAGAATTTGTTTTATCAGATTTAGTTATTGACAGATGATTCTCATTTCGAGCCTATTTCAATCCACAAATCGCCCTATTTTATTAGATTGGCGGATCAAACTGAGGTGCAATTGTTTTGTTGCGTGAACTGTTTTAATACCAAATTAAGTTCTAAATCGAATCTTAGTTTTTACAGTGATGATACGTGTTTTAATCAGTTTATAATCTGTTTGCAGTGCAGTAAATATTTTTTACAAAAAATTTCGATACATTATACAACTCTCTGATGATATGGAGCGATGATATTGCCTCGAGCAGAATCATAATTTGCATGTAGGCAAGAAAGTTAGATTTTTTCTAGTTTTGTATTTATAGCCATATTTTTGTATTGATTATTTTATAGGCTATACGATAATACAAAATCACCATCGTTGAGGTTATCTCATAAAATATATTTCCAATGATATTTGTGATTATTTTATAGCGTTTAAAAGAAAGAGCGCCAAAATTTAAAATATATGACTCATGACACAATGTTTTTAAAAAAATTTGCCTCTTTTGGAAGTACATATGTCCACAAGGATAATTTCTTCTTCATCCAGCAAAAAATTTGGTTAGTTTCAATGTATATGTTAACAACAATAAATTCGTAACTTTTTGTTACTCAATTTAAAAGAAGGTGTTATAAGTGAATGATAAATGTATAAATAATCCAAAACAATATAAACTACAAATAAATTAGGAAGAAATACTCCATCTATCAAAAGATTCGGTTCAAGCAACCTAAAAATGTAATTGGGTGTACCAAATATTTTGTTGTCTATATAAAAACTTATATAATATAAATAAATAATAGTCTATATAATAACTTATATAATAATAACTTATATAATAACTATATAATAACTTTGTTGGTTCAATCATAGAATATGGTTAATATATGGACAAAAAAAATTTGGTTGACCCAACCATATTTTTTGGTAGTTTTGACAGAATCTTTTGGTAGATAAAGTATTAAGTTGACTTAACCGAAAAATTGGTTGGGACTGTCAAATATTTATTTGAATCAACAAAAATGTGTTTAATTAAAACAAACTTTCATGTATATTCAAGAAAAATGTTTGTTTGGTTCTAGAAAATGTTTTCTGAGTGCAGATAGTTCTATGTAATTTACATAGGTAATCCACACAGTTCTCAATTGTTCTGTTCAAAATTTGTTGATTTTTCCTGTTTAGTTTTAATTTTCTCAACTGAAAATTCAACTTTTTTTATTTTTGGTTAAAAATTGATCTTCTGTAGTTTAGAATTAGGATTTTGTTTAAAAAATCTACTATTTGGTGGAAAATGAATCTTATTTGAAAGAAATTAAACAATTTGATTAGAAAGTCAATTTCTTTATTACAAATTCAACTGTTTTGTTGAAAATTCATCTGTTCGAATTGAAAATTTAAGTATTTACGTAACTATATAGTGAAAAGTCCGTTGTTTTGTGGATGGGAATTAATTTTGTAACTGAAAAATTCAACTATTCCACTTTTTTGTTAAAAGCTTATGTTTTTTAGATGAAAACTTAACTACTTGATTAAAAAGTGAACTATGCACTTTGTTCAGAATTTAGGTTTCCGGTTGAGGATTGATGATTTCAGTTGAAAATTTGAATATTTTCTCAAAAACAAATGTATTTCGTTAAAAAGTCTTCTTTTTTGGCAGAAAATTGAACTAATTGATTGAAAATTCATCCTTTTGGTTGAAAAGTCAACTATTTAGATAAAATTAGTTTTATTGTTGAATATTATTATTTTTAAATAAAAATTAAAATATTAAATTCTTTATTGTAAATTTTTCTATTTCAGTTAAAAATTCAACTGTTTGGTTGATAATTCGTTTATTTTGTAGAGAATTCGTATTTTTTGTTAGAAAATTAATTTTCTTGGTTGATAATTCATGTTTTCAGTGGAAAACTCAACTATTTGGCTGAAAATTAAATAATTGTGTTGAAAAGTATCCTTTTGAGTTGAAAAAACAACAGTTTTGTTGAATTTTATAAATTTGACTATTTTGATGAAAAAAAAAATAATGTGTTGAAAATTCGAGTTTTTTGTCAAAAGTGATCATTTTGGTTCAAAAGTTCAACTGCTTTGTTGGAAATTCATCCTTTTTGATTAAAAATTAATCTTTTTTGTTAAAAAAGTTCTTGGTTATAACGAAATTTTTGTTTAAAATCGAAATTTTGTAGTTAGAAATTGATCTTTTTTAGATAAAAATTCAACTATTTGTTTAAAAATTTACGTATTTGTTGAAAATATAACTATTTGGTCATTAATTTTTCGTATGTAAAAATCAACATATAATACTTTACATATGATGAATAATAATAAGCCCAAAATTCAATTTAAAAATATCTATAAATCGGAAATTTATGGAAATTTTCGGACATTCATGGTACGGTGATTTCAAGGTAAATACTTAGCATACTTAGGTAAACTTAGCATAAATTACCCAAAATTCATTTTTTTAAATTTCCATAAATTTCTGGTTTATGAAAATTTTCCGTAAATTATCGTAATTTTACAGGTAAATATGGTAAATAACCATAAATCCGGAAATGTATGAACATTTTCGTAAATTTGTGGTAATTTACGATAATTTGATCAGTCATATATGGTAGCTTTCCATAAATAACCGCAAAATTCTATTATCTGCAACCAAAAGTTCTTCACAGTTTTCACAGTGAGTGGGCTGATAATCGTAAAATGCGAGCTCATAGATGCATAATTTGCATTATTCAACTCTGACATCACTTTTCAGTCCCTAGGGAGTAAAAAGCAGAGTTTAGCCTTGATTTATAGGCGTCAAAAGGGGCTGAAATCATGCATGTGTTGTAAGAATTCATTTTATGTAAAAGAATTTATTTCCCTATTTACTCTGTGTTCTTGCGTTAAAGACGTACTTTATTAGTTTGAATTATATCGGAGATTTGATAAGGTTTTCTATCTAAAGAATAGTAAGCATTTAAGTCAAAGTTTTTTCAAAAACTGGTGCGTAAAATATCACAATACGCATTACAGGAAATAGCCACGTAATGTGTACTCTACACTCGCACTTCATGAACAGTCTACAAATGAGGGAAAATAAAACGCCACGTTCAATCTTATTACGTATTTCATTGTTAAATAATACGGGTTTTTCCATGATAGGGTCTTCATCAGAAACTAACCAAACCAAGTTTCTCTATTCGAATATTAATATATGAAAATTTTCATTGAATCTCAGTTTGAAGCGTCGTAATATAGCGAATCTTTGTTGATGAATTATCAGTTACCAGTTAAAAAATTTGAGAAAATATCAGTTTTCACTGGTTGGAGAAAATGAGGCTCATATTTGCGGCTCTGCTTCTTGCCGCTGCGGTTTCATTCAATTTAATTGGTAAGTATAATAATTCAATAATAATAATTATGACGTAATGTGCCATATCGTCTACAGGCACTACTTTTAAAATCCCTTCGTCTGATTTAGAGTGCCTCAAAACTTGGAGAATTGATGGTGACCATCAGCGTCAAATTTGTATTGGACGTTAAATAGGATTTTTGATTTGATTTTAATCTAATTTGAAATTCTTACATTCCAACCTAGTACCCTCTCATTCAGGATAAGAATGTAAAAACTTGTAATTCATTGGGCTTTACTTTTTTTTGCAGAACTCAGTTTACAGTCCACCAGTCGAAGTTTTTTTGGTTTTGGACGGCCCCAAGGAGATCCATCATCTCCTCCAAAATGTAATTGGAATATTTCAATTAAAATTAAAGGATTCCCGAAAAAGACGAAGCCTCCAGGTTCAGAAGGAACATCCAAGAATCAAAATCTTCCTACAGGAGGTTCTTTCAGACCAGAAGATCGGCCCGGTTCGCCAAAACGTCTTGATGATTCTCATAAGCCAGATGAACCTAAAAAAAGTTTCCGGTTATCATATTTGAAAACTCACGATCCAATAAACAAACGAGGAATATATGAAGAAAATGTTCGATATTCTTATGAAAAACATTTTTAAGTTGAAACTATGTTCATACATAGACGTTATACTTATCATAAACATGTTTTTTTCCGAATTAAAACATTACATTTACTGAGAATTACTTGTCTTGAATTTATTTGAACTTTCTGAATTAGGCTGAATTCTTATTTCAATTAATTAATTTATATATATATATATATATATATATATATATATACCGTCAAACGGGGTAATTTCGGATATGTGGGGTAAACTCGGACATTCATGCATTGATAGTTTAAATTACTTAAGGGGGTTCTAACCAGAGTCTGGAAATTCGGACATTCCTAAATTAATAGTTTAAAACCCCCTTAATTAATTTAAACTATTAATTCAGGTATTTCCGAATTTATCACACATGTCCAAAATTACCCCGTTCTATGGTAATATATAAGATGGAATAGAATACACCCAGAAAAAGAATTTTTTTTCAACCAAGAAAACTGTGTTCTTAGATTTACATGAAAATTCAGTTTTTGGGTCAACCAAACATTTGTTTGTCCATCTCGTAACCATACTCTATGGCTGAACGAGCAAACATTTTGTTGATTCAAATAAATATTTTTTCAGTATAGGTAATTCACCTATAATCCAGGTTGGTTTAAATATAGAATATGGTTAATATATGGAAAACAAAATATTTGGTCAACCCAACCAAATTTGTTGGTAGTTTTAGCAAAATGTTTCAGTACACGGAGTATTTGGTTGACTCAATCAACAACATTGTTGGGACTATACAATATTTTGTTGAATCAAAATTTTTTTTTTAATTCAAACAAACTTTCATGCATATTCAAGAAAATTTTGTTTGGTTGAAGAACATTTTTTCTGAGAACAGGTAATTCTAAGTAATTTACATAGGTAATCCACATAGTTCTCAATTATTTCGTTAGAAATTGGTTGTTTTTTCTGTTTAAAATTAATTTTCTAAACTGAAAATTTAACTATTTTTTTATTCTGTTAAAAATTGATCTTTTGTAGTTTAAAATTTATGATTTTCTTTGAAAAATGCAACTATTTGATGAAAAATTAATCTACTTTGTAGGAAATTAAACAATTCTATTCAAAAGTGAATTTTTTATTACAAATCCAACTGTTTTGTTGAAAATTCGTCTGTTAAATTTAAAAATGCAACTATTTACGTATAAAAGTTGACTATATAGTGCAAAGTTAATTTTTTTTAGATGAACATTAATTTTTTAGCTGAAAATTGAACTGTACCACTTTTTTGTTAAAATGTTATCTTTTCTAGATGAAAATTCAAGTATTTAGTTGAAAATTGAACCACTTTTTGAACAATTCAGTTTTTTTATTGAAGATTCATTCATTCAACTTAGTGGACAATTCAAATATTTTTTGAAAAATGCATGTGTTTCGTTGAACAGTCTTCTTTGTGGTTGAAAACTAATCTACTTGCTTGAAAATTTATTTTTTTTTGCTTGAAAAATGAACAATGTACTTGAAAATGCGTTTCATTGTTGAATTTTAATTTTTTTAACTGAAAATTAAACTATTTCATTTTTCATTGTTTTTCTTCTTTAATTGAAAATTTAAATCTTTTGTAGAAAATTCATTTTTTTGTTGTTGCGAGTACGTATTTTTTGGTTGAACATGAATACTCTTGGTTGAGAAATAATGTTTTTAGGGGAAAATTCAACCATTTGGTTGAAAATTAAACAATTTTTAGAAAAAGTTTTCTCTTTGTCTGAAAAGATAATAGTTTTGTTAAACTGTTTTTGCACAGAAAACTCTTTTGAAAAATTTGTTTTTTTGGTTTCAAAATTCAACTGTTTGGTTAAAAATGCAACTACTTTTGGTTAAAATTTAATCTATTGTGTATACAAATTCCAGCGTATGGTTGAAAATTCAACTAGTTTGTTAAAAATGCGACTATTTTGTTAAAAATTCGACTATTTTTGATGAAAAATTAATCTACTTTGGAGAAAATTAACAAATTTATAAAAAAAGTAAATTTTTTATTACAAATGAACTTTTCTGTTGAAAATTCTTCTGTTTAAGTTAACAGTTCAACTATTTACGTATGAAAGTTAACTATATAGTGTAAAGTTAATTTTTTTCAGATGAAGATTAATTTTTTAACTGAAAATTTAACTGTACCACTTCTTTGTTAAAAGGTTATCTTTTTCAACATGGAAATTCCAGTGCTTATTTGAAAATTGAACCACTTTTTGAACAATTCAGTTTTTTGATTGAAGATTCATGAATTTAGTTGAAAATTCCAATATTTTTTCAGAAGTCAATGTTGAAAAGTTGTCTTTGTGTTTGAAAACTAATCTACTTGCTTAAAAATTTATTCTTTTTGTTTGAAAATTAAACAATGTACTTGAAAATTCGTTTTTTGTTCAATTTTAATTTTATTAAACTGAAAATTGAACTATTATATTTATTATTGTTTTCCTTTTTTAATTAAAAATTTAACTCTATGGTGGAAAATTCATATTCTTTTGTTGAGAGTACGTATTTTTTGGGAGAACATGAATATTCTTGGTTGATAAATCATGTTTTTAGGAGAAAATTCAACTATTTGGTTGAGAATTGAATAATTTTAGGCAAACTATTTTTTCTGGCTAAAAAGTTAACAGTTTTGTTAAACTGTTTTTGGACAGAAAACTCTTCTGAAAAAT
Organism: Andricus quercusramuli; assembly: GCA_932178445.1. Taxonomy (NCBI): domain Eukaryota; kingdom Metazoa; phylum Arthropoda; class Insecta; order Hymenoptera; family Cynipidae; genus Andricus; species Andricus quercusramuli. The sequence continues at coordinate 137,618 of CAKNXH010002138.1, read as the reverse complement.
TCGTCTGTTTGGTTTAAAAATTTAACTATTTGGTTAAAAATGCAACTGATTTTGTTTAAAATTTAATCTATTGTCTATAAAAATTTCAGCGTTTGGTTATAGTTGGTTAAAAATACGACTATTTTGTCAAAAACTCGACTATTTTGATTGAAGAATAATTTGTTGAAAATTCGAGTATTTCATTGATACGTCATCTTTTTTGTTCGGAGGTTGAACTGCTTTATTCAAAATTCGTCCTTTTTGAATAAAAATTAATCTTTTTTGGTAGAAAAGTTCTTTGTTGAAAATTCAACTATCTACTAAAAAATTCGTGTTGTTACTTGAAAATTCGACCATTTTGTTGAAAATGAAACTGTTTGTGCTTGACGTTGATTCGTTTTTGTTTCGAAATTCGAACGCCAAGATATAACAAAATTTTTGTTAAAAATTGATATTTTAAATTGAAAATTTAATTTTAAATTATATCGGAGACTTAATAAGGGTCGTTCCTAAAAAATATGCAATAAGAATTTAATTTAAAGTATTCTCATAGAATCGTATGTAACATATCACAATACGGATTACAGAAAATAGGGTTACGTAATATGTACTCAATCTTTATAAAAAGTCATCAAATATGGAAAAATAAAACGCCACGTTCCGAATCGTATTACGTATTTCACTGTTAAGTAATACGTGTTCTTCTATGATAGGTTCTTTATCAAAGACTAAGCAAACTAAGTTTCTCCATTCAAATCTTAAGATGCGAAATTTTTAATTGAATCTCTACCTGGAACGTCGTATATATAGCGAACCTTCGTTAATAAATTATCAGTCAACAATTCAAAAAATTAAAAAAAAAATCGGTCTTCACTAGTTGGAGAAAATGAGACTCATATTTGCGGCTCTGCTTCTTGCTGCTGAAATTTTATTTAATTCCATTGGTAAGTATAATTATTTTATATTAATAATTATGAAGGAATATACCATTTTGTAAATTTGGTTCAAGTACTCCTTCAAAATAAAAGTTGGTAAATTTTGCATGAGAAAATTCCAATTTTATATCCTAATTCAAATGAACTACAGCCTACAAACTTCTTTGTGAAATCCCTATTATCTGATTAAGAGAGTCTCAAAACGTGGAGAATTGGTGATGAACCGCCAAATACATAAAATTTCAAATCACCCCAGTACTTTCTTAGTCAGAATGAGAATTTCAAAACTTCTAATTCATTAGGTTTTACTTCTTTTTGCAGAACTGAGTTCACAGTCCAAAAGAGACACCTTTTTAGGTTCTCTATTGCCCCGAGGAGATCAACCACCTCCTCCAGGAAGTAATTGCAGAATTTCGATTAAAATTAAAGGTTTCCCGAAAGAGACAAAACCTCCAGGGTCAGGAGGAACATCAGGAAATAAAAATCTTCCTTCGGGAGGTCGAAATGCTCCAAGTGGTCCTGCAGGAGGTTCTTCCAGACCAGAAAATGGACCCGGTTCCCCAAAACGTCCTTCTGATGATTCTGACCACCCAGATCATCCTAGTGAAGATTTCTGGTTATCATCTTACAAAGCTCACAGTCTGATAAACAAACCAGGAATATATAAAGCAAATGATAGATATTTCAAATAACAACATTTTTATGTTGAAAGTATGTTTATATATACCTATCATAAACATGGTGTTTTCAAATTAAAACATTACATTTACTGAGAATTACTTGTCTTGAATTGATTTAACGCTGCTGAATTGAGCCGAATTCTTTTTTTAATTAATTTGAATATATAGTATATCAGATGGCGTAGAATAGGTGATCCACCTCTAATGCAGGATAATCCACATTCAGAAAACGATTTCGATGAATCAAGAAAATTTTTATTGCAAGATGTTATTTTGTCGACCAGGGTAATTAATTCATTAATTTTCTGATGTTAAAATCCGCCTCAGCCGGGATTTGAACCGGGAACGCCACTTTCCATGAGTGGAGCGTTAACCAATTACGCCACCGAGGCCAGTGCAGATAATTTCTCGTTTCTCCTACATCCACAGGATGACGTGAATCTACGTCTAATTATAACCTGTGGGTTTAGTGACTCATTCTAGCCTGAATAAGTTTCACCGAATCTGAATAATGCAATGCATCCTGTGGATGTAGGAGAAACGAGAAATTATCTGCGCCGGCCTCGGTGGCGTAATTGGTTAACGCTCCACTCATGGAAAGTGGCGTTCCCGGTTCAAATCCGGGCTGAGACAGATTTTTTCTCGTTTCACCAGAAAATTAATTGACCAGTAGATCGACAGAATTTAACATCAGAAAATTAATTAATTAATTAATTAATTACCCTGCTTGACAAAATAACATCTTGCATTAAATTATTCAGATTCCGTGAAATTTATTCAGATTAGAATGAGTCACTAAACCCACAGGTTAAAATTAGAGGTAGATTCACGTCATCCTGTGAATGTAGGAGAAGGGAGAAATTATCTGCGCCGGCCTCGGTGGCGTAATTGGTTAACGCTCCACTCGTGGAAAGTGGCGTTCCGGGTTCAAATCCGGCTGAGGCAGATTTTTTCTCGTTTCACCAGAAAATTATTTGACCAGTAGATCGACAAAATTTAACATCAGAAAATTAATCAAGAAAATTTGTGTTGGTTCAACAATACAATATCGTTATTATATGGACAACAAAATGGGTGTCAAAAAAATCAGTTTTCACTTGTAGACAAAAAATTGAGGCTCATATTTCTGGTTCTGCTTCTTGCACCTGCGATTTATTTAATTCCATTGGTAAACATAATAATTTAATAATGATAATTATAAAGTAATGTACAATTTTGTATCTTCGTTCATAGTACTTCGTCAAAATGAAGGTTTTTGAATTTTGCATGAGGGAATTCTGATTTTATATCGTAGTTCAAATTTAAACTGTTTATGTCAATTATTTATTCTATGTGCGGATTAATTTTTTCGAAGAAATCAATTAAATTAGTTTCAAAGTTTCAGATCTTAGCGGGCAATTTTCCTGATTTTGATTCGGATTCATTTAGATTTGTTAAAAATGCTACTTGATTAAAAATTCATTATTTTGTTAAAAATGCAATTGATTTGTTGAAAATGCATATTTTTTGGTAAAAAATTCAACTACTTGGCTGTAAGATGAACTATTTTGCTGAAAATTCATTTTCTCGGTTCAAGATTCATATTTTTTTGTTGAAAATTCAACTACTTAGTTGACTATTGAACTCTCTTGTTTAAAATTAGTTGTTTAAAGAAGATTTATGATTTAAGTCGAAAATTTATATCTTCGGATTAAATCTAATCATGTTGAAGTTTCGCATTTTTTGGTTGATTTCAACAGTTTTTTATTTGAACAGAAAATTTTCACGGCTTGAAATATCAAATATTACATGTTTTATTAAGAATTCCTTCTTTTCATTGAAAAATTCTTTGTTGTTGGAGATTCGCTGTTTTTGTTGCAAATTCTGCTCCTTGGTGAAAAATTTAATCATTTCGTTGAAAATTTGATTTTAGTGATTGAGAATTATTATTTTTTAAACTAAAAATGGAACTATTCCATTTCTGGTTCAAAATTGATATTTTTGATTGAAAATTGACATTTTTAATTGAAAATTGATCTTTTCTAAATTAGAATTCGACTGGTTGAAAATTTACGTATGTTGTTAAAGACATAACTATTCTGTTCAAAATTAAATTATTTCGTAGAAAATTCAACTATTTGGTAGGAAATTAACCTTTTTCTTAAAAATGTATATTTTTTAATCGAAAATTCAACTGTTTGTAGACAATTTTTCTTTTTTGGAAGAAGTATAATGTTCTTTGTTGAATTTTTTTTTGTTGGATTAAGGTTCGACTATTTTTTTTAATTTGTCTGTTTTGTTAGAATTCAATTGGTTGAAAATTTTTCTTATTTTTCTTGAAACACGCTTTTTTGAATTGAACATTTATCTATTATATTTTAGGTTGAAAACTCACTTTTTTGTGGTTGAAATTGAAAAATCATAATTTAGTTTGGAAATTAACTTTCTTGTTGAAAATTTATCTTTTTGCATATGAAAGTCAACTGTTTTTTTAAATTTTACTTTTTAGATTAGCAAATTAATTTTTTTTTACATTCTTTTTTAGTAGAAAATAAATCTTCTCTATTGAAAATCCATTTTTTTACTTCAAAATTCAGATATTTGTTTAAAAAATCAACTATTTTGTTGAAAATTTAACTGTTTGTTTGAAGTAATCTTGTTTAGTAGAAAATTCAACTTTTTGTTGAGAATTCGTCCTTTCGCATTGGACATTAATTCTTTATAAAAGAAAGGTCATTTTTTGGTTGAAGATTTATAATTTTAGTTGAAAATTCATCTCTTCACTCGAAAATTTAACTACTTTGTTCAAAATTTGTTTTTTATAATTAAAAATTATTTTTCCTCAACTCAAAATTCAAATGTTTCGTAGAAAATTCGTCTTCATGACTTGAAAATTTAACAGTTTGATAGAAAGTTTAACTTTTCTGTAGAAAACTTGTTAAATTTGTTGAAAAATCTTTATTCTTGGCAGAAAATTAATCTTCTATGTACACAAGACGTAACGTCACATAGCTCTTCTCTTTTGGCTAGAAATTAGGATTTTCTATTTTTAATAGCGTTTTTTTAAGTGTGCCAAAGTTCAAACCAATCTCTTTAGTTTTTTCATAACTTATCGTGCTATTTGATTGAAAATTCGTTTATTTTGTAGAGAATTCGTATTTTTTGTTAGAAAATTAATTTTCTTGGTTGAAAATTCATGTTTTCAGTGAAAAACTCAACTATTTGGCTGAAAATTAAATAATTTGGTTAAAAAGTATCCTTTTGAGTTAAAAAAACAGTTCTGTTGAATTTCACAAATTCGACTATTTTGATGAAAAAATAATGTGTTGAAAATTCGAGTTTTTGGTCAAAAGTGATCATTTTTGTTCAAAAGTTCAACTGTTTTGTTGAAAATTCATCCTTTTTGATTAAAAATTCGTCTTTTTTGGTAAAAAAAAAGTTCTTGATTATAACGGAATTTTGGTTGACAATTGATATTTGTAATTAAAAATTTATCTTCTTTTAGACAAAAATTCAACTATTTGTTCAAAAATTTACGTATTTTGTTGAAAATGTAACTATTCGGTAATTCATTTTTCGGGTGTAAATGTCAACGTATATTTTCGACCTTAAATCTCAAGCGCTTTATATTGAATTTAGTATGGTACCTATAATAGTATATCATGCACCTAGGGGGAGAAAAAATGCTTCACCCCCTTGACGCATACGACATTTTTTATAACAAATGAATGATTTCAGACATTTCTCGAAACACAGTCATGGTAATTTTAAGGTAAACATGGTAACTTACCACAAATTGCCCAAAATTCATTTTTTTTAAATTCCCATAAATTTCCGGATTATGACAATTTTCCGTGAATTATGGTAATTTTAAAGGTAAATATGGTAACTAACCATAAATTCGGAAATTTATGAAAATGTTCTTACATTTTTGGTAATTTACGGTAATTTGATCAGTTCTATGTGGTAACTTTCCATAATTTACCGCAAAATTCTATTATCTGCAACCAAAATTTTATCACACGGTGAGTGGGCCTTGCTTTGTAGGCGTCGAAAAGGGCTGAAATCATGCATGTGTCATAAAAATTAATTTTATTTAAAATAATTCATAAGCGTTTTTTTTTCTGAAGAATAATAAGCATTCAAGTCAAAGTTTTTTCAAAAACTGGCGCGTAAAATATCACAATACGCATAACAGAAAATAGCGTCACGTAATATGTACGTATCTTATTACGTATTTCATTGTTAAATAATACGTGTTTTTCTATGATAGGGTCTCCATCAGAAACTAAACAAACCGAGTTTCTCTATTCGAATATTAATATATGAAAATTTTCATTGAATCTCAGTTTGAAGCGTCCTAATATAGCGAATCTTTGTTGATGAATTATCAGTTACCAGTTAAAAAATTGGAAAAAATACAGTTCTCACTGCTTGGAGAAAATGAGGCTCATATTTGCGGCTCTTCTTCTTGCCGTTGCGGTTTTATTCAATTCTGTTGGTAAGTATAATAATTTAATGATAATAATTATGAAGTAATGTGCCATATTGTATGTTCGTCTCAAGTAGTACCCCAAAATAAAAGTTTTTAAATTTTGCATGAAAAAATCTCGATTCTATATCCTAACTCAAATGGACTACAGTCTACAGACACCGTCTCAAAATCCCTTTTATCTGATTTAGAGAGTCTTAAAACGTGGAGAGTTGATGAAAACCATCAGCGTCAAATTTGTATTGGACAATAAATAGGATTTTGAATTTGATTTTAATCTGATTTAAAATTCTTACATTCCAACCTAGTACCCTCTCATTCAGGACGAGAAGTAAAAACTTGTAATAATTTGGGTTTTACTTTTTTTTTTTGCAGAACCGAGTTCACAGTCCACCAGGAAGAGATTTTTTGGTTTTGGACTGCCCCAAGGAGATCCACCATCTCCTCCAAAAAGTAATTGGAATATTTCAATTAAAATTAAAGGATTCCCGAAAAATACGAAGCCTCCAGGTTCAGAAGGAACATCCAAGAATCAAAATCTCCCTCCAGAAGGTCAAAGTGCTCCAAATGGTCCTGCAGGAGGTTCTTCCAGACCAGAAAATGGACCCGGTTCCCCAAAACGTCCTTCTGATGATTCTGACCACCCAGATCATCCTAGTGAAGATTTCTGGTTATCATCTTACAAACCTCACAGTCTGATAAACAACCCAGGGATATATAAATCAAAGGAAAAAGATTCTGAATAACAACGTTTTTATGTTGAAAGTATGTTTATACATACACATTATACCTATCATAAACATGGTGTTTTCAAATTAAAACGTTACATTTACTGAGAATTGCTTGTCTTGAATTGATTTAACACTGTTGAATTAAGCCGAATTCTTTTTTTAATTAATTTGAATATATCGTATATCAGATGGCATAGAATAGGTAATAGACTTGTAATGCAGGATAATTCACACACAGAAAATGATTTGCTTAAATGAAGAAATTTCTTTTCTGTTCAGCAATACAATATCGTTTTTATATGGACAACAAAATAGGTGGTGAAAAAAAATCAGTTTTACTGGTTGAAAAGAAATTGAGGCTCATATTTGCGGCTCTGCTTTTTGCAGCTGCGATTTATTTGATTCCATTGCTGACTATAATAATTTAATAATGATAATTATAAAGTGATGTACCATTTTGTATTTTCCTTCCAAGCACTTCCTCAAAAGTAAGGTTTTTAAATTTTGCATGAGGAAATTCGGATTTTATATCCTAGTTCAAATGTAAACTGTTTCTGTCAATTATTCATACTATGCGATACCAGGCTGAAAACACCAGTTCTCGTAAAAAATGCAACGACCTGTAAAGAATACATGAAGAGATTAGCATTGTTTTCCAATCAACAACAAAAAATCTCGAACTTTAAGGAAAAATCAAAAGGAAATCTGGAAAGGAAAATCCCAAATCTAGATCGTCAGAACATCCAAAACGTCTCCTTCGAGGAAACCATCGTCTCCTCTCAACTGGGTAAGTTCGCAGCCCTGTTCACAAAGTGAATCGTCTTAGGACATTTCAAGAGCTAAGAATTTAAATTCAGAACCACCTCCGAGTTTTAATAACGATCTTAATGAATTAACAATGCTCATGACAGAAATAAATCAAATCAAAGAAATGTGTAATATCTCAAAAATGTTAAGAGCGGTTAAAGAACTTAGAATCAGTCTTGAGCAATCTCAAACACCAATAGATAAGTTTCAAGTTTTTGTAAAATTTGCTGAAAATTTTGAAAATCATGGATAAAATCAATATTTGTGGCTGGAATGCAAATGGTATAAAAATCCGAATGGGAGAACTGATTGAATTTGTTGATCGTTTTGATATTGACACATTAATGATTAATGAAACAAAATGTACGTCAAAAGATAAATTAAAAATCAGAAATTTCACGTGTTTAAGGAGGGATAGAGAAAATAGCGCAGGTGGAGTAGCTATATTTATAAAAAATACCGTTCCATACAGGGCTGTTAAAATCTGTGATTCTGTTACGTTAGACTGCATCTGTATAAAATTAGTTAGTGATATCCACATGTTAGCCGCATATAATAATCCTCGTAATGAATTCACAAGCAGGGAAATTCATAAGTTATCAAATATAGGTAGGAAAGTTATGTTATTTGGTGATCTGAATGCTAGAAATAAAACTTGGAATTGTCATGTAGCAAATAGAAGGGGCAAAATTCTTTAAATTATGTGCAATATAATGACTGTAGTTTAATGTATCCAAATGAGCCCACGCTTTATCCAAATGATGGATCAACGCCTACAACTATTGACATAGGAATTAATAAGAATGTACACTCTAGGGTGTCCCACCACCTATGAACATGCCGGTACTGGGTGATAGAGGACAAAAAAAGAAACAGAAAAGTCCTCTGGCAAAATTTGATCTGGGCCTTAGTTTGGGCACAGTAAAGCTTCAAAGTTGGGAATAATGAACCAATCAGAATCGAGCTTTGGCAACCACTTGTTTGGCTCATAAGTGTTGAGATAGTGTACGTGCTGGCGATTAACTTCAGCTCCCGTAAAAATTTCACATCGTTGATCTTTGATTGTTTCTACAAGAAGCGAAATTCAAGCCTTTAAATCTTTTTAAATTCTTAGTTGTTCTTGCAAACGTTTATTACCGTCCTTAAAATAACATAACATTTGCTCAACCTAAAAAAGATGAATTTCAATTTGATACATAAGTTTCCTGACATTTCATATAAAAAAACCAACAAAGATGTTTAAAATTCAGAAAACCAAACGAACTTTTGTTCTTCAGAATTAATCTACCTCAAAAAGAAATTCTCAGTTATTCGTCGCAGAAATTTTGTTACATTTTTGTTATAAAACCAAAAAATTAACTTAAAACTCGAAGAAACAAAACAAACTTTCATTATTGAAAATTAAATAACAAGTCTACGATAAATAATTCTTTGCGATTCAATTCAAAATTTCTTGTTACATTCATTGTAACGAATTAATAAAAAAATTAAAAATGGGAAATCCAGACAAACTTTTGTTCGTTAAAATTAACCAACAAGTGTAAGATGAGAAAACACATTTTTAACCCCCAAAAGTAATTATTAGCAATTCGTTGAAACATTTTTGATACATTTATTATCACAAAAACAAAATTGTAAGAAAAATTGTAAGAAAACCAACAAAAAATGGAATATGAGAAAACCAAACAAACTTTCGTTTTTGAACATAAATCATCAAGTTGTTGTATATTTGAACTCTCCCTTTTACGGGTTCGAGGGCCTCCGCTCCCTGTACATATATTTACATTTCATCCTTAGTCTACCTTAACCGCTACTTATTTTCTAATCCAACGCCTTACATAATGACAATCATATTATTACTACTCTAGACTACAGACAATGAGCGATCTTCCCGGGCTTCCGTTTTCTTTTACCATCAAATGCATTTTCACCGATTTAACCATTTAAAATTTTCACAAGTTACTTTCCTTTACACAGGATTACCCGTTTGGCTCTGCCCTGCTCTCTTGCTTTCTCTTATTTCTTCCAGTTTTTTCATCCACATCACTCCCTGTCCATTACCATCCAAAATCCATCTGACACATTCATCCACACTCAACTGTCCATCTTCCTCTCCTGTATACCTCTCTAACACATGTGCCCATGACTCCACTTCGTACCCACATACTCTGCACAGATTTTCCTCTTCATCCAACCAATATCTACAAGCTCTCACTCCTTCTCCCATTCTAAACCGTATCACCCTATTCCATTTGTCTTCCTTTTTCATCTTTTGCAAATATTCTGGTTCCGTCACCCCTTTGACCATCATATACCATCTATTGTACTTCGAATCCATAATCTTTCTCCATCTCTCTTCTCCTTGTCTTACTAATAGCTCTAATTCAATCTTCTGCCAATCCAGAACCCCTTCCTGTATATCACAAACACTCCTCATTTTTTTCCTTTCTTCCTCCCATTTTGAATTTCCCCAATTGCCTCTCGTCTCCTTGTTCCGAACTTCGTCCAAGCATACTTGTGCTATTCTACTCCCCTCTCCCCTTTTCAGCTTCTCTTCAAACCTCCAGGCTCTCTTAATTTGTCTAGTTACCATTTTTTCCCTTCCTAGTTCTTCCCTTATCATGTATCCTGGACAACTCCAACTAACCCCCATTACCCATCTCAGAAATCTCTCATGTATGCTTTCCACTTTCCTATGTTCCTTCCATCCCCAAACCTCCACTCCATAACACAACACCGCCCAAACCAACGCATCAAACAACCAAACCCTCATTCTCCAATCGTCCTTGAACCTTCTCTTTCCTATACCCCATACTTGGCCCATTACTTTACTCGCACTTTCGATTCTTTTCCTCACCTGCAAATCGTTTCCCCCTCCTGACTCAAACCAAAAACCTAGGTAACAGAACTCCTCCACAATTTCCACTGTTTGTCCGTTCATCTTCCAAACGTAACCTATCTTGGTCTTTTTATTTCTGAAGCACATCACCTTGGTCTTCCCTACGTTCACCGTCAGTTCTTTTGTTCCCACGTATTCTTCGAAAATTCTTATCATTAGGTTCATCCCCTTCTCATCGTCTGCTATTAGAACTACGTCGTCCGCGTATGCTAGGGAGTATAGTTTGCTATTGCCCAGGATCGTCCCCCTTTCCCTTTCTCCTTTAGCTTCTCCTCTAGGTCTGCCAGCATCAAATTAAAAAGTAGTGGACTCAACGGGCACCCTTGCCTTAGACCTCTTCCTGTCCAGAAAACCTCCCCTTTTTCCCCGCGTATCTTCACCCTAATCTTGGTTTCAGTAAAAATTTCCTTTATCCTCTCCACCAGCCCTTCTTCTATTCCCCTCTCTTTCATTACCTACCATAGAACTTTTCTATTCACTGAGTCAAAAGCTGCTTTAAAATCTACGAACAAGGCTACTAATTTCCCTCTTTTTCTCCCTAAGTTTCTGTTAACCAAGTAGTTGAGTACGTAAATGTTGTCTATTGTCCCCATCCCTTTTCTAAATCCCGTCTGGTTGTGTGGGATACTTTGCTTCTCTTCTATCTGATTCTCTAACCTTTTTCTTAGAATTTCTGTGTATATTTTATAGCCCCCTTGCATGAGAGTGATCCCTCTGTATTCTTCTACCTTCTTACCCTCCCCTTTCTTAACCAGCGGTACTACCAGCCCTGTCATCCACTCCTCCGGCTACCCTTCTCCTTTCCAGACCTTGTTGCATATCCTCCACATCACTTCCCTAATCCCTTCTCCTCCATACTTTATCGCTTCGTTCTCCATACCATCCTCTCCTGTGGCCTTGTTTCTTTTCAGTCTATCTATCGCCTCATTTACTTCTTCTCTTGTTATTTCGTTCGCTTCCTCCGTTTCTCCCTGGACTGTCTTTCTATTTTCCCCTTTGATCCTATTTTGTTCTCCCCCTAACAGACCCTTAAAATAATCCGTCCATTCATCCATTTCTATTTCTTCATTCACGCCCTTCCTTCCTCCTCTTTCCCTGTTTATCACATCCCAGACCCTACCTTCTTTGATTGCTTTTTCTACTTCTTCCTTGTATTTCTCCTTTCCCCTTTGCTTTTTCCCTTCCAGCATCTTCTCATGTTCTCTTTTTCTCCTGTTGTACTCCGCCTTCTCTATTTCTCCTTTCCTCCATTTTCTTACAGACTCTTTCATTCTCTCCTTACTCTCCCTGCATTCCTCGTCCCACCATCCTCTCTTTCCCTCTTCTCTTCCTTCTTTTGTACCTATCTCATTCTTCACCTTCTCAATCGACCCTTTCAACCTTTTAATTAACGAGTCTACCCCCTCCTCCTTTTCATATCTAACATTCTCCTTTTCCATCTTCTGTTCAAACACTTTTAATTTATCTACCCCCCAGACTCCCATTTTCGTGTCCCTTTCCCCCCTCTTTCCTTTCTCCCTCTGTCACGCTTATGGACGTCACCTTTCAGTGTAGCTATTACTGGGAAGTGTTCTGACCCTATCTCATCCCCTACATTCATACTGCATATCATATTACTCATTCTTTCTTCTGCCAAGATGTAGTCTATTATTGTTTCTCCCTTACCTATAAATGTAATCTCTCCTTTCTCATCTCCTTTCATGTTGTCATTACATATAAACCATCCGGTTTCTCCTATTATGTCTAGTAACTTCCTCCCCTCCCGGTCTATCTCCCTATGTTTGGAGCTCCTCATATATGCCTCCTTTTCTTCATCCCAAATCCCTCCCCCTTGCTCACCAGTCCAGGCTTTTAAGTCACCTCCTATCAAAACCAATTCTTCCTTCTTTTCCTCCATCCACCTCCTTATTACTCTCCAACCTTCCTCTTCCCCTCTTCTTCTATATACACAAACCACCGCTATTTTGACTTTCCCTATTATAATCCTTCTTACCATTGTTCCCTCCTTTTCTTCTCTGTCCTGCTCTGTTTTACATTTTACTGCCCATTCTTTTCTCACCCCTGATACCATGCCGCCCATTCCTCTACCTTTAACGTGTTCCTTCCTTGCCTCTTGCATTGTCCACACATACCCTTTAGGTAACAACCTTTTCATCCCCTTCCAATCCTTCTCATCCGCCCAGGTTTCACTCATCATAATCACGTCCCACTTTTCTAACTCCCGCCAGAAACCTTCATTCTTGTTCTTCAAACCTGACACATTCCAGAAATCTATTTTCACTTTTTTCTCCTCCCTTCCCTCCTCTATCCTCCTTACTTTTCTTCCGCCTTCCTTTTTGGAAACCCCCCTGTTTGCTCTCTAGCCTCTTTTGAATCTTCCTTTCTTCTATCTTTCTCAATTCTTTTTCCCTTTTTCCTTATTTCTTCTACTTCCTCGTCCCAGACCCACTCCTCCCCATTTATCCATAGTCTGTCTCGCCCAATCCATACCATGCATCCCTTTTTCCTCTCTATCCATGCTCTCTGTTCTATTTGCCATCTCCTTTTCCTCTCCCTCCAAGTCAAATCCTCTTCAATTCTCTCCCTTCTTCCTTTCAATAATTTTTTGTTCTCCATAATTTTCTTTTTCTCCTCCTCACTCCCTACTTTTACTACAAACATTCCTTCTTTTCCTTCCTTCGTCATTCCTAATCTCTTAACTCCTTCTACCCTTACCCGAATTCCAATATCTCTCAGCAGATTTTTGATTTCAATTTCCCCTGTTTCACTCTCTATTTTCAATCCCTTGACTACTATGTTATTTTTTCTCTTCGCCCTTTCTTCCCCTTCCAACCTTCTTTCAATCTCACTCAGTCTCTTCTTCAATCTTTCATTCTCATTTTGCACGTTATCACTCCCTTCTACTTCTCCCGCACTTTCTGTTCCCTTCCCCATATGCTCATTCCTAACTTCTAATTTGCTCACCCGTTCTTCCAGTTGTTTTATCTCCCTATTTGTCTGTTCGTCAATCTCTCTCTGTCTATTCTCTATGGCCTCTAGTTTACCCCATACCTTGTCTTTCTCCTCTTTCCAGAGTTTATCCCACTCTTCCCACTTTTCTCTTACTTTTCTCACTTCCCCCCTAACTTCTTTCCCCTGCCTATTCATATCTTCCAGACTCTTCCTTGTTTCCTCTCTAAACCCTTTTATGA
>CAKNXH010002138.1:106673-123825 GCA_932178445.1 Andricus quercusramuli | reverse complement strand
GGCGCTGTAGGTTTGATGGTCTCCCGCGTTTCTGGCTCGTGCCTGAATCCCTTCTCTCCCTGGTCGGTGTCTCGAACGTCTCGTCATCGCTACTGTCAAATTCTCCCTTCTCCCCACTAACTGCGCTCAAAACCTCGTCCGCTCTTGCTTCTTCCTCTCCCTGCCCTCTGGCGCCCGTTTGCGGACTTCTTACCGTCGGCATCCCAGTATCCAACCTTACCCACTGTTCCACGACGCTACCCTCTCTTCACCTGCCTACCTCTTGCCCCCCTTCACGACAACTATTTTCTACACCTAACCTCAAAACAAAATTTGCACGTTTCAACTTTCCTTTCTCACAACTTATTTCCACCCTTTGCACACTTGCATTCACTCACCCTTCTTCCTTTACACCTGCTCTCCGCACTCCCTTCCCTTTCTGCACCCACACACGCTGATTCCCTTCACCAAAGCCAAAAAACGCAACACTTGACACAAACAAGTTCTCTCACGATCGGTACCGAAAACGGAAGCCCCATAAATCATCAAGTTAATGATAAGAAAACTCATTTCAAACCCGCAAAAGTACTTCTCTGTAACCTATTACACAATTTTTTTGTAATAATAATGAAACTAAAAAAAATTTAAAGCTCGGGAAACGAAACGAACTTTTGTGCTTTGAAAATAATCAATAAGCTTACAATGAAAAAACAGATTTGGAATCCCAAAAGTAATTCTTAGCGATTTTTTTCTTTAAACCAACAGGTCTGAAGTTAGAAGACACATTTTGTTCCCTCAAAAGTAATTTTTGGGATTCATTATAAAAATTTTGTTACATTTAATTGAACGAAACTAATAAAAAATGTGAAGCTCGAGAAACGAAAGGATCTTTATTTCTTTAAAAATAACCAACAAGTTGAGAAAAAACATCACATTTTGAACCCCTGAAAGTAATCCTTTGAGATTCTTTCCATAAATTCTGTTACCTTAATTGTAACAAAGTTAAAAATATTTAAACATGGGAAATCCAAACGAACTTTTATTCCTTAAAAATAACCTACAAGTCGAAGATAAGAAAATACATTTTGCACACCCAAGAATAATTGTTTGTAATTAATTGCGAAATTGTTGCTACGCTCATTTAGCAAAACCAACAAAAAATTGAAACTGAGTAAACCAAACAAACTTTCGTTCTTGAAAATAAATCATCAAGCTAAAGATAAGAAAACTCCTTTCAAAAACGCAAATAAATTCTGTGTAACACATTAATGTTGCAAAAAAATTTAATGAACAAAACAAATATAAAAAAATAAATACAAAAAAAATAAATACAATTAAACAACAATAACACAATAAAATGATATAACGATAAAAGATGAACATTAAATAAGATAAAAATTATGTAGAAGTTGACGAAGATAAAATTTATTTAAAGTGGCTAAGTATCAAGAACTTAGGAAATCTTGAAATCAAACTTCTTTACGAATTACTTTTGGGTGTTCAAAATGTATTTTCATTTTAGACTTTTTTATTTATTTTTAAGAAAGAAAGTACGTTTCGTTTAACTATGCTTTAATTTTCTTTATTTTGTCACAATGAATGTAACAGGTAATGAATGGAGAACTCTTAGGGGTTTTAAATATGTTATTTTATTTTGTCCTTGTTGGCTAATTTATAAAAACAAAAGTTCGTTTCGTTTCCCGAGCTTTAGATTATTTTATTATTTATGATGAATTTGAAAGAAAAAAAGGTTGTTTGATTTTCCGAGTTCTTAATTTTTTTGTTGGGTTTGGAATCATTGAATGCAACAATAATTTTTCAACGATTCGCAAAGAATTAACTTTGGGTATTCAAAATGTATTTTATCTTATTGTTAGAATTCTTAATTTATTGTTAAGAACGAAAGGTCGCTTGGTTTATGCCAGAAATAAAAAAAAAGAAATTAAACCCACTTTTGGGGGTTTAAAATTGCTTTACATTTCTTTATTGCTTTTGCTAAATTAAATGCACAAAAAAATTGTTGGTTATTTTTAAAGAATTAAAGATCGTTTCGTATCACGACCTTTAAATTTTTTTTAGTTTCGTTACATTAAATGCAACAAAAATTTTACAATGAATCCCGAAAATTACTTTGATACAATTAATGTAACAAAATTTATGAAAAAAATCGCTAAGAATTACTTTTGGGGTTTCAAATAAGTTTTTCCATTGTAAACTTGTTGATTATTTTTAAAGAACAAAAGTCAGTTAGAATTTGCCATGTTTAATTATTTTTAACTTTGTTACAATTAAGGTAACAGAATTTATGCAAAAAATCGCAAAGAATTCTTTTGGAGGTTCAAAATGTGTTTTCGATTTACATTAAATGTAACAAAAATTTTGTGGAGATTTGCGAAGAATTACTTTTGAGGATTTGAAAATGAGTTTTCTTATCTTGGACTTGTTTATTTATTTCTGGAACAAAAGTTTGTTTGGTTTTCCCGGTTTCAATTTTTTGTTGGTTTTCTTACATAAAATGTAACAAAAAGTTTGCTATGCATCTCAAAGAATTG
This sequence comes from Andricus quercusramuli, assembly GCA_932178445.1. NCBI lineage: Eukaryota > Metazoa > Arthropoda > Insecta > Hymenoptera > Cynipidae > Andricus > Andricus quercusramuli. The sequence continues at coordinate 121,294 of CAKNXH010002138.1, read as the reverse complement.
CTTTTGTTTAGTAGAAAATGTGTCTCTTATTTTAGACTTGTTGGTTAGTTTTAAAGAAAAAACTTCGTTTCGTTTCCCCAGCTTTAGATTTATTAATTGTTTTTGTAGCAATAAATGTAACAAAAAATTTGCACATTAAATGTGTTTTCTTATCTTAGACTTGTTGGTTAATTTTAAAGATCAGAAGTTTTTTTGGATTTCCCATTTTTTATTTTTTTTTTAAATTTGTTACAATGAATGTAACAAAATTTTCTGTAATGAATCGCAAAGAATTACTTATCATAGACTTGTTCATTAATTTTCAATAACAGAAGTTTGTTTTTTTTCTCCGAGTTTTAAGTTACTTTGTTGGTTTTACAACAAAAATGTAACAAAATTTCTGCGACGAATCACTGAGAATTTCATTTTGAGGTTTAAAACATTTTTTTTTATCTTAGACTTGTAGATTAATTCTGAAGAACAAATTTTGTTTGGTCTTCTGAATTTTAAACATCTTTGTTGGTTTTCTTACATGAAATGTCATGAAAGTTCTGTATTAAATTGAAATTCATCTTTTTTAGGTTGAGCAAATGTTATGTTATTTTAAGGACGGTAATAAACGTTTGCAAGAACAACTGAGAATTCAAAAAAATTTAAAGGCTTGAATTTCGCTTCTTGTAGAAACAATCAAAGATCAACGATGTGAAATTTTTGCGGGAGCTGAAGTGAACCGCCAGCACGTACACTATCTCAACACTTATGAGACAAACAAGTGGTTGCCAAAGCTCGATTCTGATTGGTTCATTATGCCCAACTTTGAAGCATTACTGTGCCCAAACTAAGGCCCAGATCAAATTTTGCCAGAGGACTTTTCTGTTTCTTTTTTTGTCCTCTATCACCCAGTACCGGCATGTTAATAGGTGGTGGGACACCCTGTATAACTGATCTCCAAGTAACGCATGAATTAAGATCTGACCACTTACCTATATTATTCAGCTTAAACGCTCAACATGAAATTGTCAAAAATTGATTAATATATGACTATGACAATTCGGACTGGACAAACTTTCACAGCCTATTAAATAAAGAAATTAAAATTACACCACAAATAACAACTTCAAAAGAACTTGAAAACACGTACAAAAGCTTACAAACACTTTACAAAATTGCATTAATAGAACAATCCCAAAAAAACCACCAATGGAGACTCGCGATAAGCTACCACCTGACATTATTTATAAAATTCACGCTAAACGGAACATTAGGAAAATGTGGCAACGTACCAGAAACAAAGAGTATAAGATCTTGTTTAACAAACAAACTCACCTTACTAACTCTGAAATACTCAAATATAGAAACACTAAATGGGGAAATCAGTTAAAAATGTTAAACTCAAATGATAATTCTCTTTGGAGAATGACAAGAATACTCAAAAAAGAATATTATCCTATACCTACATTGCAAAAAGATAATGAGGTTGCATTTACTCTAATGAATAAAGCCCAAATGTTAGCAACGCAATATGAAAAAGTTCACGATATTGACTTACAAAATGTTACAAAAAAACAGAATGAAATAGTTGAAACGGTTGATAATTTTATAACTCAAACGCAAATACACAACTACATAGATTACTATATTAATCCTAGTGAAATGATGAAAACAATCAAAATGCTTCCTTCGAAAAAAGCTCCAGGTATAGATAATATTCAAAATATTATATTAAAAATCTCACAAAAAAAGCAATTGTGCAATTACTGTACACAATAAACGCTGCAATACGAATGTCACATTTTCCTACTCACTGGAAGACGGGAAACATAACTACAATATACAAGACTGGTAAAAGTATTTTTTAAGGAGAACATTTAGAAACACAATATTATCAAGTAAATCTGTGCAAAAATTCCATTTTTGAACAAAAAGACTCAGAGACATTATGAATCCAAAATTCAGTTCTTTTGAAAAAACATATTCGAACAGCTCAATGTATGAAAAAGAATTGCATAGAAAGGCCTCAAAATATGTTTCCAAAAAAACATTCTAATCGGCTCATTAGAGACAAGTATATAACAATAGGAAAAAAGAGGGAGAGAATTGGAAAAGAGACAACCAAGCCATCCTCACTCTCATTTCCCTTCTCTTTCTCCGTCTTTTTTATACTACTTTTGGGAACCAACATGTTTCGAGACCACTTTAGATCTCCTCATCAGGGTATCATTTTATAAGATACTAAGAACATATTTACCTATCTTATGCTTAATATTAGTAATGTATGTATATATGATACTGAAATTTCTTATCATACTGTTATTTACATTATTTTAATTTTCTTCTGGACGGATTTTAAACTTTTAATTTTCAGTACAAGTGTAAATCCGTAATGTTTCAGAAATCACTAATGTCAATAATAATTGTCTTGATTGAGAATGAACAGAACCGTATAATTAAACAGGCTTCTTATAAAAATTTGATAAAACTATCAAAAGCTTTGTTATATTTCGAAAGATCTTTTTTCAAATTAATTGCATTGTTTCCCTCTCTTTTTATGTATAACATTTCCATGAATTCCCTTTTTCTTTGATTTCTTTCATTGTACAGGACTCTAACACCATCCCAATCAAACTCATGTCCATGTGTGATTCTATGTTTTGACAACGCACTATGGTATTTCTGACTCCTTCGAAGATTATTCTGATGTTCATCTCTCCTGATTCTTAGTGGTCTCCTAGTTTGGCCTATATATACTGCTTCGCAAGACCTACATTTTATTTTATACATTACATTTTGTTTTTCCATTTTGTCACGTACGTCTTTTCCCAATTTTACAGTTCTGTTACTTTTGAATGGAATTCTATGTATTGTATGTAAACCCATTTTCCTTAGTAAAGATCTCAAGCACTTTGAAATTTTATCAAAATAAGGTAAAACAACCGTGTTATGTTTATCAAAATCTCTAGTATCTGTGTTAATTACATTGTTGTCTTTCTGATTAATCTGATGGATTCTGTTGTTTATGTGTTTTTCAATGAACAAGGGTGGATAGTGGTTCAAAAAAAGGATCTGTTTACAAATTTCAATATTTTTTCTATGGAAACTTTGATGTGATAATTTTATAGCCCTATCTACCATATTTTTAACAATTGCAATTTTCATTTGTATTGGATGATTTGACAAAAAGCTCAAAGTTCGTCCTGAAAATGAAGGCTTTCTGTACCAATCTGTTATAATTCTACCTTCGTCTGTTTTAATCAGAGTTAAGTCTAGAAAATTCAATTTATTTTCTTTTTCTATTTCTGAAGTGAATTGTAATCTGGGATGTATACCATTATATGAATCTAACAGTATATTAATCTTGCTAGCTTCTACACAAAGAACAGAATCATCAACGTATCTCGCATAGAAAAGGCATTTAAATCCTACTTTTTCTAATCCGTCATTAATTAGATTTTCCATTTTGTTAAAAACTGTATTTTCTAAATCTTCCATTACAATTTCTGCTAAAATAGGTGAGAGAACAGATCCTATTGGTGTTCCAAATTTTTGTTTATAAAATTTGCCATCAAATTGGAAATAGATCGAATGAAAGACAAAATCGATTGCTTCAATAAACTTTTTAAATGGGATTTTCGTGTGTTGCTTTATGTAATCCCATCTTTTTTCTATCGATTCTTTAACTTTATCTAAAGGAATGTTCGGGAACATAGCAACTACATCGAAAGAAGCTAGTATGTAATCATGAGGAATTATAATTCCTTCAATGAGTTCAAGAAAAACTGTACTATTTTTAACTGAGTTTTTCGAAGTTGTGATTGATTTTTTAATGATGTTACTAAGTAATTCTTCTAATTTCCTCGTCGGAGAACCTATTGTTGATATCACAGGTCTTAGTGGATAATCAACTTTGTGTGCTTTAATGAGACCATAAGATAAGGAAAGCACTGAATTTACAGTATCTATATCACTTTTATTCACGTTCCCAAGATATCCACTCGATCTGAATTTATTTAAAATATTAAAAGTAGATTTTTGTAATTTTTTGAGAGGGTTTTGTTCTATTACTTCAAAACTATTTTTGTCATCGAGAATTGTCATCATTTTTTTGTTATAATCACTTTTCAAAATTGCAATTGTAATGTTACCCTTATCTGCACATGTTATCAGGAGATCAGGATTTTTCTTTAAAAATTCAATCGTTAGCTTATATCCTTCATTTCATTCTTTGTCAATAAAGTAGTACAGAACCAAGTAGTTATAGGCCCATTTTTCTACTACCAACGCTTAGTAAATTGACTGAAAAACTCATTCTAAAAAGACTGAATATCTTTGAAAGTGAAGACAAAATTATAATCGACGAACAGTTCGGATTTAGGGAACAACATAGTACAGTGCAGGATTTTGTTCCACTAAACGCAAAGTTCTTGCAGGAGTGCTGCAAGGTTCTGTGTTGGGCCCTAAATTGTTCAATATCAATCTAAACGATATACCTAAATTTGATAAAACAAAAATGTCCCTCTTCGCAGATGATACGGCAATTTATTCTTATTCATTCAGTGCAATTGTAGCCGCAAAACAAATACAAATACATCTTTATAAGCTTGACAAATTCTATAGTGATTGGAAAATCTCCTTAAATGCTATAAAAACAGAATCAATTGTATTTTCTAAAAAAGCAACCATCCTAAAAATATTCCAACCCGTCACAGTATACGGACATCCTATAAGGCCAATTACCTGTGTAAAATACTTAGGTACATTCTTAGATTCAAAACTAACTTTTAAAGCCCACATCAAACAAAGTATTAAAAAAGTCTATTCAGTACAAAACAAACTCTATCCATTAATGGCAAAAAATTCTAAGTTATTGAGAAAAAATGAAAATCTTATATACAGAATGATACTTAGACCAATTTTGGTTTACGGATCACTACACATATGCAAAATGAATGTACAAAAAAATATATAAGCTTGTAAATATATTTTGTAAAATACTTGATAAATAAACATACATTGTTAAAAAAAAAGTTCTCGTAAGGTCACTGGAGTTGAGCAGTGTTGGGCGCTGTTAGTACTCGGATGGGCGACCGTTCGGAAATACGGCGTGCTGTTGGCCCGTCGTGGGTGTCGTTGGCCCACACTGGTAGTAAATATCCATCTAGAAACACTACCCGAATCGGGTAGTGAGGCAATGAACTTTCGAGTTCGAACTGCTATCAATTTTTTTTATGTGCGAATTAATGTTGCTTCTTCATAGAGGAAGCTTTGTAATGGTAACATTTTCTAAAATTTTTTAATTCATTTAATTAAACCCTCCCTAATTTAAAATCTCATTAGCAACCTTATTTTTCAATGAGTACCAAAACAACATTTTTCAGAGAAATATTCCAACATATATCATGCATAAATGTAGAAATTTGTTAAAACCTGAAAATATGTAAATGATCAATATTAAGGAAAATTGATTTCTAAATTCCAAAGATATGTGCATGCCATTAGCAACCTTATTTTTCAATAAGTACCGGGATGAAATTTTTAGAAAAATATTCTAACATATGTTATGTATGAATGTAATCATTTTTTATTTGTTATAACCTGAAAATATGTAAATTATGAATATTTAAGAAGAAAAGTAGATCATAGTGCCCAGATCTAATGTTTGTGGATGATTCTGAACCAATCTATTTAGATTATTATATTTTCCAAATAGGAAAAAGAAACAATAACATTTTAAAATTTTTAATTGTGAATCTTTTTCGTGCTCATTTTGCATAAAATTATTCATGATGAAATAGATTTATTTATAAATAGATTTATATATAAGAACAACGGTTCTTATATGGGGCTCTAAACAACGATTCAATAACAAATACACATATTAGGATTCGAATAGAAAAACTCAGTTCACCTAGTTTTCCATAAAGCCCTATCACAGAAGATTACGTATTATTTGACAATAAAATGCGTCATATAACTTTTCATGAGGCGCCCAGTTTTCAAGTACATATTACGTAACGCTATTTCCTGTAATCATTATTCTGATTTTTTACGCACCAGTTTATAAGAATATTTTATTCAATTTTTATTATTTTTTGGTAAATGCCTTATCAAATTTCAGATATAATTTAAACTAATAAAGTACGTCTTTTATGCAACAACGCAAAGAAAATAAGGGAAAATAAGGGAATACATTCTTTCGAATAAAATTAATGTGTAGGTACCATATTGAATTCAATATAAAACGCTCAAGATTTCATGTCGAAATATATTGCATTTTTAACAAAATAGTTGAATTTTCAATTAACAAACAAATTAATATTAGACCAAATAGTTACACTAACAACCAGATAGTTGAAGTTTTAAGCAAAAGAGAATAGTGGAATTTTCAACCAAGAACTTTTCTACAAAAAACAAAACGAAATTTTAATCCAAAATGACGAATTTTTAACAAAGCTGTTGAATTTTCTAACAAAAAAGATGACTTAACAAAATACTTACATTTTCAAGAAATCAGTTTTTCATCTAAACAGTCGAATTTTCAACCACATAGTTGAATTTTCATTGGACAAAGAGGAATTTTCAACAAACTAGGTGAATTTTTAACCATACGTTCGAATTTTTATGCAAAACGAATTAAACTTCAAACAAACAGTTGCATTTTTGAATTTTGAATCCAAAGGGACGTATTTTCTATGATTATTTCAACAAAATTGTTAAATTCAGCAAAACTGTTGACTTTTTAATCCAAACGGATACTTTTTAACAAACTTATTTAATTTTCAGCCAAGTAGTTGAATTTCCCACTAAAAACATTAATTTTCAACAAAGAAGATTAATTTTCTACCTAGAAATACAAATTCTCAACCGAATAAACTTTCAACCAAATGGTTGAATTTTTAACTAAAAAGGAAAAATTGACAATGAAAAATGTAAAAATTTAATTTTTAGTTTAAAAAATTGATGTTCAACAAGAAAAAAAATGAGTTTCCAACTAAATAGTTCACTTTTCAACCAAAAGGATAAATTTTCAAGCAAGTAGTTTAATTTTTTACTAAGAAAGGCAATTTTTCAACGAAATATATGATTTTTTGAAAAAATATTCAAATTTTTCACTAAAATCATAAATCTTTAATAAAAAAAATGAATCTTTAACGAAGTAGTTAAATTTTCAATCAAGCAGATGAATTTGGAAAGAAAAGTAAACATTTAAAACTAAAAAATGATTATAAAAAAACTGCTTTAACTTCCAATCAATTAGTTGAATTTCCAAGCAAGAATATTATTTTTCCACACAAAAAAAACAAGTTATATATGAATTTTCAACAAAAAATATTTCAGAATCAAAAATGGAATAGTTAAATTTTTAGTTGAAAAAATTAATATTAAAAAAAAAACTAATTTTCAACTACATGGTTCAATTATTCAGAAAAATAGTTCCATTTTTATTCCAGAAGATGAAATTTCAAGTAAGATTAATTTTTTACCAAAAAGACGAATTTTCAACATAATACATAAATTTCAAGCGAATAGTCGAATTTTTGACTGAAATCATGAATCTTTAATGGAAAATTGAGTAGTTCAATCTTCAACCAAGTAGTTGAATTTTCAAATAAAAAAGATACATTTTCAACGAAAAATGGAATAGTTCAATATTCAGGTTAGAAAATTAATTTCCAACCACGAATGAAAATGAAATTTCAACAATATAGTTCAATTTTATACAAAAATAGTTTTAATTTCATCATAAAAAGACGATATTTTAACTGAACAGTTTAATTTTTAACGAACAAAATAGACTTTTTAACAGAATTGTTTCATTTCTTACAAACTAAATTTTTTTTTCACCAAATATTTGAATTTTCAGAGAAGAAAATTAATTTTCGATCAAAACAGAAGATTTTCCAACAAAATGCATGAATATTCAACGAAAAAATATAAATTTTTAACCAAAAAAGTGATAGTTAAATTTTCAGTTCTGAAAATTAGTTTCCAAAAAACAATTAGTCAGAGTAGGCGCCGAGAGCCTGCAAGGAAGGGTTTCGTAGGTTAAGACGTTCATTTAAGCCTTAAAAGAATCTTAAAATAAAATATCTTTCGATTATTTTGTAGACAAAATTTTATGAGAAAAAGTTGAACGATTTTTTTAAAATTTATAACAAAAATCTGTTGGGAAAGCAATTTTTTGAAAAAAACTTCTTGAAAAGAAAATTGTTTAAAAACAAATTTTTGGTGAAAAATGTTTGAAAACAAATTTTATAAGAAATATTTTTGAAAACAATTTTTTTTTAATTAATCAATCTCTGACTAAACATGCACTGATACCATACAAATGCTGTGAACGGAAGTCCAAATTTTAAACGCGTAAAAGCGAAATTTGAAATATTATCATTTCGAACCGTCATCTTATATTATCCTATTCAATCCTAATATATTCCAATTCATCTTATATATTATGTATTAAAATGAATTAAAATAAGAATTGGGCTTCATTTAGCAAACTCAAATCAATTCAAGACAAGTAATTCTCAGTAAGTGTAATGTTTTATTTCTAAAGCAAGATTTTTATGACAAGTATAAAATGTAGATATGTAGAAACATATTTTCAACAAAAAAATATTTTTATTCAGGATGACTAACATTGGATTTATACTTTCTTGTCTTGGGGAGATACCAAGGATATTCTGGTTTGTCAGAATCACCAGAAGGACGTTTTGGCCTCGGTTTTGGCGGTCCGGACCGACCTCCTGGTCTGACAGAACCTCCTGGAAAACCGCTTGAACCTCCTGGATAACCACTTGGACCTCCTGAATAACCGCTTGAATCTCCTGGATAACCACTTGGACCTCCTGGATAACCACTCGGACCACTATGACCTGCAGGAGGATCTTGACTTCCTGATGGTCCTTTTGGTTTCGGAGGTTCCGTCTTTTTTGGTATTCCTCTAAATCTAATTCTCCATCTGCCAAATTTTCCTGGAGAAGGTGGTTCTGGTGGTTCATTAGAATTTGGAGGAAATCTTATGCCGGACTGTGAACTCAGTTCTGCAAGAAAAAAAGCCTAATGAATTACGAGTTCTTACATTCTCATCCTGAATAAGAAGGTACCATGTAGGCTGATGTAAAATTTTATGTAAACAGTTTTCATCAATTCTCCACTTTTTGAGACTCTTCAAATCAGACAAAAGGGAGTTTACAAAGGTGTCTGTACAATGTAGTCCATTTAAATTAGGATATAAAATTGAAATTTTCTTATGCAAAATTTGAAAAGTTTTATTTTGAGGGAATACTAGAAACGAACATACCTAAGTGGTACATTACTTTATAATTATTATAATTAAATTATTATACTTACCAATGGAATTAAATAAAATCGCAATGGCAAGAAACAACGCTGCAAATATGAGCTTCATTGTCTTGAACCATGGAACACTGATTTTTTTTTCAAATTTATGGACTGGTGACTGGTAATTTATTAACAGCGGTTCGTTATATATACGAGGCTCTTGACTTTAAGTAATTAAAAATTACACATATTAGGATTCGAGGAGAAACTTAGTTGACATAATTATTCATGGAAACCTTATCATAGAAAAAAACGTATCATTTAACAATGTAATGAGTAATATAAATTTGCACGAGGCTCCCAGTTTTCCTTATTTACTGACTCAATGCTACTTTCTTAAATCCGTTACATATTCTACGTGTGAGTTTATGAGAATATTTTTAATTATATTTTTATTCTTTTTTTAGGAAGTTGAACTTTCAAGCAAAAGAGACGATTTTTTAACCAAATAGTTGAATTTTCATCCAAGAACTTTTCTGCAAAAAAAGATGAATTTTCGATCCAAAAAGTCGAATTTTAAACTAAGCAGTTGAATTTATCAACAAAATACTTCAATTTTCAACAAATTAATTATTTTTTCATCGAGAAAGTTGAATTTTAAATCACATAGTTGAAGTTGCGACAAACAAAGATGAATTTTCAACTAAGTTTTCGATTTATGAACAACAAAATATGTGGTCGAATTCTCATACAAAATAGACTAAACTTTAATGAAAAAAAGTTGCCTTTCCAACCAAATAGGTGAATTTTCTATATAAAAAGACAAATAATTAAGAAAACAGTTAAATATTCAACAAAATAAATATTTTTAAACAAAATAGATGAATTTTTAACAATATAATTAAATTTTAAACTGAAATGATTAATTTTTAACAATAACAAAATTAATTTCCTACAACTTTCAACCAAGAAGTTGAATTTTTAATTTTAAAACATAAATTTTTGACAACAAATTTCATATTTGATATTTCAACCAGAAATAAATTATGATTTCACATAAAGATAAATCGAATATTTATATTATAATAATATTCATATGCACGCACAGTAGTGTTTTATATGATTTTTTCTAGTTTACATATTTCAATTACTGAAAGAAACTTATTTGTAATTTGAAGAAAAAAATAATTGAATTAAAAAAAATGAATTCTCAACGAGAACAGTTAAATTTTCAACCCAGATGATGGATTTTTAACAAAATAGATCATTTTCTACCAAACAGTTGAGTTTTTTTACAAAAATGGACAAATTCTCAACAAGATCGTTGAATCCTTGAGACAAAAAGACAAATTTTCGACAATATAGTTGAATTAAAAAACCAATTAAATTTGCAACAAAAATGATTAATCTTTAACAAAAAAAAAATAATAATTTTCTACAAAAGAATTCAACATTCAACCAAAAAGTTGAATTTTAAATTTGAAAAAATAAATTTTTAACGAAAAATGTAATAGTTGATATTTCAACCAGAAATTAGTTGTTGATTTTACATTAAGAGCAGTCAAATTTGAACAAAAAATAATAATTTTCAATGAAAACAGTTAAATTTTCAACACAAAATATGAATTTTCAACCAAAAAGTTTATTGTTTACCAAATAGTTGAATTTTTTACAAAAATAATAGAATTTTCAACCCAAGAAAACGAATTTTCAACAAAACTGTTGAATCTTCAAGACAAGAAGACAACTTTTCGACAAAATAGTTGAATTTTCAACAAAATGATTAAATTTTCAACTAAAATGATTGAATTTTTAATTTGAAAACATAAATTTTTGACAGAAAATGTCATATTTAATATTTCAACCAGAAATAAACTATAATTTTACATAAAGATCAATCGAATATTTATATTATAATAATATTAATATGCATGCACAGTAGTGTTTAGTATGATTTCCTCTAGTTTAAATATTTTAATGACTGAACAAAATTGATTTGTATTTTGAAAAATTTTTTTTTAAAAAGAATGAATTCCCAACAAAAACAGTTGAATTTTCAACCCACATGATGAATTTTTAACCAAAAAGATAATTTCCTACCAAATAATTAATGTTTTTACAAAAATGAACGAATTTTGAACAAGAAAGTTGAATCCTTAAGACAAAAAGATAAATTTTCAACAAAATAGTTGAATTAAAGAAAAAAATTAAATTTGCAACTAAAATGATTATTATCCAACAACCAAAAATGAATTTTCTACAAAATAGTTCAACTTTCAACCTAAAAGTAGAATTTAAAATTTTAAAAAATTAATAGTTAACGGAAAATGTAATAGTTGATATTTCAACCATGAATAAATTTTTGACTTTACATGAAGAGCAGTCAAATTCGAAGAAAGTTAACAAAAACAGATAAATTTTGAACCCAAAATATGAATTTTTAACCAAAAACTTAATTTTTTGTTAAATTGTTGAATTTTTCACGAAAATAATAAGATTTTCAATCCAAACAGACGAATTTTCAACAAAACGGTTGAATCTTTAAGACAAAAAGACAACTTTTTGACAAAATAGTTGAATTTTCAATAAAATGATTAAATTTTCAACTAAAATGATTGATCTTCGAAAAAAAAAATTTTTTCACAAAATAGTTCAACTTTCAACCAAGAAGTTAAATTTTCAATTTGAAAAATTTAATTTAATAGAAAATGTAATAGTCGATATTTTAGCCAAGAATGAGTTTTATTTTTACATTTTAATTTTCAACCAAGTAGTTGAAATTTGAATTAAAAAAGAAAACTGAACAATAAAAAATGTAAAAGTTTAATTTTGAATTTGAAAAATCAATATTCAACAAGAAAAAAAAACTAGTTTTCAACTAAATAGTTCACTCTCCAACCAACAGGATGAATTTTCAAGCAAATAGTTCAATTTTTGACCAAAAAAGGCGACTTTTTAACGAAATACATGAATTTTTGAAAAAATATTCAAATTTTTCACTGAAATCATGAATCTTCAATCAAAAAACTGAATTTTCAACAAAGTAGTTAAATTTACAACCAAACAGAAGAATTTGCAAAAAAAAATGATGCATTTGAAATCAAACAACGATTTTTTAACAAACTAGTTTAGGTTCCAATCAATTAGTTGAATTTTCAAACAAGAAAATTTTTTTTTTCACAAAAAAGATAAACAAGTTATATATGAATTTTCAACAAAAAATATTTCAGAATGAAAAATGGATTAATTAAATTTTCAGTTAAAAAAATTAATATTCAGCAAAAAAATTAATTTTCAACTAAATGGTTCAATTTTTCAGAAAATAGTTCCATTTTCAACCAAAAACATGAAATTTCAAGCAAGATTTATTTTCTACCAAAAAAGAAGAATTTTCAACAAAATACATAAATTTTAAGCGAATAGTTGAATTTTTGACTAAAATCATGAACCTTCAATTAGCAATCTCAATAGTTTAATTTTCAACCAAGTAGTTGAATTTTCAACTAAAAAAGATAAATTTTCAGCAAAAAATGAAATAGTTAAATTTTCAGGTAAAAAAATAAATTTCTAACCACAAAAGAAAACGAAATTTTAACAATATAGTTGAATTTTATACCAAATAGTTTAATTTTCAACATAACAAGACGAAATTTTAACAAAACAGTTTAATTTTTAACAATATAATTAAATTTCCAACTAAAATTATCAGTCTTTAACAACAACAAAAAATGAATTTTTTTCAAAATTATTCAACTTTCAACCAAGAAGTTGAATTTTCAATTTGAGAAAATTAATTTTGAATAAAAAATGTAATAGTTGACATTTCAGCCAAAAATAAATTTCAATTTTACATAAATAACAGTCGAATTTACACCAAAAAAAAATTAATTTTCTAACGAGAACAGTTAAATTTTGAACCCAAAGTATTTTAAAAAGTTGTTACATTCTCAACGAAAAATGGAATAGTTGAATTTTCAGGTAAAAAAATTAATTTCCAACCACAAAAGAAAACGAAATTTTAACATTATAGTTGAATTTCATACCAAATAGTTTAATTTTCAACATAACAAGACGAAATTTCAGTAAGTGCTTCATTTCGATAGAAAATTTATATTTTTCATTTAAAAATTCAACTGCTCGGTTGAAAATTCATGTTTTATTTTTAGATTCGCCTTTTTTGGTAGAAAATTAATCTTCTCGGTTGAAAATTTATATTTTTGGTTAAAAATTCAATTATCTGGTTGAAAATTATTCTACTTTGTAAAAAACTTATTTTCTCGGTTAAAATTGTATTTTATTGTGGAAAATTCAATTCACCGGTTAAAACGTATTCTACTTTAAAGAAAATTAAAAAAATTTTGTGAAAAAGTCTTTTTTTCTTTGTTAAAAGTTCAACGGTTTTGCTCAAAATTCGTCTTTTTGGGTTGAAAATTCAACTAGTTTTTTAGAAAATTCAAGGATTTGGTTGACAATTAACATTTTTTTTCGATGAAAAAAAAAACGATTTTGTTAAAAACTATCCTTTTTGTTTCAAAAGTTAAGAGGTTTTGTTGAAAATTCGTCTTTTTGGTTGACTTCAACTGGGTTTTTATTTGAAATTAAAAGTTGATTGGGTTGAAATATCAATTACACAGCCCCACAAAAAATTAAATTTCATATCCCTGAACCAGACCCATGCATCCCTATGTATTTTTTTATCGCTGAATCCGAATCCGAGGTCAAAAAAATTCATATGCCCCCAACATTATTAGTTAGAGCCAAAAACCACCCCTAGAATGGGGTGAAAATGAGATTAAGCAAGGAGCATAGTTCCTGCATCTTAATCAATCGAATTATACAAATTTTCACCTACCCCACATACCCCCTAACCCAACTAACACCTAAAAACCACCTCCACCAAACGACAAGCAGGCTAACCCACCTACCCCTGGGAACAGCGAGTTTAGTCGTCTATTTTTTTGAAATAATTACACTCGACACCACAAGCATGCTAACCCACCTACCCCCTAACTCACCTAACCCCTAGAAACGAATCCTACCAAACGCAAACCACCGGCAGGCTAACCCACCTACCCCTGGGAACAGCGAGTTTAGTCGCCTATTTTTTTGAAATAATTACATTCGACACCACAAGCGTGCTAACCCACGTCCTTTGAACTTAGGGGTAGTTTCATTTAAATCTTTAGGGTTAGCTTATTAGTATTACGTTTGACCCAGGATACTTACCGTCCAGCGCCGATTTTCATGAAACTTGGCAGAGGGGTAGAGTTTAAAAAAAATAGGGGTAGAGTTTAGACTAAGCTCGCTGTTTCCATCGTAGGTGGGTTAGCCTGCCTCTGGTTTGGTAGGATTCGTTTCTAGGG
>CAKNXH010002138.1:79268-95313 GCA_932178445.1 Andricus quercusramuli | reverse complement strand
TTTTTTTGTCTTAAAAATTCAATAGTTTGGTAAAAAATTCATTTTTTTGTAGATGATTAGTTTTTTTTATATTAAACATTAATTTTTTTCAAGGAAGATTTAACTGTTCCATTTTTGGTTGAAAGTTGATCTTTTCTGTTAAAAATTAACTATTCGGTGGAAAATTGATATACGTTGTTAAAAAATTTTCATTTTTGGTAGGAAATTAATCTTTTTGGTTGAAAATTCAACTATTTTCTGGCTACAAATATATGTATTTTGTTCAAAATTCGTCTTTTGAGGCAAAAAAAATCATCAGAAACATCTTGTAAATATAATTATTTAATTAAAAATTCAACTGTTGTGTAGAAAGCTCATCTTTTTAGCTCTAAAAATCCACTTTTCGGTTCAAAATTTACGTATTTTGTTGAGAATTCGTCTTATACAGCAGAAAATTAATCTTTTTGGTTGGAAATTCATCTTTTTCAGTTGAAAAATCTACATTTTTGATGCAATTTTGTTTCTTCATTAACTGAAAAATCTTTTTTTGTTGAGGATTCAAGTATTTTGTGAAAACTTCTTCTTTTTTGGTTCAATTCAACTGTTTTTGATTTAAACTGAAAATCTCCCCTTGGTTTGAGTATCAACTGCTATATTTTTTTGTCATTTATCGTCAAATCCAAATCCAAATCGTCAATTATCCAAAAATTTTGGAAATTTTTGGATTATCTAAATTCCCATATATTTTCAAAATTTCTAAGATGTGCAAAATTTCTAAAATGTTCAAAATTTATGAAATTATAAAAATTTCTGAATTTTACAAAATTTTCAATTTTTTCAAATTTCCCAAATCTTCTAAAATTTGTAAAATATTAAAAATTTTCAAACTTATAAAAATTTCTAATATTTGTGAATTTTATGAAATGTTAAAAAAGTCTAAAATCATTCAAATTTCCAGAATTCTAAAAATTTTCCTAACTTACAATATTGTCAACATTTATAAAATTATAGAAACATCTCAAAGTTTCAAAAATTTCAAAATTCACCAAATTTTCTGAAATTCCTAAAATATCCAAAATTTGCGATGTTTCCAAATTTTTCAAAAAGTTTTGAAATGAACAAAATTTAAAAAATGTTCGAAATGGATCAATTATCAAAATTTCTAAAATATTCAAAAATTTATAAAATTATGGAAATTTATCAAATATTCCAAATTTTTTGAATTTCTAATGGTTTGAATTTTTTTTTTTATTTTCAAAGTTTCGAAATTTAAAAAAATTATAATATTTTCATAATTTCTCAAATTTCTATGAAACTCTCAAATTTTCAAAAGTTCTATTATTTTCAAAAAACTTTATTATACATATTCACCATAGATTTTACAATTAACTTTCTCATCAACTTTCAAAAATTTTCTGAATTCATACAAAAATAGAAATAACGATTCTGAAATTCCTTCATATAAACAGAAACCATGCCTGTGTTACAAGAAATGAATTTGAAAAATACAACAGAAAATTGGCGCAAAAGACGCAGTCGAAATGAGATTTGTGATTATTTCGAATTAATGTGTACAATTTTATTTTTGATTACATATATTCATCCACAATCTCTTTTATATTTGCTTCTGCACATACATACCGTATTATATAATAATAATATAAAATTGGTAATAAAAACTAGTTCCACGGTGTCGCGATGATGTCAAAAATTTCTTATTTTGATAATAGCAAACAATTTCTCATTAATAAAATATTTTTGAGTAGTAGTCATTTTCGATTTTTAAAAATTTGGTGTTTTCGGAACACCGTAAATATATTGTTATTGCTTGTTAACTCGTTTTGTACTACCACCTTTTAAATAATTAATTAATATAATATCTATTATTTACATTGACAAAAGGAAATTCTAAAATATTTTCTTAATTTCTTTGTTGGGAAACTTAATTTTGAGAATAAATCATCAAATTGGGTCAAGAGGCGCAGTCGACGGGAGTTTCGTAATTATTCCGAAGATAATTTGACCAATTTGAATGATTTTTGAAATTTTTAGATATTTCAGGCATTTTGGAAAATATGAGAAATTCAGAAATTATGAAAAATTTTGAAAATGTGAGAGGATTCTATAATTTTAGAAAAGTTGACAATATTGTAAATTTGGAACATTTAAAGTTTTTTAGAAATTTTGATTATTTAAAAAATTTGGAATTTTTTAGAAATTTTTATAATTTTAGAAATTTAAATAACGTTAAAAATTTAAAAATTTTGAATAGTAATTTCAGAAATTTAAATGATTTTAGAAATTCTTAAAATTTCATAAAATTCAAAAATATTAAAAATTTTGATAAGTTTGAAAATGTTGAATAGTTAACAAATTTTGAATATTTTACAAATTTTAGAAAATTTGACAAATTTTAGAACATTTGGGAAATTTGAAAAAATTGAACATTTTGTAAAATTCAGAAATTCTGATAATTTTTATAATTTCAGAAATTTTGAAATTTTTAGCAATTTTGAACATCTTTGACATTTTGAAAATTTTGAAAATATACGGAAATTTAGATAATCCAAAAAAGTTCAAAATTTTTGGAAAGTTTCGGTACCATGGTCTTCGCGGTGACACATCATATTATTTTTAAGGAAACGGCTGACCAAAGAAGGTCACTACTACTTGAGAAGGCGCTGCTCACCTACAGTTTTTTATTAATTCACAAAATAGTTAAATTCTTAAACGAGTAGCTTTAATTTTTTAACCAAAAAACGAAAACTCACAAAAAAAAAAATACAGCAAGTGATATTCAAACCAAGGGGAGATTTTCAGTTTGAAACAAAAACAGTTGAATTGAATCAAAAAAGAAGAAGTCTCAACAAAATACTTGAATTCCTAACAAAAAAGATTTTTTCATCAACTTTCAAATTTCATAAAAAATGTAGAATTTTCAAATAAAAAAATATGAATTTCGAACCAAAAAGATTAATTTTCTGCTATATGAGACGAATTCTCAACAAAATACATAAATTTTTAACCAAAAAGTTTTTTTGTCTCAAAAGATGAATTTTGAACAAAATACATAAATTTGTAGCCAGAAAATGGTTTAATTTACAACCAAAAAGATTAATTTTCTGCCGAAAATGAAAATTTTTCAACAACGTATATCAATTTTCCACCGAATAGTTGATTATTTAACTGAAAAGATCAACTTTCAACCAAAAATGGAACAGTTAAATCTTCCTTGAAAAAAATTAACTTTTAATATAAAAAACGAATCATCTACAAAAGAAAATGAATTTTTTACCAAACTATTGAATTTTTAAGACAAAAAAGAAAAAGAATTTTCTATACAAAAAAGCTGATTTTTCAACGTGAAAATATGAAGTTCAACAAACTGCAAAAATTTTGAACCACATAGATGAATTTCTACAAAAAAATTTTAACCAAAAGTAGAATAGTTAAATTTTTCTTGAAAAAAATTAGCTTTCAATGAAAAAACGGATCTTCTACAAAAAAGTTGAATTTTCTACCATGCAGTTGAATTTTCTACCCAACTATAGAATTTCCAAAATAAAAAGACGAAGTTTCTATAGAAAATAGTTGAACTTTCAACGCGAAAATATGAAATTTCAACGAAAAAGTTTATTTGCAACGAAATAGTTAAATTTTCAGTTTGAAAAATTAATTTTGCCCTCAAAAAAGGAAACTTCAACACACTACATCAACTTTCAACCAATAGATGAACTTGTTACTAAAATTATAAATCTTCAACAGAAAAAATGAATTTTGAAGAAAAATTACTTTCTTAAAAATTCAATTTTTTGGTTGAAGATTTACACACTTTCAACGAAGAAGTTGAATTGTAAACCTAAAAAGATAAATTTTGAACAGAAAATATAATAGTTGATATTTCAACAAAAAAATATTTCAATTTTAAATAAGACACAACATAATTCAACCAAAAAAAGACAAATATTCTGCAAAATATTTAAATCTTAGAGAAAACAGATTCATTTTCAATAAAACATTTGCATTTTTGACCAAAAAATTTCATTTTTCACAAAATAAGATGAATTTTTTAGTCTAAAAAAGATCGCTTCTTAATCACATACGGAAAGAATACATTTTTAATTTTAAAAAAATCTCAATTTGCAAAAGCGATTTTTTTACAAAGCAGTGAAATTTTCTACTAAATAGTCGGAATGTCTATCAACTTATTGAATCCAAAAGGACGAATTTTCCGCAAAGAAGTCGATTTTTCAACCAGAAAAGATGAATTTCCCCTTTCTACCCTTTTCATGTTTTTTTCGCTTAAATACGAACTGAATTAATAGAGCCCACTGAGAAAATCCAAATATTTTCTATTGCAAATTTTTAATTATTTTTTTTAATTTCAAGGTCTATTATAATATTTCAGGTACATAATTGATCTCGTTTGTTTAACAATTTAGCTATTTGGTTAAATATGCGTTTTTGTTGTTGTTGAGATTCAACTTTTTCAACTGCAAATGTAGCTGTTCCATTTTTGGTTGAAAATTCATATTTTTAATTCAAAATTGTTTGTTTCTAGTTGAAAATTCAACTATTTTTTCAAAAATCAGTATTTTGTTTGAACTTCTCTGTTTTCTGCGTAAATTAAAATCATTTTTGTCTGAAATCTCAATTACTGAATTTTTCGTTGAGAATTCATCTTTCTTCATTGCAAATGTGATTCTTTTGTTTAGAATTCGTCTTTTCTGGAAAAGTTCAACTGTTTTTTATTTAAAATTAAATATTGTTGTTGTTGAAATTTCAACTTTTTAGTTGAAGATTAACTTTTTTGTTGAAATTTTGATTTAACGTATCTGAGACTTCATTTTTTTTAATTTCCTTAATAATCTAGAGAAAATTAACTTTATATGACTTTAAAAACAAATAAATTTAAAAAATATATTTATTACATATTTTTGTTTTTATCCGAAATTTTTCGAAATTGATGATACTAGTGTATGTAAAATCTATTTAAAATTATGATTACAACAGGAAATTATTCTTTTTGAAAAATGGATGTAAATCTGAGAATTTAAATTAAAGTTTTTTGGATTCAACAAATTCTTAAGTGCTTAAAAAGGCAAGGCGAGACTTTTTTTAGTTTTAATTAAAGAAAAATTGAGCTGAGCTTTTATTATTTCAGAAACAAATATTCCATATCATTCTTAGTATTTTGTACAGCTATAGATTGAAATGATTCTAAAGTCAAGTATAAATTAAAGCCTTGGCAGCGACGATAACGTTAGATGGACAAAAATAGACTTATTTACAAGGATTTCCTATTTTGTGTCGTAGTAGTATGCACATGTTATTCAACATATGTAGCATTATATTATATTATATTATATTATATTATATTATATTATATTATATGAATATTTCAAATAACCTAAAAAGTAATTTTTCCTGGATCTTTACATGCTTACAGTTAACTTCAAAATAAAAAATTCGAAAGAAAATATGATGGGACCAACATGGCACCCAAAGACTCGAAAAAAATTATCCGATCTGAGAACAAATTTATTTTACTGGGCTTTTCCAAGAGATTTCAAGAGATTCTAAAGATATATAGAGAATTTTAAGGGATTTCAAAGAATTTTGTAGAAATTTCAAATATGTCAAGGGATTTTTAGTACACTTTAGAAAATAAATGAAATTGCATTGAATTTCAAGGAATTATTTACAATTCCATAGATTTCAAGGGATTTTAATAGATTCTATACATACATACAGAATTTTAAAGGATTTCGAAGAATTTGGTAGAATTTTCAAATATTCCAAGGGATTTTTAGTCAAATTCAGAAAATAAATGGAATTTCATTAAATTTCAAGGAATTATTCGCAATTCCATAGATTTCAAGAAATTTTGGGACATTTCAAGGATTTTCACAAGATTTAGAGGATTTTATTAAAGCACCAACGATTCCAAGGGATTCCGAAGGTTTATAAGAATTTTAAAGTTTTTTTCGAGAGAACTTTGATGCATAAATTTGAATCAATTTGAATTCAAGATATTATAAATGATTCCACTCTGAGGAATAAATTTAACAAATAAGTTGAATTTTTGTTTCAATGGATTATTGCGGATTTCAACAACTCAAAGAGAGAAAATCCGAATTAATAGGACCTCCAATTATTTTATAGATTTTGGGAGATTTTACAAATTTCAATATAATTTTTTTCCCACTCATGATTTTTTATAATGAATTTCCCATAATCACCAAAAATCTGAGTGATTTACCCCTCGTATCCGAATAAAATTTACTGTAGACAGATTTTCCGGACAGCTTATTTTAAATTTTGAATCCGAATTTTTTGAAAACAAAATCGCAGCTCAAATATTTTGCCAAAAAAAAAAACACCAAAATATTTTGAAAATTCTACTTTCTTACCTTACTTTTACTAATGCGTACTCATATTTGTGATGGACTCGATTCATAGTTATAATGGATAATAAAAGGTATTAATATAACAGATTATACTAAATTCATCAAAAAAAAATCAGAACAAAACCCACGAAAGCCATTTTTTTATGTTTTTTTTTAAATTTTGGATTTCAAAATTGAAAACAGCTGCTTGAAAACCTACTAAACAGTAAACATTTATATCGCACACCTTACTATGATATTAAATCCCGAATTAACTTAATAATTTATTTATTTACTTTCAATTCCTCCTGGTATGATGAATTATATTTAAATAAAAGTGCCGATGTAGCTATTTGATTTTTATTATTTACAATTATTAAAAATATTGTATGGTGCTTTAAATTCAACCATATATTTTAACTTGATAATTCCGCAATCAAAATAAGAATATTTTTAGTTATTAGTACTTATTTTCATTTTCTTCAAAATGTATTTTCAATAAACAATTAAAAAAAATGATTATGTGACAATTTGTTGATAGCAATAAAATTTATTAACTTTACAGTCAAGTAATATAATAAACTTCTTCGTAGGATGTTTTTTTGAGAAGAAAAATAACGTTTTCTTCGAATACACGATTGCAACCAGGTGACGTCATAAAATTATGCGCAGGATGTTTCTCTTAAAAATATTATTTTCTTGAAGAATTTGAATTGTTTGAATAAATTCTCAATATCAGTAAAATTGTTTGATTGGAATAAACTTCTTCAGCTAGATAAAATCATAAAGTAATTTTCAGCAGGTTTCAATAAGAACTAGTATTTTTCTGCATGAACATAAGAATATAACGCAATTATTAATATAATTTATTAATAAAATTTATCAATATTTTTGTAAAGCACCTTTTTTATTTCAAATCATATTTTAAAGTATTTGAGCAGCATTATTTTTTATAAAGAAAAAATATTCAATGCAAGAAAATTTCGATAGATATCTGTTTATAAAATTGGTTCATAAAAATAGAATTGTTGCTTTAAACAATTTATTTTATTATGCTTGTGTCTGTGCATCGAGTACTATTGATTTCTGATGTACTTTGCTTGCTTACACGAACAAAAAAATAATACATCAGGACATCATATTTCTTTCATATTATTTTTTACAAATAAAAAAAATATTTTACGCAAAATGAAAATAGGAAATCGGCTTATTTGAGGTATCGATACGGAATTATGTTTACAGTATTAAAAAACTTAAGAATCGTTAAAAAATGAGACCTATGACTCAATTTGTTTGCAATTAGTTCGAAATTATACGTATATTTATATAGTAATAAAAAAAATTTGTTTGCAGTTCAAATATTTTTTATTGAATTATCTTGAAAGCGATAGGTTTTTCCAGAAAAATCATCGTTTTAAAATCTTACGTTCAACTCACTGCCAAATCTAGATTATTCTTAAAAACATGTTTTATGTAAACAATTGAAAGCGTATCATACTCTTTTCGCTGGACTAATTTCAGGAATAGATGTTGCGTAATTGCCTAGTAATCACGCAAAATATTTATTCGTAAAATGGGAATTACCGCCAAGCTAAAAATACGAGATCCATCGTGTGCGATAATTTTTTATCATAATCGTTCTTTGAAACAAATATTTCACCTTCATAAATGAGGTCGAAAAATAATTTTTTTAAATTTCAACCGGTAGAAGACAGTTTTTCTTTTTATTGATATTAAATGAGTTACAAATCGCTGAAGTCGATTGTACCCGCAAAAAATCAAAAAATTCTACCCCCTCGCGTCGCTCAATATTTTTCCTAATGGCGAATTTTTTTCCATAAATTGCCATCCAATAGGACCACAGTTTGCTCAGCTTGAGCCCGATCTGAGAACTTCAGAAATAATAATCCATATATTTTCAATTTTTTAAAATTCATTTTTAAATTTCAAATATCTAAACATTATTTTGGATCATAAAAATCTCAGGAATTTCCATTTGACGAATAATTATTTTGTCTCCTTACTCAGCAATTACGCAGTATTTATTTATGTTCTTGGTCCAACTTCAAGAAGTGAAATTTGAACTTGATTTCATGAATTTAAACAATTTTAGCAACAATTTCCTAGTTTTTTTTTAACTAGTTACTTTTTTTGTATCGATAGTGGTAAAGGAATTACGTTTTTAAATAAGTAACGAATGAGTAACTAGTTACAAGTTTTTTAGTAACTATAAATATAGAAATCATCACTTTCTCAGCTAGTTTCAAAATTTAGTTCAAGAATATTTTTTATAATTTTAATTTTTTGCAACTACTTTTTCATTTTCACTATTAAAAATGGGGGAGGGGGGCTGCTTTTCGAAAGATTCTTAGGGAAATGTGAAAGGATGATAGGAATGATGAAGCTTCCGAAAAATTATTGCTTTTAGAAATAAATAAAGAATGAACAATGCTGCTACAGCCCAATTTACTTGCAAAAAGTAATGAAATTCATAAACATTCAAGGTGACTTAAAAAAAAAATTCAAGTCATTTGAAAAAATTCCAAACATTCACGGGAATTTAAAAGAATTTTATAATATGCCTAAAAATTCAAGATGAGTTTATGAGACTTCAGGGGGAATTCAAAATTCCAAAGAAAAAATCAAAACAAATTAATAAGAATTCAGGGTGAATTCCAAATTAATTTTAATGACTCGCAAACAATTTTTCAAATCCAAATTTTTGACTGATTCAGGAAAATGAGAAGAATTTGATGGAATTCATAGAACCTAAAAGTGATTTGAAAAAAATCATCTTCACTGAAAATAATTCAAAAATATTTTTAAAAAATTAATTGAAAGCAATTTTGGAATGAGTTGTGGAAAATTTAAGGGCATTTGAAAGAGTTTGATGCAAGGGCTAAGAATTCAAGGTGAGTTTAAAAAATATTAGAGCGAATTAGAAAAAACTACGAAATAAATTAATTGAATTGAGTGCATTTAGAAGAATTGAAATTAATTCAAAATAAACTCAGGGTAAATTAAGAAAATTCCAGACAATTCAAATTTTTTTTAAATAATTGGAGATAAATAATGAATAATTCATAGTGAAAAGAAAAATATTATTAAAATCCTAAGAAACACATTGAATTTAGAGAAGTGAGAGTTAGTGAATGAGAATCTGATAAAATTCATAAAAATTGAACTTGCATTCAGAATTCTTCAAGTTGACTCAAAAAAATTGAAAATTCGAAAAAGACCCATTGAATTGAGTGAATTGCAAGAAAATTTCAAAGGCTGTCTATAAATTTGAAATAATTTTCCAAAAATTCAATAAAATTCAGCAATTTTTGGAAACACTGCAATAATTTATAAAAACGAGTGACTACAGTGATCTTTCTATTTGAAAAAGTAACTTTAGTGACTTTATATTAAAAAATTGACCTAAAAGTGATTTGAAAAAGAAAAGTGACTTCAGGGACTCGAGTCAAATTTTCAGTTTAAATAGGTGGCGTTTTTACTTTTTTCGAGTAAATTAGACTGTGCATATGAATTCTGGCGTACTAAAGAATCTTTCAAAAATCAGCCACCCTATTTTTTAAAGTGAAAATGGAAAAATAATTGCAAAAGCAAAAAAAAATATCGATTGGGGTCAGAATTTTTTGGTCAAAATTAGGGTGGTCAAAATGTATACCTGTAAAAATTAGACTTTCGATAGCTGGTGATCTATCCCCCCCCCCCCCACACCAAATTTGTTAGTTTTCCAGAAAAAAATTCCGTATTTTTTTATTTTCAAATCGGTCAACATTAACCCGTGCGTTCAGGCTTTTGAAATTACTTTTATTCGATGATTAGTTTCCAAGTATTTTTATCTAATTTTCAATTGTTTAAACAATTTGTTTTCGCCTGTTAATTGTCAAAAATTAATATTTTTCTGGATAAATGATACAGTTGATGAATTTCAAAAATGAAATTATTTATCATTTATAATATAAATTATTATTTTTTGAAATTAATTTCAAATTTAGTAAATGTTGAGAGAAATATACTTTTTAACAATATTTGGCAATTATCTGAATTATGTTCATATGTTTCAACAATGTTTCCCTGTAAATTGTGAAAAGCTATTATTTTCTGGAAATAATTACACATTTAACGAATGCTGATAGTGATATATTTTTTCGACGATATTTTCTAATTATTTAAATATTTTTCATTTGCTTGAGTAAGTACTGAATTATAACATTATACTTTTATTTTGGATACATGGATTTTCGGTAGGGTTGATTTTTTGAAAATATTACTTAATAGTATCAATTACCCTTCTCCCCCCCCCCCTCCCTTTCCGTACCCTGAAAAACCGGTAAATAATTTATGAATGACGCAAAAGTCGAATTTTTATTCCAAATAAAGTATTATATAAAATATAAAATATAATAGAATAGGCTAAAATTTCTTAGGATAAAATAAGATAATGGTTTAAATTGATAAAAATTTAGATTTTGCTTTTAGGCTTCTAAAATTTAAAGTTGCTTAATTTCAATGCTTAATTAAATTGCGAAATAAAAAAAAAAAAAAAAAAAAAAAAAAAAAAAAAAAAATATATATTTTTTTGTTAATGATAACGTTAATGATAGCGTATATATATATATATAAATTCTAAAGAAATCAGTTATCGCTACATCGCGAAAATGAGGCTCATATTTTCGACTCTGCTTCTTGTCTTTCTGGTTTTCTTCAATTCCATTGGTAAGTATAATTGTTATTTCATCATCAGAAATATGTTTGTTTCAACTACCCTTGGAAACAGCATTTTTCAAATTGAACTTTCTGTTTTGCGATGAAAAAGTGTGCCATTCCTTAAACCCATTTTTTTCGAAACTCAAAGTAAACTCAAAGGAAAAAGACGACTTTCCAACAAGTTACATACACTTGCAAGCAAATTGTTGAATTTTCAAGCCAGAAAAAAGAATTTTCTACAAAAAATTCAATTTCAAACTAAAAATTATAAATTTTAAACAAAAAAATTAATTTTTATCCAAAAGGTCACATTTATAGTTGAAAAAACTCATTTTTTAACATCGAAACAACTAATTTTCAACAAAGTAGTTCAATTTTTGATCAAAGAGATCAATTTCTCTTAATTGTCAAAAATTAATATTTTTCTGTATAAATAATACATTTGATGAATTTCAAAAATACAATTAGTTATTATTTATAATATAAATTATTATTTTTTGGAATTGATTTCAAATTTAATAAACGTTGAGAGCAATATCCTTTTTTAACAATATTTGGAAATGATCTGAACTGTTTTTATTTGTTCAAACAATTTTCCCCTGTGAATCCTGAAAAGCTATCATTTTCTGGAATTAATTACACATTTAACGAATGCTGAGAGTAATATATTTTTCGACGATATTTTCTAATTATTTAAATATTTTTCATTTGCTTGAGTAAGTACTAAGCTATAACATTATACTTTTATTTTGGATACATGGATTTTCCGTAGGGTCGATTTTTTGAAAATATTACTTAATAGTATCAATTACCCCCCCCCCCCTTTCCGTACCCCGAAAAACCGTTAAATAATTTATGAATGACGCAAAAGTCCAATTTTTATTTCGACTAAATTTTTATATAAAATATAAAATATAACAGAATAGGCTAAAATTTCTTAGGATAACATAAGATACTGGTTTAAATTGATAAAAATTTAGATTTCGCTTCATTAGTAGATTTTTATTATTAGATTTAGATTTATTTTGAGATAAAAAAATATATTTTTTGTTGATAACGGACTATTGATTCACGCAAATGGATACAGTATTAACACAATAAAATTCATGAGCTGAATTATATTAGGCCTAGATATATATATATATATATATATATATATATATATATCCAGAAATTATAAAAAAATCATTTATCTCTACATCGCGAAAATGAGGCTCATATTTTCGACTCCGCTTCTTGGCTTTCTGGTTTTCTTCAATTCCATTGGTAAGTATAATTTTTATTTCATCATGAGAAATATGTTTGTTTCAACTACCCCTCGATACAGCATTTTTGAAATTTATCAGTGAAAAGTGCTGATTTTAGATTCCAACACAAATTTTAGGTTCATCAACTTTTTACGATGTGCGGGCGAATTTTTCAAATACATTAAACTTGAAACCTTCTGAATTGAGTTTCACTAAAATTGTAGTAGAAAAAATTATTTCCAGGCAATTTGAATATCTCGAATAAAAACTCGTTGTTTTCCTAAATTAAGATTTTCTTCAAATGATATTGAACATATTGGTTTGTGATTGGTACAGGAAGAGAATTTAACAAACTTGTACTTTCTTTTTTGCCCTGAAAAAGTGTGCCATTGCTCAATACCATAATTTTTTCGAAACTCAAAGTAAATTAATGTTTAACCAAAAAAATAACGAATTTTCAACTAAAATGACGAATCTTTGCCAAAAAAATTAATGTTTAATAAAGCAGTTCGACTTTCAACCAAGCAGTTGAATTTTCAACATATAATTAAATTTTTAACTAAAAAAATGAGTTTTCAATCAAATAATCTGATTTTCAACCAAAACGATTCATTTTTGAACAAAAATGGTATAGATACATTTTCAGTTTGAAAAATGAATGTTTAACCCCAAAAAAATTGTTTTCATCCAAATTTTTTATCAAAGGGATGAATTTTCAGCTAAAATGATGAATTCCCCCCCAAAAAAAAAAATATTTTTTGACAAAAGAATTCTACTTTTAGTCACGTGGTTGCACTTTTAACTAAAAATATGAATTTTCTACCAAAAAGACGAATTCACAATAAAATGAAACATTTTGAAACAAATAGTTAGATATTCTACCAAAAAGATTAATTTTCTACCAAAAAGGACGAATTTTCCATAAAATATATCAATGTTTAACCAAATAGTTGAATTTTCATCCAAGAAGCTTAATTTTGGTTGAAAAAAGACGTTTTTCCAATAAATTACATACATTTCCAAGCAAATGGTTGAATTTTCAAGCCAGAAAAAATAATTTTCTACAAAAAATTCGATTTCCAACCCAAGATTATAAATTTTGATCAAAAAAGTTAATTTTTAGCCAAAAGCTTACATTTTTAGTTGAAAAAACTCATTTTGTAACAACAAAAAAACTATTGAATTTTAAAATAAAGAAGGCGAATTTTTAACTAAAAAGATGAATTTTAAACTAAAATGATGGACCTTCAACTGGAATAGTTGAAATTTCAGTGAAAAAAATTCATTTTCAATCATAAATAACGGATATTCAACTCTGGAAATTTTTTTGTTCAAAAAGTGTTTCTTCAGATTTACGGAGTTCAGTTTTGAAATTGCAATGTGCATGTAGGTGATCATATTTTGGACGAACCACATAAGAATTAATACTCGACAGTTGCTAGTCATGAAAATTTACTACAGGCAGTTGATGTTTAGAATCGGATCATTCTGATGCGCATTTTCTGATAAGATATAAAATGCGAAATCTGTACGAAAGTGCTACGTTTCATTTTGATAAAAAATCTCGTGATCAAATTGACTAACTGGCATTTACTCTAGATTATGATGTAGAAAACTTGCAATTCACCAGGTTTTCTTTTTTGCAGAGTTGAGTTCACAGGCCAACAGAAAAACATTTTTAGGTTACGCATGGCCCCAAGGAGATCAGCCACCTCCACCAGAACGTAATACAAGAATTTCAATTAGAATCAAAGGATTCCCGAAAAAGCCAAAACCTCCAAGTTCAGAAGGAACATCAGGAACTCTAAATTCTCCCACAGGAGGTCCAAGTGTTTCAAGTGGTCCTGTAAGAGGATCTTCCAGACCAGAAGATCGGCCTAGTTCACCAAAACGACCTTCTGATAATTCTGACATCCCAGATGAACCTAGAGAAAGTTTCCAGTTATCAGCTTCCAAACCGTGCAGTCTGATGAACAAGCTAGAAACATCGTAAATGAAGCCAATGTTATATATTCTGAATAAAAAGATTTTTATCTCGAAAGCATGTTCATACGTACATGTTACGCTTGTCAACAAATTTTTGTTTTAGAATAAAACATTATTATTATCAAACCATTAGGCCGTATCTCTTTGGAGGTAAGCGAGACTCACTCGGCAAGAAAGAAAGTAATGAGGGGGGGGGGGGGGTATAGATTTTTAGATTGATCTAGAATTACCATGTTGTTTATTCAAATAACACGTTTGTTTCGCAACACTGTTCCGACCTGGGTAGCTCATAAATCTGTCCAGCGATAACCTCAAGCGCAGAGCTTCACAAAGTCATCATTTAAAGCTCTCCACTCGGGTTCATTAGTATCCAAGGTCTTTTGTTTCAGGCGTCATTTACTCCACTGACATTCTTCCTCATGCAATATAGCTTCACCTCCCAATACTTCTTTAAAAGAATCTCTCAAAGCGTCTAGTATCCCGTCTTTATCACATAGCATTTCACGTTTTTTATTTCTCATGCTGCCTAACTCTGTTCTTCGACTTCCTTTCATACTGATAAACGCCAATTGATAAAGCAGTTTCTTGCTTCCTTCATAATCGATTCGCATTGTCTTCCCTTCTTCTATTTTGATTCTATCTTTACTTTCCTTGACTACTAGTTTTACTTTCCTCTTTTTGTCTCTGTAATAATTCTCAAGTCTATTTCTCTCCTCATCGCTAAGGCCTGTGATATTTAGCTTTCTTAGATATGCTCGTTTCTTTTCGTGGGCGGCTGCACGAATTTCATAATTCCATAACGCATCACCAGACATTCTTCCTACAACCGCAGTACCACATACTTCGGTCACGCTTGTAGCAATGTTATCCCCGATCATAGTTCATGTGCCCTCTATATCTTCAGTGCATATTAGCTAGTGATGCATGTCGATCATTTTAACATTTTTCAAAAATCTCATCAGAATAAATTGAAAACTTGAACACCGTACCCATCACATCGAGACGAGCGGTCACTCAGTCCAGATGATCGTCTCGTCTCGATCGACTTTTTTCATTACATATTCTTGATCTCCATTACATTTCAGTTCCATCCAACTATGTTTTAAGCAAATCTCGATTTTGTCCAAAAATGATCGATATGCATCAGTAATATTAGCTCCTCCCAAGTTACCCTATCCATGCGTTTGTATATGCTATTCTGAAAGTCTATTCGCACATTCAATTTCTGTAATTCATCGATTTCAATTCGTGTTTCTTCCAGCTTTTTGGTTCTCTTTCTTTTCCATTCTTGACTCAAATGCATTTTTGAGAAAAAGAAGGTAATGATCAGTTTTGCATTCAGAACCCCTCACAACCAGCAGCGTTGTAGTAGATGGGAGTTCATGTGGATTCATTTGCCCATTTCCGGCCCTCCTTTAGGTACAAAACCAAAAACTTATATATATATATATATATATATATATATATATATAATTTTATAAATACATTCATATATTTGATAATCTTCAAAATACTGTAAAATTGGTGAGTTCTCGCAAAGAAATTTTTTGACGAGTATTAAAATATTATAGAATTTCGTGAAATTTGACTTTTTTTTTTAAATTTGTAATTGTGAAATCCCTAGAAATGAACGCAAAGTAAGCTAAGGGGGTTGAATAACAAAGTGGTTTATCGTATCTTAATTTATGTTAGAAAGGGTACCTCTCCGACAAGCGAAAAAAAAAA
>CAKNXH010002138.1:54221-79168 GCA_932178445.1 Andricus quercusramuli | reverse complement strand
CAAAGTTTAATATCTGAAATTTTATTATTTATTCAAAAAATTTAATATAAATTGATATAAAGTACTCATCCACTGGAAGTTTCTAAATTTCCGAATCTCCTCAGTTTTGAAGTTACACTTTTAGTTTCGCGGTTATAAAATTTTAATGGAAGTGAGTTACATTTTCTTTATACAGAAATATAATCCAAGGAGTAATCGCACGTAAAAATTGATATTTTGTTTCTACATACATTTTCGCCTGTTAACAAAAAATCGACTAAATGAAACAATCAAGAAATTGCTTCCGATTCTCTGTCATCACTCATGGTGAATATATTCACAAAAAAGAAAAAGATTGTTTGAAAAATTATTCTTTCTTATTTTTAGTTGTTATTTGTTCATAACTAAAAAGCCAAAGCAAAGTTAAAAATTGCATAAAAAACCACAACTTTCTAGCATTATTCAAAGACAACATTATTAAAAATAATACTAAATTGTTCAAACAATTGGGTTTATTAACTTGAATTAATTAATTGAAAAAATGAGAATAAGCAAGAAAAAAAATAAGAGTAGTATTTTATATATTATAACCAATTTGTATTTTAAAAAATTGCAAAAAATCATAATTAGCGCCAAAAACTCGCAAAACCCTATTTTTCACTTGTAGAGTTTTCTGGAACCCTATCGTTAAAGAATTTTTTCCGTGACCAGCATTACCAGACTTTATGCACCAGTATGGTTGAAAGCAAAAAAAAAGACATTGTTAAGTTAATAGTTATAAACAAATTAACTTAACAAATAGTCTATACTATGGATTCTTCTTTTGCAAAGTAAATTTTTGCGTTAAAAATACTTTTTTCCATCAAAAAAATAATACCCGATTATGAAAATTTGACATCCAATATTTTTTGTCAATTTTATAAACAAATTATATAAACAAATGCCTAATGTGGACAATTAAAGGCAGAAAGAAATATTTTTTTCTCTTTATTTTCCTCAAATTATATCGCCAATGACGTTTAATGATGTACAATCATCTTTCAATATTCGTTATTAATTTTATAAACAAATTATACAAACAAATGCCCAGTTTGGACATTGAAAGGCCGAAAGAAATCGCTTTATCTTCTAAATTTCCTCAAATTATGTCGCCAGTGATGATCAGTGATGGAAAATTATCATACGATGTTTCTTCATAATTTTATAAACAAATTATATAAACAATTACCCAGTGTGGACATTTAAATGCAGAAAGAAATCGTTTTTTCTCCTAATTTTCCTCAAATTATGTCGCCAGTGATGTTTGATCAGGGGAAATTATCATCCGATATTTTGCATGAATTTTATTAACAAATTATATAAACAAATGCCCAGTGTGGTCATAATTTTTGTTTGCTTTCAATTACGCCCGTGCATGAAGTCTGACAATGCTGATCATAGAAAAACATTTTGAACGAAGATAAACAAAAAAAACCGTTAAAATCGACTTTTTCTTCATTTTTTACATTAACATAAAAGTTTAAACAAAGAAGAATTCAAAAATCAGGCTACATAAATCTCTAAAATGTATTGCCGAGTTTTTCTAAAAAGAAAATCCTAATTGGTTGAGAATTGCCAGCAACAAGTTATTTTGAACCTCGTTTTTTGATTTCATCCCACTGTGACGCCCTATTGGTCATTCAGTTGCCAAGTTTTATTGAAATCAGTTGTAAATTGCGTCGAAGATCCGCAAAAGTTCCAAAATACATGATTATTCCGATATAGAAAGCTTTTCTTTCAAAATGATAACGGACCATAAATTCACTAAAATTGTTTGTGAAATAACGCAATAAAAATCTCGCGCCGAGTTACATTACGTGTTTGATGTCAAATAATACGTGTTAATTTGTGAATATGTCGTGTGTCTTATATATAGCGAGCCGTTCTTGAAAAACTATCAGTGTGTCAAGGAATTCTAAAATAATCAGTTATCTCTACTCCGAGAAAATGAGGCTCATATCTTCGACTTTGCTTCTGGTCTTTGTGGCTTTCTTCAATTCCATTGGTAAGAATAATTTGCATTTTATCATCAGATATACTTTTTTGGAAGATTATACATTTGGTATTAACACATTTATCTCTAACTTATCTTGAACCTAAAAAATGTACCAGGTTACATTTTTTGCTGCAATTTCTAGCTGAAATGGATCATATTTTAAGAATTTTTTAATTAATTGAATCTCAATTTTGTTTACAGTACTGAGTTCACAGTCCAACGAAAATCCCTCAGGTAGTGGATTGCCACGAACTGAAATACCACCTTCTCCAAGAAATAACGGAAGAGCTAACTTTTTTAAGAGATTCAATAGAAAATCCCAGGCAGCCCCAAAAGTTCCAGGACCAGAAGGATCACCAAATCCACCATTAGCATCAAGAATTCAAAGTCCTCAGTCAGCAGGTCCAATTAACCATCAGAAACCACTAGGACAACCCGGTTCATCACAAGCTTCTACTAAAGATTTTTACACTGTTCAACATCCTAGTAACCTCTTTTGGGACAATAGCCAACTTTGAAGAAATCAGTTTTGAAATGATTACCAGAAAAAATTTAATGTAATAGAGATCATCGTTTTTTCTGAAATAAACTGCAAATGCAGAAATAATTTGTTTGGTTTTTTTCAAAAATTAGAAAATTACGCTGATGAGATCGAAGCCATCTGGCACTCTCTCCAATTGCCGATAAGTATCAGTTCCAAAGTTTCTTTCTCTTATTTATAAATTTTTTCAATCAGTTTTTACCTAGTCCTCAATTACCCTTTTTTTAGAAAATAACTCGATTCATTTTCACACATTTTGTTGTAGATTTTATAGAAAATCTCATATGTGATTTAAGAATATTGTATATGATTCAGATAAGTTTGTTTGAATTGAAGTCTAGATAGTGGGAAGGTTGGGTCAATACAAATATTTTTATTGTAAATCTATGCTCATTAGGGTGGTTCAAATTCATACCTGTATGAATTCGACTTTCGATTTTTGGTGATAACTACGTTAACCCGTGCCCCCGAGCTTTTGAAATTTACATGGGGTTCCAATGGTTTTTATGGAAATAATGATACAATTGACAGATGTTTAGAGTACCATTTTTTTCTAAACGATTTTTAGCATTTTGTTAAACAATTTTGATTTGTTAGAGAAAATTTCATTTGTTTGAACAATTTTTTCTTTGTGAATCGTGACAAGTTATTTTCTTCTGCAATTAATGACACAATTAACAAATTTGATGTGTAATATTTTTTTGCTCGAAATATTTTGCAATTATTTAAACAAATAATAACCATTCACTCGCGCCTTTTCATAGGGCAGTTGGAGAAAATTCTACTTTTATTCGAATGTCTCGCACTATGTTGCCTGCACAAAGAAAAAAAATGTTTGAACAAATAAAAATTGTTTAAATAATTTCAAATTGAAAATGATTCATGTTGAAAACATTCCAAAAAATACCGTCTTCAGCATGAATTTGATCGAAAACTGCCATTTTGTATTTTTTGGTGCATTTTCCGGGCACAATAAAAGAAGATTGTGGTTATCAAAATAAATAGTTATTTGGTGGAAATTATTTCTTAAATACTCCTCAAGAGGTGACTATACTTTAATTCACAAAAAGTTTTTAAAAAGTACTTCTTTTTTCATTTTTTTGAAAATCGATCTTTTCCCATTCAAAGCCCTATGTTAATTTCAGAAGCCCGGGGACACGGGTTAACGGTGAAAATAAATTACGGAGGGGGGGGGAGGGGTATTGCCAAAAATCGAAAGTCGAATTTTGGACCACCTTAATGGTAATCGTAGGTGGCAAGAGATTTTCGTTCAAGGATTTTCTATTCTACGTCGCAGTATATTTCATAGAACAAATTATGCCACATAACAAACTATTTTATCAACTACTCATATTCCAAATAAAGATTCTAGAAAAACAGATTTTTGTTGATCCAACGTTATCTCTACCAAGACTTCAATTATTATAGCGAGAAAATTCCAGTAAATTCATTATAAATTACCCAATTTTTTTTTCTCACAATTTTTTAAAATGAGCATATTATTTTTCTCATAAAACTCAACATTACTTTTTGAATATCATCCCCATAAGTATGTTTTATAGGGTCCCAAAAGAACAGCATAAGTGAAAAAATGGGTCTTGCGGTTTGTTGGCGCTAATTATGATTTTTTTGCAGTTTTTGATGCAAATTGTTTTCAATACATAAAATACTACTTTTTATTGATAATAAGATGTTCACATAAATTGTTTAAACAATTTATTATCGCTTTTAGCAATTTTCTCTTAGACTAATGCTAGAAAATTGCATTTTTTTCAAAAACTTCAAACTTTTTGTCAAATTTTCAATTAAAGTGAGGTAAATAATACATTAGAGTAAACAAAATTCACTGTTTAAACAATTTATCATAATTGTTAATAATATCCGATTCGCATAATCCCAGAATGTTGCGGTTTTGCTGAAATTTTCAACCATTTGTGTACTTTTCATTCGGAGTGAGTAATAAGTTAATTCAATTTAAAATAAATAATTATTTAAACAAATAATCATTGTTTGTAACCATCTTCTAATTTATTAATTCTAGGTTGTTGCGGTTTCTTCTGAAATTATTAACTTTTTGTCCACTTTTCTCTTTGTGAGGTAATAATTAATGCAATTTAACAAACATGCTCATTTAAACTATTGATTATTGTTTATAACTATATTTTCTTAGACTAATGCTAGGAAGTTGTCTGATTTCTCAAATCTTTAGTTTTTTCCGACTTTTTAGTTATGAACAAATAATAAGTGAACTTCAACCAGAATAATTTTTTAAATAGTATTGCATTTTTTCAAATGAATTACTTCTGCTCTTTTCCCAATGTTTGGAAAAATAATTCAAACAAAAAAGTTTCTTTGGTAAAAAAATCAGCTTGTTTGAAAAAAATGCATGTATTTTGTTGGTAACTTATTTTTTCGGTATCGAAATTGATATAGAGCATGTCTAGAAATTTGCAGTTGGTACAATGAGGACATCATATTGTTTTTTTTTTAAATTGAACATCATTAGCAATTGGAAGTTTCTGTCCCATGATTTTCTTTTCTATGTCCTAGTATATATATTTAAACAATTGCCGATATATGGGCAATTATTCAAAACCTCATGATTTCTGTCAAAGAGATTTTCATACATTTCATATCATTTTTTTTTATATATTGCTTCTTTAGATGAACAAAATTATATTAATATACCCTTGTATGTGATTCTAGACAAACATATTTTCGTAGAACCAACTTTATCTCTGCCGAGTTTATGATGATCTCGCTATGCCAAATTCAATCGCTGTATTTGAATTTTCAATGAGTCATCAGTCACTTTACTAAAACTTTAGTAGAAAATCATAAATGCTTTTCTTGTCGTTTAGGTTCATGGACGTTTATTTCGTACATCATATTGCCAAATGTTGGTTTATAAATCTAAATGGCAAAGAAGGCGTTTATGCTTTTTCTCTGTAGTTTGGTAATGGAATAGGAAAATTTTTGGGTTGGTTCAACCATAGAATATGTTTATTATAGGGACAACAGAATATTTGGTTGACTCAATCAAATTTTATGGTTGGTTTAACTAAATATTTTGTTGTATGAGTACTTGCTTTATTCAAACAAGAAATTCTTTCTGATTCAAGAAAATTATTTTCTGAGTGTGGTAAAATGCTATTCACATTTTTGTTTTTTCAAATTGTACTCATAATTTCGGAATCTTCAAATTTAAAAATGTTTAATTTCAAATTACCACATATTTTATGATTTTTTGAAGATGTTATTTTCATATTTTTGAAAGCGTGATCCAATGATCCAAACCCCTTAGCTAGAAATAATTCAATTAAAGTTTTAATTTCAACAAATTTCGAAATTATGGTGTGATCTTATTCTGTAATCCTCAATACCACTGTTGTGATTTAAAACACCATTTTTATGAAACTTGTACATTATCTATATCGATGTTAAATCTCTTGAAAGCAAAAAAAAAATCTTCCGTTCAAATTAAAATTTCTCTCCATAAATTGTTGTTTAAAATGCGATTTTTGAGAGGATTGAAGAAATCTTATAATTTTCATTTGTTAATGAAAAATCAACCTGGAAAACCTATGACATCATTTGTCCTAAACTGTTTCAAAACCTATACCTAGCAATGATAACATTGCTCATTCTTTATAAACTCTCTTGATTCATTGTTCATAAATATTGTTATAAATACAAATTTTCAATCACCAGAATTGATTTTCTTAATTTTCTAAATTAATTTTCGACATAGAACAAAACTTTTTACGATTCTCAAATTTCCTCGTACGACGATCCATTATTTATTCACGGCCTTTTAAATAATATATGTTTCATAAATCTACGCTACCTTGAATGATTAAAATTTTCTTTGGAAAGCTAGAATAATTTACAACCTTGAATAAATTTGGAAATCGAAAGCAGAACTCTGTTGAAAACTAGCGCATGAGGACCCTGAATATGCATAATTAATGTATGGCCCATTGAGCCATTGTAATATAAAAAAAATTATTTTTATCATCCTATTGTTGCCATCTTCTTGTTTCAATAGAGTTCAAAAATGTCACATCATTGCAATGTTTTATTAAATTTGACTATTTTCCACTTTTCCAATTTTCATAATCTTTTCTTAATTACTATGAAAAGTACTTAAATTTGTATCTGAAGTATTGCTTCATTCCTTTTATGAAAGATCCTATGTTAAAAATATGACAAGAATGAAATGCTGGTTTTTGAATGTCAATTGTCAGGAGAAATAATAAATTGGTCAAGCAAAAATTAGGCAATTTTTTAAATAAAGTTTTTACCCTGCAAAGCATGTATTATCTCAAATACAAAAAATTTCAATTAGTTTCAAGTCCCATATCTTGGTTATTCCTGAAAATCATAAATAACGTACAGTCAGTTTTTGAGTACCCTTTCTTTAGAAAAAAGACTCGATTCATTTTCCAACATTTTGTTACAGATTATATACAGAAAATCTTATATATGATTTAAAACCTTTGTATATGATTTCTTCTCGCTTAGGTCCATGAAAGTTAATTTAATACGTCATATTGCTAAATTTTTGTTAAAAAAAGGAGTTGAAATTTGAACCAAGTAGTTGAATCAAACCAGAAAATATGAATTCTTAATAAAAAATATAATTGTTGATATTTTTAGCAAAAAAATAGAAGAATATTTAACCAAAGGGATGGCTTTTAAACTAATAAAATAAATCTTCAAGATAATAATTCATCGTTGAACCAAGCAGTTGAATTTTCAATTAGGAAGATTAATTTTCTACCAAAGAAGACGAATTTACAACAAAATAAATCAATTTGGAACTAAATAGTTGATTTTTTGACTAAAACCTATCAATTTTCGACCAAGACTGAAGTACTTACATTTTCAGTATGGAAAAAATATTTTTTAGTAAAAAAAGAAACGAATTTTTTAACAAAATAGTTCAATTTTCAAACAATAAAATGAATGTTTGGCAATGTAGTTGAACTTTCAAATAAGTAGTTGAGTTTTGAAACATAGTAGAGGAATTTAATATGAAAAATTGTATAGTTGAATTTGAACTGAAAACTCATCTTCGACATAAAAAACAATGTACAACTAAATAGCTAAATCTCAAACTAGAAAAATGAATTTTTTTAAAATTATTTAGCTTTGAACTGAATAGTCTAATTTTCAATAAAAATATCATGAATTCTCAATTTAAAATATAATATTTGTTTTTTTAAATAAAACGATCAATTGTAGCCGAAAATGTATTAGTCAAATTTTCATTTATGAGCATTGGATTTCGACTACAATTTAAAAAAAATGGTTACAAAATTGTGAGAACTTGAATTAAATAGTAGAATTTTAAACAAAAAAAGATGAAATCTGAGACAAAAATACTTATTGGGTATCGTATCTTGACGAAAACAAAAAATGTGAATAATCTATTCCATAATATATCTATTACTTTTGCAGTGAAGAAGATTTTTAAAGATTTCAAAGGAATTAAAAAGATTTCAAGAAATTACAAAAAACTTAGAGTATTTCAAAGGATTTCACAGGATTGCAAGATGTTTGAAAGATTTAAAATAACTTCAAAAGATTTTAAGAGTTTGAAGAAATCACATAGTATATTATTTCAGGAAGAATCTCAAGTTTTTGAAGGGAGTTTACAATGAACCAAACACCAAAGGATTTCGACGAATATTTAGGGATTTTCCTATAGATGAAAACTCGTAATTTCATGGAGAAATATTTTCCGTTAGTTATAGTAAGTCATAGGGTGACCTCTATATTTTAAAATCTAAACTAACAGAATTAAAAGAGTAGATTTCTCATTTTATCGATCGCCGATAATTATTTCGATTTATTTATGTCCACTATTTACATTTCTAATCCAGTCGCAGATGTTCTTCTTTGTTATATGATATGCGCGTTATATCTCGGCCGATCTATACTTCATTCTACCCGATTATATTAGATGAATGACAAAATATTTTTATATTGTGAACTGATTAATTAATTATTGACTGATTCTATTAAAACTTACATTTTAATTGAAATTTTCAGATAAATATTAAATACAAGTTATTCTAATATTCCAATGAAAATAATTATTAAATGCTTTCTATGTTCTGAACTCATTCATTAAATATTAACTGTTTCTGTTAAAAATTGCATTTTTTAGAATTAGTTGAAAGATGGTTGATAAATTAAATTTAATAGAAGAAAAGTGAAAATTTGAAGCAAAATATGTATAAAGTAAAAATTATGAGAAAGTTTCAATGAAAATAATGTTTTCATACTTTTTACGTTGTTAACTGATTAATTAAGAATTAGCTGATTAATTTTTTTCACAATATCAGATTACATAAAGATTGAAATTTAATATTCTTCAATGAAGTAACATAAATTGATTATTTACTTTGAGATTATGTAATTAAATATTGGCTATAATTTTAATAATAAGAGTTTATTTGTATTTGAAATAGCCCTATTCCAGTTACATAAATTTCCAATTGCTTCTGAGGTTGCGAAATGAGTATCTAAAAGGTACTTCAAATTTATTAATTAAATTATTATAAATATCCCCTTTGCCTAAGAATGCAGGCAAATCTTTAAGAATTGAAATACACATCACGGTTATATTCATTTCAACAACAATAATTATTAAATTAATTCAAATTTTCATAACAATATGAAGTAACAATTATTTGAATGTTTTAATGAAAATAATTATTTGATACTTTCCATGTTCCAAACTGATTAATAATTATTAGCTGACTTATTATTTTCACAATATTGGATTACATAAATATTGAATTTTAATTAATTTTAATCAAAAAACATAAATTGATTACTCACTTCAAGTTTATGTATTTGAATATTGGCTATAATTTTTATGATAAAAGTTTTTTTGAATACCTTCATTATAATTACATTTTTTTTCAAATGTTCGCGATTGTTTGAAATGATTGTCTGAATTCAATCTTCAAAATTATATGTTCATATGTTTTGATTTTTTATAAACTTTGTACAAAAGGTTATTGATAATTTAAGTTTTAAGTGATATAATTAAAGATTTTAAAAATATGAACTTAAAATTAATTCAATATTCAAACGAAAATATTTGGGTAATGCTTTTTATGGTTTTAAATGATTGATTAATTATTGATTCTCTCAAAACTTTAATTTTCTGGAATTTATTCAAAAGCTTATTAATAAATCGAAACATTCAGAAGTGAAAGTTGAAATTCAAAAAAATATAAAGTATAAATAATTTGATTATTTGGATGTAAATAATTGCTTGAGGGTTTTTATGTTGAACTGCTTAATTAATTATTAGCTGACTTTTTTACCACAATATTGAATTATATAAAGATTGAATTTAAATGGTTTTAAATTCAGGAACATAAATTGATCAATTACTTTCAGGTCATGTATTTGAATACTGGATATAATTTGTATAATAAAAGTTTATTTAAATTTGATATACCACTAATTAAATTATTTTCGAAATGATTTTGATGTTGTGAAACGAGTGTCTGCATTCTATTTTCAAAATTATATGTGAATATGATTTTATTTTTTCTGAAACTAGTATGAAAGGTTACTGACATTAAATTTTAAGGAATGATGGTGATACATGTTTCATGATTTTTATATTGAGAACAGGGAATCGGATCAGAATAGGATTTTTGTAAACTTATAGGTATATTGATGCTCACATTCAAAAATATAGCCCTGGTAGTACCAGCAAATGCTAATAGTCTAGTAAGGAATTAAGAATGATTTCCGCAGATTGAAAAGAATTTTGAGGGATTTCACAAGATTTTAAGAGACTTTAAGGAGTTTATTCAGATTTCAAGTGTTTTCATGGGATTTCAAAGGATTTCGTGGATTTTTTTAAGGATTTCAAGGAATCAAGAATAATTTCGGCAAATAAAGGATTTTAAG
Organism: Andricus quercusramuli; assembly: GCA_932178445.1. Classification (NCBI taxonomy): domain Eukaryota; kingdom Metazoa; phylum Arthropoda; class Insecta; order Hymenoptera; family Cynipidae; genus Andricus; species Andricus quercusramuli. The sequence continues at coordinate 68,669 of CAKNXH010002138.1, read as the reverse complement.
AGATTTCAAGGGATCTTACAAAATATCGGATCATTTCAAAATAAGTCACAGGATTTCAAAGGATTTTCAAGGATTTTAAGAGATATCGAAATATTGTCACGAATTTTGAAGGATTTCACGGCATTTATATCGGATTTCGAATTTTTGAAGGGATTTAGAGGGATTTCAAAATATTTGCAAAGATTTCAAATGACTTTCAGTGAATTTTACATATTTTATTATAAAGGATTTCAATAGTTCAGAGGAATTGTATTGAATTTTATAAGAGTTTACTGAATTTTCAAATATCTTGAGGGATTTCACGAGATTTTAAGAGATTCCCACGGATTTCAAAGATATCAAGTGTTTCCTATGGGGTTAAAGGATTATAAGGAATTTTGAAGATTACAAGCAGTTTGCAAAGATTTCAAAAAATTTTAAAGGACTTTTAGGGATTTTAAGAGCTTTCAAGGTGTTTTGATGATTTCACGGGATTTCAAAGGATTGTGGAACTTTCAATGAATAAAGGAATTTTGAAATATTTCATGGAATTTGAAGGCCATTGATGATTTTGAGAGATTTAAAGGGATTTCCATAGACTTAATGAATTACAAGGGATTTTAAAGATTTCAAGCGATTCGTAAAGATTTAACAGTATTTGAAGGGTTTTAACGGATTTTAAGAGCTATAAAAGGGTTTTGATGATTCTTTGGGCTTTCAAAGGATTTCAAGAGATTTCAATCAGTTTGAAAGGGATTTCGAAATATTTCATGGAATTTGAAGGCTGTTAAGCGATTTTTACAGATTTTAAGAGATTTTCAAGGATTTTAACTGATTTTAAGGAATTTTGAAGATTTAAAGCGATAACTAAGATTTTCACAGTTTTTAAAGGACTTGAATGTATTTTGTGAGCTATAAAAGGGTTTTGATGATTTCACGGCATTTTAGGAGATTTTAATCAATTTTAGAGGGATTCTGAAATATTTCACGGAATTTGAAGGCTGTTAACCGATTTTTAGAGATTTCAAGGGATTTCTATGGATTTAAAGGATCATAAAGAATTTTTAAGATTAAGAGCGATTTTTAGAATTTTCACAGTTTTTAAAAGACTTCAACCGCTTTTAAGATCTATAAACCCGTTTTGATGATTTCAGTTTTGATGATTTCAGTTTTGATTGATCAAAGCATTGATTGATTTTTTTAATAGATAGATAGTTTTGATTGATTGTTATTGATTGATTGATTTCAAAAGATTTTAAGAGATTCAGAAGATTTGCAAGGATTCAAAGGACTTAACCGATTTCAAGAGATTTAATGAGATTTCAATGATTTCACGGGATTTCAAAGGATTTTAAGATATTTCAAAAGATTCTAAGGTATATCCACGTATTTTGTAGGATTTAGTAAGATTTTAAAAGATTTGCGGATATTATAAAAGCTTCTATGAGATTTAAGGAAATTTTGAATGGCTTTTGAAACATTTAAATGGATTTTAGTATGATCCAAGGGATTTCAAAAAATGGAGAGAGGTTTCCAAATATTTTTAGAGGTTTTTGAGGGGTTTCCACGGATTTAGGAGGATTATGAGGGATTTTTTTGACATTTTGGAAATTTCAAGTGATTTCAAAGATTTCCGCAATTTTTAAAGGATTTTAAGGGATTCATAGGCAACTCAGTCATGTGAAAAGGATATCTATGAAATTCAAAGGGTTCTAAGGAATTTTGACAAGATTAAAAAAATGTTAATGAATACACAACATTTTCAAAAAAATTCCTAGGATTTCAAAGGATTGCAAACATTTTCGGGGATTTTGCGCACGGAAAATAGGAAATAATCCTTTATGTCTTCAGTTTGACAGGATTGAGAAAATATTGAACTTAATTTATTAATAGAATGAGTGAATGAATAATTATTCAATTTTTTCACGTAATTTCTCCCCGTGCAAAATGATTGTTGCTTTCGGCCACAAATTCCATTAAAGTCTTAAATATTTCTGTTACGCTCATCGAATTTTTGAGAATCTAGACCTAAAATACTGAGTCTGAAATTTTTTTTTTTTATATCATCAAGATCCAAATTGAAAATTGATTAATAATTCTAAATGATCAAAATTTGGAATAATTTATTTCTGAATACTTTCCAATTGAAATTCAATATTCCGAAATTCGAATCGAAAACCTGTGAATTTTCGTCATTTTTAATTTAATTTTTTTCAAACTTCGAGTCAAAATTATTTACGTTTTGAAGTACTTGGAAATTCCCATGCTTCAAACATTTATGACTTAAAATCAAGACCAAATGGAATAAATAAAGTTGAGTAAACCTTAAAATATTGGGATTAATTTATGACACTTCAGAAATAGTCATTTTACATATATATAATATTTATCAGCGAGGTTTCAAGAAATTATCGGTCACCTGTTCGAAAATTTTAAACAAATCAGTTTTCACTGATTAAAGTAAATTACGCTTTATTTGACGACTCTGAAGTTTCGTATGTCCACAGATTGCAAACTTTTATAATTTATTACAAACAAACGAAGAGCCCGATGAAAAAAACGAAAACATCTTTGGATTTTCCAAGATATCTAGAAGAACCATTTTTAAACCATTTTTTAAACAATTAAATCATTTTTTAATAATTTCAAACTTTGCAAAGCATGATAACCCAAGAGGTTAGTCTCGAAAATATCTAAACGCGTTTTTTTATAACGAGTTTTCGAACAATTACATTATTTTTTTAATTCCTGCAAGTTTTATAAACAAATATATTAATTGCACAGTAAGGATAATCGATAATCATTTATAAACAATGTAAGCGCACGAACAAAAAAAAGGCGTTTAGTAATTTAACTTTTGTTGTTTAATACAAAAGCAAGGTGAAAACAGAGCTGTCTTGAATTTATTGATACCTCAGTAATTCAATAATTTTTTTTTTTTAATTTGGAAGATCAGAGATCTTAATTTCTAATTTCTTCCTTTCATAAGTTTTAACTTTGGGATTAAAATTGAAATGGTTGAATTTTGAAAATTATAATCAACAATTTAGGAATTTGAAAAATTACAAGTGATTAGAATTTACCTAAAGTAATTGAAATTGTAGAGAGTTCAAATATAAAAAAGTTTTAATATCACAGCTCTCGGTAATCAAACTATTTTTCAGATTTAAATGAAGTTTGGATTTGGTTAATTTGTAACGTTCCGTACCGTTTTTTATTGGAAGGGTGAAGTAATTTGAATATAAAATAAAAAAAAAACTACTTATTTTTCAGTTTCATTCGCTTATTCTATTTTCAAGGTTATATAAATATCATTTCCTTGAGAATCTTGAGAGGATTCAAAAAGATTTTTGAAAATTTCAGATATGTCAAATTAATATTCTGAAAAAGACTTTATCCTTAACCAAATAGTTTAATTTCCGAAGAAAAAAGGTGAATTGTCAACAAAAAATGTAATAGTCAATATTTAAATCAAGACATATTTTTATTTGAAATAAAAACCAGTTGAATTCATCGAAAAAGATGCATTTTCAACAGAATAGTTCAATCTTCTACTAAAAAAGATTAATTTTCAACTAGTTGTAATTTTAATAAAAAACATAAAATATTTTTCAAAAGAGACGAATTTTCTACTGAAATGATTAACTTTTAATCCGAAAATACAAATTTTTCACAAACAAATTTGAATAAAAAACAGCTGAATTCATAACAAAATACATGAAATTTCAATTGAAAGGAATGAATTTTAAACTAACATGCTGAATCTTCAACCAAACAAGTTTAATTTTTAACAAATTAGTTTAACATTAGATTGATCCAAGTGATTGAATTTTCAACCGAAAGGGGTGAATTTTCAACAAAAATATTTTTCAGTCTCGAATAAAAAAATTCAGGCAAATTATGATTTGAAGAAAAAAAATTTTCTATACAAAATAAAAATGTCGAATGAGAAAATTCAAAAAGGTTTTTAAAGATTTAAATTATGTGGGAAAAAATCTAAAACATTTCTAAGATTTTTTTTTCATTTAAAAAGTTTTCACAAAATTGAATAAAATCGATTTTAAAAAAAAAGATATCTAAGACTTTTTCATGTTTGAAAAAAATTTAAGACTATTTCATAAATGTTCGGAAAGTTATCAAAGTTTATAAATCTTTTTAATCTCTTCAAAATCCCTAATATTTCCAAATATCGAAATCGTCAAAAATATACATTTTATTCCAAGTTTTTTGAAATTTTAGTTATCATATTCGAAATTTTTGAAAACTTGTAAATATCTTTTGAAATAATTTGAACTTTCACTAAAAATTTGGAAAACTTCGGCAAAATTAAAAATATTGCCTTTGAATCTTCCAGAATCTTTTTTCATGATTTTGGCAATTTTTTGGAATGCTTCAAAATCTTGACTATTATTCCCTTAAAATAAATGTTGTAAAATAAAAAATCTTTTAAAAATTTCCGAGAAGTCTTTGAAAAAATTCATTATGTTGAAACCTTCGACATCTTTAAAAAACTTCAAAATTTTATTCCAAAATTTTTAAAATCTAGATTATGCTCGAGAAGTTGTTATCGTTGCCTACACTCTATATATTTCGTAAACTAAGATATTCTAAGTTTTTTCCATAATTTAATTTTTCTCATCACTTTGAATGTGTGGAAAGTTTAGAAATGATAGACTGATAGCAAAATGTTGTGAACACAATTATTTCCCAGTATGGAACAATAATAAAATTAATATTTTCTTTTCTACCAATAATGTTTAGAAACATTCAAGAATAAATTTGATCATCAAATTAAGTTACTTATTTGGTGATTTTTATTTGCTAAAATAGTGGTGCAGAAAATTCTTAATCGTTACTAATAGATAAATAAATATATGAACTTATTAAAAATTCTTCATTTTATTTTTCATTCGACCTTATTCATATTTTCAAAACATTTGGTTAAAATATTAAGAATAAAATATTTTTGCCTTTATTATCGAAGAATCATTTACTATTGAAAGTTTCTCTCTTAAAAAAATGTTTAGAATTAAAATTCCTCAATTGCAAAGTGTGATTCATAAGATTTTCGGAAATTCAAAATTCTAATCTGAGGGTATTCAATTTTGAACATTTTGAAATTGTCTAATTTTCTAAATAGTAGCTTTTTCAACCAGGAAGATTCATTTTTGACCAAAAAAAGAAAAGTTTGTTACAACGTTTCTTCTAATTCTTCCAATCAAATAGTTGAATCTTCAACCAAAAAGTTTTTTCAGCCAAAAAAGAGATAAACTCATCCAAAACGTTGAATTTTTAAACCAAAAATTCTAGCTTTCTACAAAACAGTTGAATTTTCAACTAAAAAGGTCAATTTTCAACCAACAAGATTAATTTTCTACTAAAAAAGACAAACTCTTAACTAGATACATGAAACAGTTGAATTTTGAACCCAAAAATATTAAGTTTCAACGAAAAAGTTAATTTCGAATAAAATAGTTGAATCTTCAACCAAAAAAGCTTTTTAGTCAAAAAAAAAAATTATCCAAAACGTTGAGTTTTCAAACCAAAAAGACGAGCTTTCTACAAAACAGTTGAATTTTCAACTGAAAAGATACATTTTCAACCAAGAAGATTAATTTTTCACTAAAAAAATTGAATTTTTAACAGAACAAAACAGAATAATTTTCTAACAAAAAGAAGAATTTTTAACAATATTTCTTCAAAATAGTTGAAACTTCTACCAAATAGTTTCATTTTTTAGCAAATTGTTGAAGTTTCAAGACAAAAGGACGGATTTTCTACAAAACAGTTGAATCTTCATCCCGAAAATATTAAGAAAAAAGTGAATTTACAATTAAATAGTTGAATTTACAATTAAATAGTTGAATTTACAACCAAACAGTTCAATTCAAATAATGAATCTTCAATCCCAAAAAAAGTTAATTTTTAAGAAAGTAGTTCATCCTTCAAGTAAACAGTTGAACAAAAAAAGATTTTAATTTTAAATTCAAAATAATTGAATTTACTCAAAAAAGCGTCATTTCAATAAAAGACTTGAATCCTAAACTATTTAATAATTAATAAGTTTCTGACCAAGAAGACAAATTTTTGACAAAATACATGAATTTTCCACCAAAAGTTGAATTTTAAACTGAAAAAGGTAAAGTGTCAACATACATGGTTTTCAAAATTTTCCAATTGTTAAATTTTTCACGGCAACTGTATTATCATCAGAGAATAACAGAAATTCTAAACGTCTTATCAGACTATATGGAGATATGAATTAAAAATTATATCAATTAATTTTTTCTGAAAGAAATATCTCTTATCGCTCCGCTGGGAATCGAACGTCAGAACTTCCGATTGTAGGTCGGGTGTTTTCCCAATAAGCTACTAGAGAAATTAAGAGAAAAAACTTTTTTCAGAAAATACAGTAAGCATCATTTTGCTAGATGGTGCAAGTTAAATCTTTCAAGGATTCTGTATCGTCATCAGAGAATAACAGAAATTTTTAATGTTTTTTCATACTAGATGGAGATATGAATTGAAAATTATTTCAATTAATTTTTTCTGAAAAAAGATCTCCTTTTGTTCCGCTGGGAATCGAACCTCAGAACGCGGAGCGAAATTAGAAGATCTTTTCTCAGAAAAAATTAATTGAGATAATTTTCAATTCATATCTCCATCTAGTCTGAAAAGACGTTAAAAATTTCTGTGAAATAATGCGTGTGTTTTCTGAAAAAAGGTTCTTCTCTCGATCTTTCTAGTAGCTTAATGGGGAAGCACAAGACTGGCAATCGAAATTTAACTTGTACCATCTAGCAAAATAATGTCTGTATTTTCTGAAAAAAGTTTCTCCACTCAATCTATCTAGTAACTTAATGAGAAAGCACCCGACCGGCAATCGGCAGTTTTGAGGTTCGATTCCCAGCGGAGTGCAAGAAGATCTTTTTTTTCAGAAAAGAATAATTGAAATAATTGTTAAATTTTAATAACAGCGACTAAAAAATTATGTAAATTCAAAAGTTTTCAATATTAAATTAATTAATTTTGAGCGCTTTCAATTAGAATCATTACAATTTTAATTCCTTTCAATTCAAAAGGATCCAGTTCTCAAAATTCTAATCTGAAGCTATTCAACGTTGAATATCTTGAAATTGTCTTATTTTCGAAATTTTAATCTAAAATCATTCAATTTCGACATTCTTTAATTCGAAATAGAATAGGCTAAAATGTAAAATGGTGACTAAGGCAATAGTTTAAATTGATAAGACTTCACGTTTCGCTTTCACGCATTTAAAATTTCTTAATTTTGAACGTTTAGTACAGTCATATTCTCTTGACAAATTTATTTTGCGATAAAAAACGTATATTTTGAAGTGATAAAAGATCATGAATTTACGATAATTGATAAGGAATAAATGTAATGAAAATCTCGTTCTAATTTATATTACGTGCTTTATTGTTAAACAATATGTTGACTAATTATTTTTTAGTGCCTTGTATATATATATTGCGAGCCGTTTTTCAAAAACTGTCAGTGAGTCCAGAAATTCTAGAATAATCAGTTTTCTTTAATTCGAGAAAATGAGTCTCAGATTTTCGACTCTGCTTCTTGTCTCTGTGGTTTTCTTCAATTTTATTGGTAAGTATCATTTGCGTTTGTAAATAATAAATTATTATCATTTTAATTAATATCTTGACTTAACTTAAGTAAATTTACTATTCAATTACAAAAAAATTAAGTGAAAAAAGTGGCATAAAATGCCGGCAGCAGGAATCGAGCCCAGACTTTCCAGTTACAAACTCGGAGCGTTACCGCTTGATCAAACCGTTCTTGGATTTTTCGAAAACCTTTTATTTCGAAAAAAACTAAAAACCGCATTTTATTACTTTAGCATATTACAAGTTTGGTCGTGACCTATCACTGAATGAAGTTTGAATGTAAACAAAATTTCGAAGGGTCTAGGTTCCCCTTCGTAAGAGGCCTTTAAATTCAGGGATAATTTTTTCAAAGACAATTTATTTAGAATTTGTTAATTTATTTATAATAAATTTAAGTTAAGTTTAAGTTTTTTTATAGAACTGAGTTCACAGTCCAGCCGAAATCCTTCAACTAATGGATTGCCACGAGATGAACTACCTCCTACTCAAAGAAATTTTAAAAAAACTGTAGTTTCAGTCAGATTCAATAAAGGATTCCAGACAGAGCCACAAATTCCAGGATCAGAAAAATCAGTCAATCCATCAGTAGTATCAAAAAGTCAAAATCGTTTGTCAGAAGGGCCAATAAATCATCCAAGACCAGAAGGACGGCCCAGTTCTCCACAAAATTTTTCTGAAGATGTTTACACTCTTGATAATCCTAATAACGCCTTCTGGGAGAACGGACCAAATTAATAATTAATTAAATATGTACTTTTAACATAGAATCTTTTAGAAACGGAATAAAACAGTATTTCAGATACATATTCAAAATTTTGAAATTCATTAATTTATTTTAAATAAAAAATGTCTCTTCCACTATAAAGGATGGCTTTTCATCAAAATACTGGAATTTTCAACAAAATATTTAAATTTTTTAACATAATAGTTGAATTATCAGTCTTAAAATATAAATTCCCAACAAAAAGTGTCATAGTTTATATTTCAATCAAAAAAATTAAATTTATACAAAAAAAAAAGTTTTTCAAAACCAAAAGGGCGAAGTTTTAACAAATAATTTTCTTCAAAGAAAGAAGATTAGGATTTATAGGTCCTCCAATTGTCCTGAAGATTTTTGCAGATTTTGTTGTTAGAAAATGTATTTTCTTATTTAAATCTTTCTAACAAATTTGCAAGAAAGAAATTTCTTCGGGTTTTGCGTGTTTAAAAATGATTTCTTAAATAGCTAGTAGGTAGAGGAAAAAATTTCTTGCTCATTCGTTTTGAAACTAATACAAGTTTTGTTGGACAAATTTTCGGTTCGTACAATCAGAAATGTGATGTGTTTTTTTTTTAAACAAATTTAACGTGATTTGCAATTAGAAGTTTCTGCGAAAGGATTCTCTGGTATGTGTCGTAGAGCATATGTTGTTGAACAAACAATGCCAAATAAAAAAGTATATCAACGTAAGTTTACAGATTAAACAAAGATTCTAGAAGAAGCATATTTTTGATGATCTAACTTATCACTGCCGAGGCTTAAATTGTTTGCGGTTCCAAATCCTACTCTGATTTCTAATTTAAACTTAATCATATCCAATAATCCATCTAACTAAAAAATCATTGAGATTCATTAAACTACTCTCTAAATCCGAATTAGTAGAAATGTTACTAATTCAATTAGTAGCATATTATCTAACTGTTAAATTAGTAATTTCATCACTTTCTACTAAATGAAATGGTAAGATTTAGGTTACTAAATGAATTAGTAAGGGTATTCTACTAATCTGCTCAGCAGAACCAACTTACTAATTGAATGAGTAGCAATGAATTGCTAGGGGAATATAATTTAATAATTTGTCTAATGCTTACATAAAAATGTACTTAAAATAAGTTTTTATCAATTTACACACTGAATATTTAGATCAGATCCCGAAATACAGGACATTCTGAACATTTTCTATATAAAAAAAAACCAGCAGTGCTTTTTGAAGTTTAATTCAGTGTTTCGTTGACTTTAGACAACTTTAACGAGCAAGACAAGCTTCATATTACTGTGTTCACCTTGTCTGCAGGAAATTCATTTTTGTTGTTGTTTAAAGCCAATTTTTCAAAATGAAAATTCAACTATATTATATTTTTGTTTGAAAATTGATCGTTTTTAGTTGAAGATTCAAATATTCATCTCTTTGCTGGAAAAATCAACAGCTTGTTTGTAATTTTTTCTCCCTCTTGACTGAAAAATCTTTATGAGTTAAAAATTTAACTAAGGTTTAAAAGTAGTTTTTTTGTTGAATTCAACTGCTTCTGATTAACAATTAATTTTTTTGGTTGAAATATCAACTACTACATTTTTCGTTTAGAATTAATCATTTTTGGAATAAAAATTTAATTACTGAGTTGAAAGTGAACTTTTCTGTTGAAAATTAATATTCTTCAAGATTCATAATTTTAATTAAAAGTTTATCTCTGTGGTTGAAAAGTGAGCCATTCCGTTGAACATTCGTTTTTTCTTTAACAGAAAATGAATTTTTCAAATTGAAAATGTAATTATTCCAGTTAAATATTGGTTGAAAATTTATTTCTTTAGATGAACATAATAAAAAATTTAACTATTCAATTTTAGGTTGAAAAATTATCGTTTTCAGTTTAAAATTCAACTATTCCAGTCAATGGTGCATCATTTTAGTTGAAAGTTCATAAGCTTGGTTTCTTTTAACTGAAAATTGAAACTGAAAAATAGAATTTTTATGTTGAAAACTCATATTTTTTGTTAAAAATTTAACTATTTAGTCGACAATTTATCTTTTTTAGTTCCAAATTCAAATATTTCGTTGAAACTTCATGTATTTTGTTGAAAAATCGTCGTTTCGTATGGGAATGAATCTTTTTATTTGAAAATTCATCAGTTTGCTTGAAAATTAATTTCTTCTATTAAAAATTCAACTATTCCATTTTTGTTGGAAAATTGATATTTTTTAGTTCAAGATTCAACTATTAAGATGAAAATTTTTTGTTGTTCAAAATCATCACTATGAGTATTAATTTTATTGTCTGGAAATTAAGCTTGTTCATTGAAAGTTCACCTTTTTAGTTAAAAAATCAAGTATGCCAGTTAAATATTTACAATTTTAGTTGAAAATTGATCTTTTTAGTCAAAAATACAACTACTTGGTTGAAAGCTAAACGCTTTTGTTATGAATGCATCTATTTTCCTTAAAATTTATCTATTTAGGTTCGAAATTCATCCATTCCAATAAAAGACTCATCATTTTATTTGAAAATTCATCATTTTGGCTGATTTTTTGTTTATTTTTTTTGTGTTGAAAATTTGCGTGTGTATGAGAAACTAATTGTTTTTTTAACTGAACATTCATCTATTTGGTTGAAAAATTGTCTTTTTTAGTTTAAAATTCATTTCTTTTCTTGAAAAAAATGTATTTTTCTGTAGAACATTATTCATTATTAATAATAAAATTTATCTATTCCAGTTAAACATTCATCATTTTACTTCAAATTTAAGTATCCCATTTTTGATTGAAAACTGATCTTTTTTAGTTAAAAATTCAACTATTTGGCTGAGAATTTATGCATTTTGTTGAAAAATCATCTTTTTTTGGTAGAAATGTAATCTTTTTGGTTCAAATTTCAACACTTTGGTTGAAACTTTATCTACCTTGTTTGAAATGGAATATTTTTATTCTAAACTGTAGGATTTTGAAACGATATAAATTTAATTTAATACAAGACCCACATTAATTTCACCCAAATATGCACTGAGTTTTAGGTATAAGAAGATACAATACAAATTTGTTTGATTTATTATTTAAATTCATGGACTGAAAAGACAAAATCAAGAAACAATTAATTATGTTTTAAATATTATTTGATTATTTCATTATTCATTGGTGCCAATATATTCAAGAATATTTTGTAATATAATTTGTCACAGCTTTCTAAATTGAAAATATTAATTTAATCCCCAGAAACTGAATACTTATTCCGAGTCAATTGTTCAAAAAAATGAGAAATATTTGAATAGCTGCGTACTATAAAAAAATTATACCTGGAAAAAAACTTGAGATATCTGGATAAAACCTGAAATTGTCAGCGAATTTTTTTTCAGAATTAGGGTAGACAGTTAGACACCCTATTATACATTGTTGCTATTTTCACAGAAAAGGAAAATTATTTTTGATATTTTGCAGATTATTATATGCGATTCTTTCATTTATTGCATTATGTTTAAATAGTTTTATCTAGCTAAAAAACAGTTACGACTTCGCAGTTGTTTTTGTCTTGTAAAGTCTGTTAACGTTATGAGGTTATTAATATTTTAGTTTTAATTATTACTATAACATGTTTTCAATTCAGATTTAACTAACTTTTTTTAATCGGATCTAATCCGACTTTAATAGTTTATTCTTGTACTGCAATAAAATTCTCTTCATTGTAAACTCAGTTTTTGAATTTGCTTGAAACTACCGTTCAAGATAGTAACTAGCAATACATTTACTAATTCATTTGGTAGTATCATTACCAATTCCTTTCGTAGATACAGTTACTAATTCATTTAGTCAGTTATTTTTACTCATTGAATTAGTAGATTTTTACTAATTACCAGTAAACGAATCGGCACTATTCGAATTAGTAGAAAACTACTACCAATTAGTAGTTTTCTACTAATTCAGATTTAGAGAGTATATAAATAATTCATCTATTTTAAAATATGTTATTGTTTAATTTTGCCGAATTTTCATATAATATCCGAATAATCGTTTTTGTCCTCGATTTGTCAGAATTGAAAGAATATTCTAGCTAATTATTTTTTCTCGAAATCCGAACAGGTGTAGATAAGCACTTTGTTATTTCTGAAACAGAGAAGTCATTTTGTTGATCCAACGTTATCTCTACCACTGTTCCTATTCAAATTCATATTTAATTAATATTTAAAATTATTGACCATTTTTATATAAGTTCTCCTTGTGCCAATTAATTTTTTCAACAAGTTTCTTCAAAATATCCAGGTTAGCATGGTTTAGTAATTTTTTTCATAATGTACAAATTTTTTCGTTTACTTTTCGAGTTCTGAGATTCAGTGAACCTTCAAATAATGGGAGTACACGGAAATTTTTCAGTTGAAATGGAAAAGTACTGAAAAATCAAATGAATAATTCAAAAATATATGTGAATGAAGAAATTTTTGTTCTTAAAATAGTTTACAGTAACCTCCAGTCAAGGATTTTCCTATCTTTGTATAAAAAAAAAAAAAAAAAAAAAAAAAAAAAAAAAAATCGCAACTTCAATTAGTATTTTTTTTAACATTAAGGGGCCGAAAAAAATTTTTTCTAGTCCCCCCCCCCCCTTCTTACTGCACGTATTTTATGGTTTCCAGAAATAATAAGATATGGGACTAATGACAATTTTTTTTATTTAGGATAATGCTTTGCAGGGTGAAAATTCATTTTCAAAATTCTCTGATTTTTCCTTGACCAATTTTGTATTTGCCCTAATCATTAACATTCAAATACCAGCAGTTTATTCTGGTAATATTTTTAACTCATGGTCTTTTATAAATGGAATAAAACAATATTTCAGATACAAATTAGAAATGTTCAAATTTATTTATTTCAAACCAAAAATGACTTTTCTATCATGTAATATTATTTTTTTACAAAAATACTTGCATTTTGAACGAAATATTTGAATTTTCAACAAAATAATAAAAGCTTCTACCTAAAAACATGAATTTTCGACAAAAAAGGGCAATAGGTAATGTTTCAACCAAAAAGTATGATATTATGTTCAAAAATGAATTTTGAAGTCACAAATACGAATTTTTAACAAATAAAGACTTTTCAGTCTTGAAGAAAAATGTTTACCTAAATTGTTGAACCTTCAAACCAGAAGTCGAGTTTTCTATATAAAAATTGAATTTTTAATCAGAAAATATGAATTTTCAGCAAAAAAAATTATTTTCAACAAAAGTAGGTGAATTTTCAACCAAAGAGATAAACCTTCTTGAACAAAAAAAAAAATCAAAAAAATAGGTCAGCTTGTACTCACGCAGTGGAATTATCAGTTAAAAACAATCAATTTTCAACAAAATAGTTCCACTTTCAACCAAAGAGATGAATTTTCGACTAAAAGTAATGAATCTTCAACGAAAAAGTGATTTCTGCACAAAGTCGTTTAACCAAAATTTAAAAATAAAATAGTTGATTCCTCAAGAATCAAAGAAAATAAATGTCTACTCAAACAGATGAATGTTCGAATAAAAAAGTCAAATTTGAAAAAGATTCTTCTTCAGCCAAATAGTTGCATTTTTATCCAAGAAGAGTGACATTTCTAGTAAAACAGATGAATTTTTAAATCAAAAATCAAATTAGAAAAAAAAAACAGTTGAATTATCAACCAAAAAGGATGACTTTTTAACTTTAACTTTAAATGATCAAGAAAGATGAAATGTCTACTAAGACGGATGAATTTTTCAATTAAGTAAACCAATTTTCAAATAAATAGTTGAATTTTCAACCGAAAAGAATGACTTTTTAAACATGTTAAATTTTCAAATAAATCAGGAGTTTTATAGCTAAAAAGATAATCTTCAGGAGAAATAATTTGCAAAAATATATATAAATACAAGGCATATATAAATTACTAACAAAAATATTATTTCAGGGTTACCCCAAAAATTCATTTAAAAAATTCCCTAATTTTTCCCAGAATTATTTTCTATTTTCCGTGACCATTAATAATTAAATACCAAGAAGAAAATTAATTCTTTAAGAAAAAGACAAATTTTCAACAAATTACATAAATCTCTAACCAAATGGTTGAATATTC
>CAKNXH010002138.1:43646-53822 GCA_932178445.1 Andricus quercusramuli | reverse complement strand
CTAAAATGAAATAATTAACTCTTCAGTTAAAATAATTAATTATCAGCCACAATGAAGAATTTTAAACTAAAATATCTTGAATCAAAAAATTGAATTTTTTATCAAACTTAGATTTTTCAGCAAAACATACAAATTTTCCTTAGAAGCAGTTTAATTTTCAACCCAAAAATGTAAAAGTTTAATTTTAATTAAAAAAAATTAATTTTCAATAAAGCTAGAAGAAATTTCTTCAAAACCGTTGAATTTGTACCAATAGTTGAATTTTTTACCAAATTGTTCAACTTTCAACCGAGCAGTTGAATCTTCAACCTAAAAAGATGAATTTTCAACAAAAACTTTAATATTTGATATTTCAAAAAAATATTTGATTTTACATTAAAAACAATTAAATTCAACGAACAGTTGCATCCTCAACTAAAAAAAATGGGTTTCTACCAAAGAAGACAAATTTTCAAGAAAATTAATCAATTTTTAACCAACTAAATTTTCAAAATACATGAATTCTCGACTGAATAGTTAAATCCTTAACTCAAAAAGATCAAACTTCAACCAAAAATGGAAAAGTTAACTTTCCAGTTAAAATAATTAATTGTTAGCCAAGAAAAACGCAAATTAATTCAAAAAGATCGAATTTTTAACAAAATGGTTCAACTTTTGACCAAATAATTAAATCTTTTAATAAATTGTTGAATTTTCTACCATATCTTTAAATTTTAGAGGCGAAAAGATGAGTTTTCTACAAAACAGTTAGGTTTCAAGCTGAAAATGTGAATTCTCAATAAAAAAGTTAACTTTTAACAGAGACAAATGAATTTTTAACAAGATAGTTTCATTTCTAATTAACAAGGATGAAATATCCACAAAATGCATTTTCAACTCAAAATAAAAAAAAATGTAAATCAAATTGTTGAAATTTGAAGCCAAAAAGATATTTTATGAGCTAAAGAAAGTGTACTTTTGTAAATATAAGCACTAATTGTGGACATTTTTTTCTAAAATTGATTTCATTAAGCTTTCTCGTTTATTTAATTGTTGAATTCAATCAAGAAACATCAATTTTCAATAAAATAGGTGAATCCTCAATCAAACCAAGTCAATTTTCCACCAAAATCGTTGAATTTTCAACCAAGGAAAAATGGGATTTTTCTACCAAAAGAGATGAATTTTGAAACGAAAAGTCCAAATTTTGAACCAAGAAAGAAAAAAATATCCACTAAATTGTAGAATTTTCAAACAAAGAACAAAATTTTCTACAAAACAGTTGCATTTTCAAAGGGTTTCAAGGGATTTCTAATTGATTTCCAGAGATTTCAAGGGATACATAAAATTTCAAGAAATTTCAAAGAATTTTTGAAGATTCCATGAGATATACGAAGACTTTAAGGGATTTCAAAGATTTCTAGTGATTTTAATGTTATTCTAGGGAAATTTAATGAATAAGTCAAATTTAACTTATATATAACGGCTTTGAAATGCTTTATACTTTTCTAAATGGATTTTAACATTTTTCGAGAATTTCAAGGGATTTCTAGATTATACAGATTTCAAGCGATTTTAAGGTACTTGAAGGAAGTTCAGCTGATTTAAATAATTTTATTAAATATCCAAAGATTTCTATTTTACGAAATAAGTTAAATTTCATTTCAAAGAATTTTTGTATGGATTTGAATCATTCAAGGAGAGAAGATCAGGATTCATAGGACCTGTAATTAATTTAAAGAATTTCGGGAATTTTACACATTTTGATGGATTTAAACAGATTGAAAAAAATTCCAAAAGTTTCAACGGATTAAAAAATATTTTTGAAGGTATTAAGGGAATTCAGGAGATTCCGAAGGTTTTGATATAATTTTGAATTAAATTTTGAGAGACTTTGAAGATGTCACAAGAATTCACAGATTTTTGCTATGTGAAGTTTATTTATTATTAATGATCATTCTTGTGTACTTTCATGTACGATTATTATGCATGGTCTACAATAAATCATTCCTTTGTAGTTTCTTTACGTTTTACATTAATTTCTTCAATATCTTTGCATTATTTATTATAATGTCCTGTAATTTTCGTCCATATAATGATTTCCTATAATAAATTCCTTATGATCAAGAAAATCATTTGCATCTCATGCAATATTTTGCAATCAAGTGTACACAAAAAATCCGAGTAATTAACCGCTCAATTATAATTAATTATAGTTTTGCAAACATTGCTATACTGTAAGAATTAATTTAGTCTCAAGTCTAAATAGCATAAAAATTAATTTAAAACTTCTTATAAATATTCAAGTCAATCACTTTGTCGTACTAAAAACATCGAATTATTGTGTTTTTATTTTGGTGTATAATACAATAACAACTTTTAATCATTAAAAAATTATGTACATATACATGAAAAATTAATGGTTCATATGAATTATTTACAATCATACAAATAAAAATTTACTAAAAAAATAGGGTGTGTTCGAGATACATTCAGATTTACGATCGTAAATGACGTTTGACTATCGTAAATTACGTACGTGACGCTTTGTCGCCAAAGCGTCATTTGAAATGTATATACAGTTTAACGAATGGGGGTCAAATAAATTATTTCTGAAATTTTAACATATTTTCTAATTAAAAACAATAAAAAAATGCACTTGCTTTTAATTCAATTTGAATTTTAATAAAATTTTTGATTACCGAATTGTTGGCAAAGTACAGCCTTAAATAAATTCATATATCTTCACTAATCAATTAGTGTTTTTTGTATAATTTTATTAAGTTCAAAAAATGGACAGTTTGAT
Organism: Andricus quercusramuli; assembly: GCA_932178445.1. NCBI lineage: Eukaryota > Metazoa > Arthropoda > Insecta > Hymenoptera > Cynipidae > Andricus > Andricus quercusramuli. The sequence goes on along the minus strand of CAKNXH010002138.1, from coordinate 51,037 downwards.
TTCTGATAAAAAAAGATGAATTTTCAACCACAAAATTTTCTACCAACAAAGATGGATTTTCAATCCAGAGGGAGGAATTTTTTATCCAAAAGACGAATTTTCAACAAAATACCTGAATTTTCCATCCAAAAGATGTCTTTTTATCAAAATGGTTAAATACTCAATAAAAAATATCAATTGTCAACAAAATAGATGCATAAAAATGTTACCAACCGAACAGTTGCATTAAAATTAGAAAATTGCAGTTTCAAGTAAAAGGGAAGGATTAAAAAAAAATTGTAAAATTTTCAACCTACAACGGTGAATTTTCCATCAAATAGTTCAATAGTTGATATTGCGATCATTAAATATTTTTATTTTAAATGAAAAAACTGTTTAATTGAACAGGATAAAATTTCTACAAAAAGTGTTGATTTTTTAGTCAAGAATTATTTTTTCATTTTATAGAAAAAAGGCGAATTCTCTGTAAAACAGCTGAATTTTCTACTCAAAAATAGGAAATCTCAACTGAAGAATAAGTTTTCAAACCAAATAGTAAAATTTTGAACTTAAAAGATCAATTTTCAAAAAAAGTTGAATAATTAAATTTGCAGCTCAAAAAATTTATTTGCAACATAAAGAAACGAATGTTCAACATAATAGTTAAATTTTCAACCAAAGACATGGATATTTAACTGATGAAATAAATTTTAAACAGAGTAGCTTAACTCTCAATCAAGTACATGAATTTTCAATTAAGAAGATTAATTTAAATACGAAGAGACGATTTTTCTACAAACCAATAGAAATCTTAACCCGAAAATATGAATTTTCATCAAGAAGGTCCATTTTCAACAAAATAGTTAAGTTTTCAACCAAATAGGTGAATCTTTAACTAATAAAATAAATTTTTAACATAGTAGTTCAACTTTTAACCAATTTTTTTAATTTTCAGTCAAGAAGATTAATTTTTAATTTCAAAAGACGAATTCTTCATTGAACAGTTGAATTTTTGAGCCAAAAATAAGATTTGGCTACAAAACAGTAGAACTTTTAACCTGGTAATATTAATTTTCATAACGAAAGTTTCTTTTTCACCAAATAGTTGAATTTTCAACCAAAATCGATCAATCTTCAACCAGAAATAGAGCAGTTAAATTTACAGTTCAGGAATTTATTTTTCTACTAGAAACATTTTTTTCAACAAAACAGTAGAATTTTTATTCCGAAAATAGGAATTTTCACCGAGAGAGTTAATTTTCAACCGAATAGTTAATTTAAAACTAAATCGATTCATTTCCAATTAAAAAGGAATTGTAGAATTTGCAGTTACCAAAATTAATTTTCAAACAAAAAAATTAATTTTCAACAAAATAGTTGAATCTTCAACAATGCAAAATAAATGCTTAACGAAGTATTTCAACTTTAAACCAAGTAATTGAATTATTATCCAAAAAAGATGAGTACTCAATGAAAAATTTAATAGTTGAATTCTTAACTAAAAATAAATATTGAGTTCTATGATTTGAGTTTGCGTTTAAGCTAAAAAACAAGGAAAAGGTGTTATTTCTCAAAAAAAGGAGAAAAAGAAGAAATTCTTGAAAAATGGGAAACAATCACTAATTTTCATTTTTTTCAAACCTTACAAAAATTTCTGTATGCATTAACATTTGCATCAAATTCTCATTAAAATTTTCGTAACATTATGTGAATTTTTCACCACTTGTTTTTTCTACAATATTTGCTTTTTTGAAACGTTGAGTTTCAACTCGATTCACCTAATATTGACGATTCGGAAAACGTATTTTTTCTCTCATCATTTAAAAGAAAGCAATAATTTTCTATTCGAACAGATTTGGGGGCGATATACATGCAGTTTAAAAAAAAATTATAATGCATTTTTGGACCACCCTAATATAAAACCTACAAGGCACCATAATCAACATTAAGTTATAATTTTTGTTCACTTTTTTTATATTTTATTTTCATTCTATTTTATGTTTTTTTCCTATTAAATTATCTTTAAGTGTCGCAGGTCACGTACGCATCTATTAACGTATACTCTTTAATTTCATTCCGAGATAAGAAACTTTGCTTTGGACTTCGAATCTCAAGCTTACAAATGAGATTTAATATCATTTAATCATTTCAGTATTTGTTAGAAAAAATTGAGTTGATTCGGCAATCAAATCTGTCAATTTCAAATTAAATACCTCCCTTTCATATTGGTTTACGGGGCCCATTTTCCTATATTTTATATAATTATATGTACATATTTCACGTATTTCTTGTAAGGACAGCAAAACGTGTCGTCTCGTGTGTCATACAGCACGTACGCCGTTTTTGACGTATACTTTTTTAATTTGAAAATATTTACACAGGTTAAATCATGGCCAATAAAATGACGATTTAACGTCACTAACGCGCAAAAACACATTTTTCGACTGACGTCAAAATACAGTGAACACATAAATTATTAAAATTATTATCGGGCTTATTCAAGATAAAATTGAATTTATGATATTTTGAAAAATAAGATGTTCCGCATTCCAATTTATGTACAATTGTTTGTACTGCGCGATTATGTAGAGGCTTGTATATATATTGGCGAGGCATTTCAAAAAATAATCAGTCAAGTCCAGAAATTCTGACAGAATCAGTTTTTTCTAGTTTGAGAAAATGAAGTTTACATTTGGAGTTCTGCTGCTTGCCTTCGCGGTGTTTTTAAATTTAATAGGTAAGTATAATAATATGAATAATGTAAAGAATTGTTACATTTTTTCAATTTTTGGCTTTTACAATCTTCAGTAGAGGAAGCGAATAATATTGCAATTCAAATTTGAATTGTTTTAAAAAATAGTTCACATTGAGACGGTTCATTTTTTAAATTATTTTAGTTGAAAACAGTAGGAATTAAATTTAAAAATGGACTTTTCTCGATCAGTGGAGTTTATTTGTATTAACTCAAATTGAGTTCATCCTAATTTACAACAATTTGTTGAAAACCTTATTGGCTTTTCGTAACTTGCAGTCGTTTTATATCTTCAATTTTTTTTATTCAAACAATAAATCTATAAATATTCCTGAGCGGTTAAATTAAATCTTTCAAATGATTTAGTGAATTATTGTCAATATTATGCATGTTTATATTAGTGCCTTTTGCTGCAGATTTGTATATAAAAAATGTTTAAGAAAAAATCATAAAGTTTCGAAGAAAGGTTAATTATTTTTTCAACTAATAGGGTTTTTTATTTGTTCCATTGGAAATGGGTACTTTTCATTACAAATTATTAGATTTCAATTATTAGAATTCTTTATCTGATTACATTTTTCGGTTTTGTTAACTTTTTTTTTGTCAATTTTCATCATTTGAATTTTTTTTGCAATTTCAAATTACCTTAGCTGTTTGCGCCAAAAATTGATATTTTGAAGAAAAAAAATCATTATCATTTGAACAATATTTAGGATCTTCAAAAAAAATTTATTTTGCTAGTGATTTTCATCGGAAATTGGTATTTTCAATCCAAAAAATTAGATTTCAAAGAAGATTTATAAGCTCGAACAATTTTAAGTTAGGTTAGCGTTTTACACAAAAAATCGTTTTTATTCGAACAAAAATCGCTATAATTTGAACAGGACTTAAAATATATTAACAATTTTGGATTATGTTAGTGTTTTTCATGGGAAATTATTGGTATTTTTATTTTCAAAAATGATAAGAGCAACGGGCTTAGCATGCAATACCTGCACAATGTGTGCGGTAAAACGCTAATGGACAAAGTCAGTAACGAGCGAATCCTAAAAGAATGTGGTGTAGAGGAGACACTATTTAACATGTGTGAACACATTTTTTTGAGATGGTTTGGGCATGTTAAGAAAATAAAAGATAAAGTACTGACGAAACAAGTATATTGAGGTTACTGTGGTTATGAAAGAGTTTGGAAATTACTATTTGAAAAACATGGTCAGACAATAGTCGCACAATCAATTTAAAAAAAACTTTACTAATGGTCCATTTTCCCTACACGGCAGTTTTGTTGAACTAAATCATTTGAAATCTTGCAATACATTAATTTATATGTTTTAATTACAGAAAAGAGTTCACAGTCCGGAGAAGAACCACCTTTTCCTTTAAGAAGTAAATGGCGAGTGTCAGTTGGATTCAAAGGAATCCCAAAACGTCCAGGATCTTCAGACCCAGAAAGAAATAATGAGAATCCTCTTCAAAATCATCCAAGAGGTCCTACAAGACAAGAAAATCTTCCATTAGCAGGAGAAAATGAAAATCTTTCTGAAGATGGTCAAAATTCTTTGAAGCCTCGTTCCCAATTTTCAATGCATCCAGGATCTTTAGAATCAGGATCAGTCAATCCACAACTAAGAAGAGAAAATGAAAATTATCGTCAGTATCGTCCAAAAGGTCAGACAAGGCAAAACAATCTACCACCAGCAAGAGAAAACAGAAATCATCCTGAAGAATATGAACATCCTCTTGAAAAATTTCAACATCCTGCAAAACCTTTTTCTAAATCGAAAGGTTCTTCAAAACCAAAAGCTCCTCCAAGAGATCCTGGTGATCCTGATGATTCTGGAGTCGTGTTCTGGTTACCTACTCATAATTGAGAAAACAAGAAACATAGATCAATTTTTTTTTACCTAGCACATGAACTTAAGTAGGAAGTATGTATAATTATTTTTACACATAATAAAACAAAATTTCAAAATTTGAAATCTGTGCAAGTTATTCCTAATTATTGTCAACATATGGATTTCCAAATTATTCTATGATGGAGTCAAATAGTTTAAGAATTAAATTCAAATTCATTTGATCATTTTAGGAAATATTGAAAAAATTAAATCCGAGCATTAATTTTCAGCACACAATCATAGTACAATAGCTAGTAAAATCAAATAATAATAAGATTATTATTGAGTCATAAGAGTAAGAGCCCACCTCTTTTCAGATGATTAAGTTATTTTAAATTTGAGTAACGATTTTTTCTCTTCAAGAGGATGAATGATATCGAAAGTGTCTATAAAATGACTTCAAGATAAAAGTATTTTATCAAATTTTCAAGAAGATATTGCGAAAATAGTGCGAATTTCCAATTTGAAAAAAATTTTAATATCACCTGAAATAATAAACATTTTTTAATGTTATCAGTGCTAATGCTCTCATTTTCGCGAATCCTTTTTCCGAACTGAACTTGGTAGCATATTCTAATGTTTCTGGATTTATCCATCAGAAATGCTTTTTTTACAATAAAAACTTCCATTTTCCAGCATGATACGTAAATATGTTAAGAGGCAAAATTGTTAATTTCGTGAAGATAAACAAATTTTTCGAGACATTTTTTTATAGGACGAATATTTTTCGTTTTAATTGTGTCAAATGATATTAAAAATAAAAAATTCTTTTTTTCGGAAAAACTACACAAGATACGAAAAAAAATTGAAAAATGAAAAAAAAATGGTTTTGACGCATTTTTTTATAGGACGCATAGTTTTTGTTTCAATCGTAAAAAATAACAATTTTTCGCCTAAATTAGAACTAAAAACTTGGTTTCGACCTCTTTTTGCAATATAATAATAATAGAAATGCAGATTATGAATTATGATAGCATAAATTTATTGAAATTATACATGTTTCAGGGAAGTTCTTCTCCGATTTTTCAACTTGTTCTTAACTTTTCAGTTCAAAATGAGGTAATAATCAATTGAATTTAAAACAAATAATTGGTTTGAACGTTCATTCACTTTTTATCTACTTTTCAATTAGAGTGGGATGATAATTATTCTAAGTCAACGAACGAAATTGTTTAAACAATTTATTACTTTTTCAAATAATATTCTATTTGAATAATCCTAGAAAGTTGCAGTTTTCTTCTGAAATATATCACTTTTTGTCTACTTTTCACTCTGAGAGATCTGGAAGAACAATTCGCCTTAAAAATGTTTAATGTTTATAACTATCTTCTGTTAGAGCAATGCTAGAAAGTTTTCCAAAATGTTCAGCTATTCTTCGACTTTTTAGTTAGGAAAAAATGAAAAATATTCACAACAAAGAAAAGGATTGCTTAAAACATGCGTATTCCTAATGTTTATTTATTATTGGTTTATAACTAAACATCCGAAGCAAATTGAAAATTTAAAAAAAAACACAACTTTCTAGCAATTATAAAAGAGAAGATAGTTATGAAAAAATCACATTATTTTAACTATTATTATTGTTAACGTTCCTTAATTATTACCTCACTAAATGAAAAGTGGATAAAGAGTTAAAAGTTTCCGGAAAAACCGCAACTATATATCATTAATTAATATAGAAAATTAAAAACAAAAATCATTTGTTTAAACAAATGTTTGCTGAATCGCATCAATTATCACTTCAGTCTGAGTGAAAAGTGGACACAAAGTTGAAAATTTCAGAAGCAACATTATTCAAGGAAAATATTATCAACAATAATAATAAATTGTTCAGACAATTATGTTCACTGGAACTAATTATTTCCACAATATAATTAAAAAGTGAAGAGAAAGTGGAGAAAAGGTATAATATTCAAGAAAAAACTGCAACTTTCCAGTATTATTTTAAGAGAAAAATTGTTCTTAACCATAATTAATGGTTTTAATAATTATTTCTGTTGAATGTAATTGATTGTTGCCTCGCTCTAACTAAAAAATTCAAAACAAGTTGAACAATTTTTTCTGACTCTATTCTAACAAGGAAGGTACTCCAGGTGTCCCTCGCCGATTTGAATCTCCCTGATATATGTTGTAGTACTCGAAAAACTAAGTGACACGTATTTTTTTTTATCTGCGGAAAAACACTTTAAGGGGGTGAAACAACCCCTCAAAGATAGGGGTCGCAAGTGTCGATTGTATAGTTTTGTGTAGAAAAACAAAATTGATTTTGACCAAACCTACTGGGATAGTTTCCTCATGATGAAAGATGACTAACGTAATTTTCCCAAAAAAAAAAAAAAAAATTAAGGGGGTGGACCACCCCTACATAGTTTTGAAGATGTGCTGAAAATTGCTAAATTCACAGGAAAAAATTGGAAAAAAATATATTTTGCACTTGAGACAAAAATAAAGTTGACGTGTTTCGCAAAAAAAAATTTGTAAACAAATTAATGGGGGTAGCTACCCCAAAACACTTTTTATTTTATATCTATGATAATATATACTTTTCATACACAAAAAAAATTTGGGAAATTATTTTTATAACGAAGGAAGTGAAATAGAGTCCATTCAACATGAATAAAAAAATTACGCGGGGGTAAACCACCCCTACATATTTTAAAAGTTGTGCTGAAAATTGTTAAATTCACCGGAAAAAAGTTGAAAAAGATATATTTTGCACTTGAGACAAAAATAAAGTTGACGTGTTTCGCAAAAAAAAATTGGTA
>CAKNXH010002138.1:5693-38646 GCA_932178445.1 Andricus quercusramuli | reverse complement strand
TACCAATTTTTTTTTGCGAAACACGTCAACTTTATTTTTGTCTCAAGCGCAAAATATATATTCTTTTTCAAATTTTTTCCTGTGAATTTAGCAATTTTCAGCACATTTAAAAAAATATGTAGGGGTGGTTTACCCCCGCGTAATTTTTGTATTCATGTTGGATGGACTCTATTTCACTTCCTTCGTTATAAGAATAATTTCTCCATTTTGTTTTGTGTATGAAAAGTATATATTATCATAGCCAAATAATAAAAAGTGTTTTGGGGTAGCTACCCCCATTAATTTTTCTACCATTTTTTTTTTGCGAAACACGTCAACTTTATTTTGGTCTCAAGTGCAAAATATATTTTTTTCAAATTTTTTCCTGTTAATTTATTAATTTTCAGCACAATTTTAAAACTATGTAGGGGTGGTTCACCCCCTTAATTAATTTATTTTTTTTTTGAGAAAATTACCTTAGTCACCTTTCATCATGATGAAACTTTCCCAGTAGGTTTGGCCGAAATCAGTTTTGTTTTTCTACACAAAACTATACAATCGACACTTGCGACCCCTATCTTTGAGGGGTTGTTTCACCCCCTTAAAGTGTTTTTCCGCAGATAAAAAAAAATACGTGTCACTTAGTTTTTCAAGTACTACAACATATATCAGGGAGAATCAAATCGGCGAGGGACACCTGGAGTACCTTCCTTGTAAGAGAAAATAGCTAAAAACAATTTATTTAAACATCTATTTATCAATATAAAGTAACAATTTATGTATTGCAAAAAATTTGAAAAAAATGCAAAAAAATCATAATTAATTTGTGGACCACTTTAATATCTAGCCTATACGGCACCATATCAATATAAAAAAATATTACAAGAGACTGCAAAATATTACATATACGATTACATAGCAGAGTGTATACCAGATTATATAAATGATTAACTCCTCTTTTCACTATTGCAGAAATTGTAAAAAAATTAGACAAATTAAGTTATAATTTTCATTTTATTTTTGAGCTATTTTTTAATTTGTATATTTTGTTATAATTTATTTGTATTTTATTTTATACTTTTTCCCTATACAATTATCAGGATGTGTCGCAGGTCACGTACGTCTCTATTAACGTTTACTCTTGAAATTTATTCCGAGATAAGAAACTTTGCTTTGGAATTCAAATCTCTAGCTGACAAATGAGATATAATGTCATTTGATAATTTCAGTATTAATTTAAAAAAATTGAGTCAAATCGGCAAAAAAATCGGTCAATTTCACGTTGAATATCTTCTTTTCATATTATATTGCGGAAACTATATTTTTTTTTATGTAATTACTTTTATTTTACGCCTTTCATGTGTGATCAACCAAATGTGTCATCTCGTGTGTCATGCAGCACGTACACCGTTTTTGACCTACACATTTTTTATTCGAAAATATTCACATAGTGAATCATGATCAATAAAATGACGATTCAACGTCACTATAACGCGCGAAAACATATTTTTTAAATTTTGTCAAAATACAATGAACAAATACAGTATTTACATTATTACATATCTGACTCATTCAAGATAAAAACAAATTCATGAGATTTTGGAAAAATAGATTTATCCGCATTTCAGTTTATTTACAGTCCAGAAAATCTAACAGAATCAGTTTTCTTATCTAGTATGAATAATATTAAGATTTGTTACATTTATGAAATTTTTTGTATTTTTTGCTATTCTAATCTTCATTAGAGCGAGGTTTCACTATGCGAGGTTTAATGATATATCTCGAAAATCTGGCAATTTTTGTTTGTTGAAAAGCTGACTGGCTTTTCATTACTTGAAGTCATTTTATATCTTTTTGAGGAATATAATAACAACCCAAAATTTATCAATGATTTTGAATCTTGATAAAATATATATATTTTTTAAACGCAATTTTTTATCTAGAACGCCAACGTTCAAAAATAATGAATCTGCTTTGAATTCCAGTACCGCAGCCGACTATTTAAAAAGCAGAAGAGTTTATTAATTCGCATAATTTATACTTACATAATAATATATCACAATATAAAATATACTCATTTACATTGACATAATTCACATTCAAATTTTTATTATCTGTAGATTTAATTTTCAAAATACGAATATAAGACATAAAACAACTTCAAATAATGATAAGTAAATCGGGTTTTCAGCAACAATGATTTCCGTGGTTTCGAGACCATGATATTCTGGAGAGGTAATTATATCGTGGTAAAAAACAAAAGACCATGTTTTACATTTTATTGGGACTAAAAAACAAACCACATAAGAAAAATGTTAATGAATTTCAAAACCTCCTTTTTCGCAAAGCTCTAATTCGTAAAATCGGTTCCTTCGGTTATGAGGAAGTTTAGAAACTACCATTTAAAAAAAAAATTGGTCAGACTATAGTCGCACAATCGACTTAAAGGAAGCCTTACGAATAGTCCGTTTTCTATACACAGAAGTTTGGTGGAATTGAATCATTTAAAAAAATATAATTCATTAAGTTATACTTTTTAATTACAGATGGGTCAAAATATCTCAAGTGTGCCACTTTAAAATCGATAGTTCTATTTTCAATCAATTCATACAGTTTTCAATTCGTTTTTATATAAAAATAACTCCCCTAAAAAATTGTTGCAACAAATTTATTTTTCCAAAAGTTATTAACAATCAAAGTTCTTGATCACTTTTTTTCCACAAATTAATTACTCGCGAGCGGTTCATCGGAATTCAATAATTGACTCATGAACATTTTTGTTACGAACTACACTTTACACTAAAACATTGTTCGGTAGTGAAAGATATTTTTTTCTTGTTTAAATAATCGTTTGTTTTGAACAATTGAAAATAAATTAAACTTCTCCGCCTGTGAAAGAATTCTTCCGCGTTCCAGTAGATACTACAATCTATTCCGCAAATTTTTGTGAAAAAGAAAGTTGGTATTTTGCAGTAGTTCAAAAGTTTTTGATTTTTTTGTGAACGCGCTCCGACCTCTAGCGCTGGTCGAGCACGCACAATTATGTAAACAAATGCATAGTTTAGGCGTTTATTGGAAGAAAGTAATATTTTTTTTGCCTAGTAACTTTAAATTATATGACTGGTAATATTTAGTGATTAAGATTGGTAATTCAATGTTATTTGTTTATTTAAGGAACAAATGTTATAAGCAAAAGCATAGTTTGGTCATTTATTGACAGAAAGTAATAATTTTGCTTTATAATCGTCTTCAAATTACATAGGGGTTAATGTTTAGTGACGAAGAATTGTCACTCGATATTATTCGTTCATGTATGAACAAATCTTAGAAACAAATGCATAGTTTAACCATTTATAGATAGACAGTGATTGCTTTTCTTTCGAATCGTCTTTAAATTACATAAGTGCACTTATGTCACCATGGTGACATTTCATGAAGAAGAATTGTCATTTGATATTATTTGTTTATTTTATGAACAAGTGCATAGCTTAGCCATTCCTAGACACAAGGTAATCTTTTTCTATTATTCCCATCAAATGATATCACTGAAAATGTTTTGTGATGTTCTAGAAGAATTAGCTTTCAAGTTGTACTTGTCAATAATTTCAATCACTTAGGGATCCATTTCGAATTCATTCTTGCTAGGTCAATGAACATCACCACTTATGTAATTTGAAGTCGATTAGAAAGAAGAACGATCACCTTATATCTATTAATGGTCAAACTATGCATTTGTTTATGAAATTTGTTTATTAAATAAACGAATAATATCGAATGAACAATCTTCATCACTAAATATTACCAGTCATATAATTTGAAGTTAATAAGAAAGAAAAACGATTACTTTCTTCCAATAAACTTTTCATAATCGTTCAAGAGGTCCTACAACACAAGAAAATCTTCCATTAGCAAAAGAAAATAAAAATTTTTCCGAACGAGGTCAGCATCCTGCAAAACTTCGATCCCAATTTCCAATACATCCAGAATTTGTATAACCAAGATAAGTAAATCCACAACTAAGAACAGAATATGAAAATTCTCGTCAGTATTGTCCAAAAGATCAGACAAGTCAGGAAAATCTACCACCAGCAAGAGAAAATGAAAATCATCCTGAAGAATATGAACATCCTCCTGAAAAACATCTTTCAAAATCACAAGGTTTTTCTAAACCAAAAGTTCCTCCAAGAGATCCTGGTAATCCTGATAATCCTGGAGTCCTGTTCTGTTAACCTCCTCACAATTGAGGAAACAAGAAACCTAGAGAAATTTTTTTTAACTTAGCACATTGTCAATTATTTTTACGTATAATAAAACAAATTGCAGAATTTGAAAGCTGTTGAAGTTGTTTCTAATTATTGTGAAAATATGGACATCAAAATTATTCCACAAGGGAATTAAATATGAGTATATGTTTTTGGGGGGGTTCAGCTAAAAAAATTTAAATGGTTTATAAAATCGAGAAAAACATACATATATATATATATATATATATATATATATATATATACGTATAAAATGATAAAAAAATAATAATAAATAATATATAATATATAATAATAAAATAAAAAATGACACAGGGTCTATAGCTTAATGTCTTTGTTTAACATTTGAAAGTACATTTTTTAAACCAACATAAACTTAAACTAGCTGTGAATTTGATCTCGAGTATTTCTACTAGAATATTTTTTCAAACATTTAATCATCAATATGAAGTAATAATTGATATATTACAAAAAATTTGTATTAAAAAATTGCGAAAAAAGTCATGATTAGCGCCATAAACTGACAATATCCTATTTTTCACTAATGGGTTTTTTTGGACCCTATAGAAGAGACCTATGGGGGTAAGATTCAGAAAGTAAGTATTCACTTGTATCTTATAGGTAATTGTGAAGAGAAATGTGAAGTTTCAATTCGATTCACCTAATATTAACGATTCTGAATAAAATGTACAAATGTCTTTTTTCTTATGAGAAATACGTGTTGAACTTCATATATAAATAACAATTTTAAAAAACGCATTATTTCTGGGCAGTGCTTATATACTACAAAAAAGCCCCTAATCTCGTGTTAAATAGAAATTTAAGAAGTTAGACAAATTTTATCTATTAATATACCAAAATATTACAAGAGGTTACACAAGATTACATGGGATTAGGTATCAGAGTGTATAGCAGATTACATCAAAGATCAACCCCTTGTTTGAGCATTTTAGAAATTGTAAAAGAAAATGAGTTGAATTAAGTTATAATTTTCATTTTATGTTTACATATTTGAAAAGTTTTATATCTTTATTTTTATTCTGTTCTATAATTTTTTCCTATAACATTATCTCAATGTGCCGCAGTTTAGGTACGCCTTTATCAACGCATACTCTTAAAATTTATTCCGTGATAAGAAACTTTTCATTGGGATTCGAACCTCAAGCTCACAACTGAAATTCTAATATCATTTGATCATTTTAGTAATTGTTTTGAAAAATTGAGCTAAGCCGTTATTCAAATTTGTCAATTTTACGTTAAAATCTCCTTTCCATATTGTTTTATGGAACCCATTTTTATATTTTTGTATATAATTATTTTTATTTAACGCCTTTTCTGTAAAATCAGTCAAAATGCGTAGTCTCGTGTATCATAGAGCACGTATGCAGTTTTTGACGTACATTTTTTAATTTGAAAATATTTACACAGGTTAAATCATGGACAATAAAATGACGAGTTACCGTCACTGACGCGCGAAAACATATTTTTCGACTGACGTCAAAATACAATTCGCAAATAAATTATTCAAACGAGTATCGGGCTCATTCAAGATAAAATTTAATTTATGATATTTTTGAAAAATAAATTTTTCCGCATTCCAATTTATGTACCATTGTTTGTACTGAACAGTTATGTAAAGGCTTGTATATATATTGGCCAGGCATTTTAAAAAATAATCAGTCAAGTTCAGAAATTCTAACAGAATCAATTTTCTCTAGTTAGAGAAAATGAAGTTTATATTTGGGATTCTGCTCCTTGCCTTCGCGGTTTTTTTAAATTCAATTGGTACGTATAATTAGATAAATAATATTAGGAATTGTTACATTTTTTTATTTTTTTATTATTTTTGGTTATTAAAATCTTCAGTAGAGGAAGCCGACTGATATTCTGATTCAAATTTAAATTGTTTTGAAAAATTGTTCATTTGTGTTTCAGTGGAATTTATTTGCATTAACTTAAATTAAGTTCGTCCTGAATGAAAACAGGGTTTTTACAAATATTTCCAAAATCTGGCAATCATTGTTGTTGAAAACGTGATTGGCTCTTCATTGCTTGCAGTTGTTTTATATCTTACATTTTTGATTTTGTAAAAATAAATCTAGAAGCAATCTCGCGCGGTCAATAAAAGAACTTTCAAATTATCTAATAAATTATTGAAAATATTGTACATGTTTTATGAAAGTTCTTTCCGCTGATAATAAGTATATGAAAAAAATTAGTAAAAGCTCGTGAAGTTTCAAAGAAGGTTCTGTATTTTTAAACTTTCTAGGCTGTACTGGGTTTTCACTGGAAATGGATATTTTTAATCACAATTTATTTGATTTCAAAGATTAAAAATTTCACTGAAGCTTTACTTTTGTCGGTTCTAACTTTTTTTATCCTTCAGCGTTTCTTGAATGAAAATCATTAAAATTTAAAGATTCATAATTTCTTTTAAACATTAGGTGGATTATGATAGTGTTTCCGGTGGGAAACTAACATATTTTTTCAAATTAGATTTTTAAGAAAATTTATTTTAAATTAATTTATTTCAAATAAAAATCATTATAATTTCAATAAGGTTTTGGGTCTTGTAACTAATTTAGATAATGCTAGTGTTTTTCGTGGGGAATTATTGGTATTTTAATTTTTTAAATTATATTTTGAAGAAGAGTAATAACTTTTGATAGTTTACGTTGATGTGTTTTACCCAAAATTGTTATTTTTAAATAAAAAATTGATTAGATTTAAATCCAATGATTTTTGTTCGAAATAATAAAATTTACAAACTTGAGAAATTTCGGATTGTGTTAGTTATTTTCGTCGTGAAATGAGATTTTTATTCGAGAGTCACTAGATTCCAAAGAAGATTAATAATTTTTCAACAATTTCAGATTAGGTTGGCGTTTTACATAACAATTTTTTATTTTTTTACTAAACTCATCATAATTTGAATAAGATTCAGAATATTTTAACAATTTTTGATTTTGTTAGTGTTTTTTGTCGGACATTTTTTTGTAATTAGAATTTAGAGAAGATTCACAGAACAGAAATGAAAAAAAAAGAACTGACCATTTTGTAGAGGATGAACATAAGTATTTATTAAATGGAAAAAAAATCAGTACGAGTTTCTAATTTAATGTTATATTACTGGGACTTCAAGTTTGCCTTCAATTTGACAATTACTCATATATTTTGTAATGTTATTGGTACCTTATTTATTCATAAATAATTTATTCAAATGCTATAAACGCATTAAGGCTACGTGACAAGTGGGTCACGTGACCAGATTCCTAACTTACCGACAATTTTTTTATTTGTCAACTTATTCTCACACGAATAGCCACATCGAGTTGAAAATTTGGGATAATAAATAAGAAGCACTAAGAAAGGCGGCTCTGGTCCTAGACTGTAATAATCATGAAAAAGACATTTTGGTAACAAATTTTTTTGTTGCTCTTTTCATGATTAATATACTTCAGGACCAGAGCCGCCTTTCTTAGTGCTTCTTATTCATTATTTTATAACCTTAAACAATATTAGATTATGATAGCGTTTTGCAAAAAAAAATTGGTTTCTTAAAAACAAAAACCTTTATAATTTAAAAAAGATTGAGAATATTTTATCATTTTTTATTTAGATTAGTGTTAGTGAAAAGGACATCATATCATGGTGAAAAACATTAACAAAAAACCTTCTTTTTCGCAAAGTTCTAATCCGTAAAATCGGTTACCGTTTTTATGAAGTTATGAACAATCGATTAAAAAAAAAAAAACTTACAAATGGTCCATTTTCCTCACACGAAAGTTTAGTTGAACTATATCATTTGAAATTTTGCAATTAATTAATTTATATTTTTTAATGACAGGAAAAAGTTCACAGTCCGGAGAAGAACCACCTTTTCCTTTAAGAAGTAAATGGGGACTGTCACTTGGATTCAAAGGATTCCCAAAACGCCCAGGGTCTTCAGAACCAGGGTCAGTAAATCCGCAACTAAGAAGAGAAACTGGAAATTATCGTCAATATCGTCCAAAAGGTCAGACGAGTCAGGAAAATCTACTATCAGCAAGAGAAAATAAAAATCATCCCGAAGAATATGAACATCCTCCTGAAAAATTTCAACATCCTGCAAAACCTCTTTCAAAATCAAAAGGTTCTTCAAAACCAAAAGTTCCTCCAAGAGATCCTGGCGATCCTGATGATCCCGGAGTCGTGTTCTGGTTACCTACTCACAATTGAGAATCAAGAAAAATAGGACAATTTTTTTAAATTAGCACATTACCTCAAGTAGGAAGTATGTATAACTATTTTTACACATAATAAAAAAAAATTCAGAATTTGAAAGCTGTTCAAGTTATTTCTAATTATTGTCGACATATTGATATCAAAATTATTCCATGAAGAAATTAAATATTAGTATATACAAGACTTCTGGTTCAATTTAATATTTATAATTTTTCAGTAAAAATTTGTATAAAATGCTTTATTTTTACTCTATGCTTGAAAAGAAATTTATCAATAGAGTTCCTAAATGCTCAAGAATTTAATTTGAGCAAATTCTGTCGAGAATATGCTCAGCATTTAGGCTCGAAGAGAGCATTTATAGACAGATAGAAATAAACATATACTTTTTTTAAATTACAGAGTTGCTACAGGTCAGGTAATTCCAGGAAGTCAGTGAATGTCAGGGAAAACCTGACAGAGTTAGGGAATTTTCGATAAATTAAAGTTGAAATTAATTTTATTATTATGGTTAAAAATCGCAACTATTTTTTTGAAAATTAATCTTTTTCTCTTAAGGATTCAAACGGTTTTGTTGAAAATTTATCTTTTTTTCTTTCATTCAACTATTTTTGGTATGAAATTAAAATCCTATTTTTGGTTGAGATATAATATATCACGTTTTTCGTTGAAGATTCATCGTTTTTGGTATAAAATTCAACTGCTTATTAGTTGGAGGTCGAACTACTTTGTAAAAAATTCATTCATTTGGTGGATGATACATCATTTTAGCTTATAGGCCTTTCTTTTGTTAGAAATTTAATTATTTTGTTAGAAATTATGTTTTCTGGGTGAAGGTTAATTGTTTTAACTGCAAACATAACTCGTACATGTTTGGTTCAAAATTTATCCTCCAGTTGAAAATTCAAATATCTGGTTCAAAATTCCTGTATTTTATTGAAAACTCAAATTAATAGTAATAATGAATAATACAAAAAAATAATGAATAATACAAGAAAATAATGAATAATACAAAAAAATAATGAAAGTAATAATAAAGAATATTAAATCTTCTTGGTGACTAACATCCATCTGGTTGGAAATTCCTTTCAAAATTGATATATTCGGTTGAAAATTCATGTACTGTGTTAAAAGTTCATCTTATTGGTTCAAAATTTGAAAATTGATCTTTCACGTTGAAAATGAGATTTTTCTTATTTAGAATTAATTTTTTAAACTGGAAATATAACTTTCATTGTTTGTCGGAAACTTATCTTTTCTGATAGGAATTTAATCTTTTTGGTTGATAATTTTACTATTTCGTTGAAAATTTACTTTAATTTTATCGTAAATTAATTTTTTTTTTACTGAAAATTTAACTATTTTATTTTTAGTAGAAAATTTATCTGTTTTCGATAAAAAATGTAACCATGTGTTGAAAATCCGTCTTTTTGTTGTAAAACAGTATTCTCATTAGTTGAAATTTCATCTTTTTGGTTAAAAATTAATTTCTTTGGTTGAAAATTCGTTTGTTTTTGGTTTGGAAATTCATTTTACTGACTGAAAATTATCCTACATTATTTTTGGTAGAAAATTTATCTTTTTAGTTTGAAATGGATGTATTTGGTTGAAAATTAAACTTTTTAGTTGAGGATTCATCATTTCAGTTGACAATTCACTTCAACTATTACATTTTTTGTGGAAAATTTACTTTTTTTGATAGAAATGTAATCTTTTTGGTTCAAAAAAAAATGTGTTTAGTAGAAAATTTAACTATTCTATTTTTTGTTAAGAATTAGTTTCTTTCATTGAAACAAAAAAACTGTTTAGTTGAAAATTCGTTTCTTTTTGTTAATAGAAATTTCGTCTTTTGTATTGAAAACTCCACTATTTGGTCAAATTTCATCACCGCGATTGAAAATGAATGTTTTTGGTTGCAAATTTATTTCCTTTTAGTTGAAAATTAATCTTTTGAACTGAAGATATAACTGTTCCATTTTCGCTTGAAAATTTATATTTTTAGTTGAAAATTAATTTGGCTGAAAACTCAAAATCAGGTTTTTTATGGAAAAAAAATATTTTGTTGAAAATTGTCTTTTTTTTTTGTCGAACATTTATTTTTCTGACATTTCAACTGTTCCAATTTTGGTTGAAAATTGATTTTTTTAGATGAAAATTCGTTTACTTTATTAACAATGAGTCTTTTTTGGTAGAAAATCATTCTTTTGAGTTGAAAATTTAACTATTTGGTTAAAAATTCATATTTTTGGTTGAAGATTCATCGTTTTACTTAAAAATGCATTTCTTTGGTTGAAAATTTATCTTTTTGACTTGAAAACACAACTAAAAAGTGTTTCAAATATATTTAGAAACAAAATTTATTTTGCATTCACATTATTAATCTGCTAGGTGTATGGTTGGTTTCATACACTGAGAAAGAAGATTACTTGATTCAAAGAAATGTAGTACTGAATACGTCCAGTCGTATATTTTTTTGATCTGAAGACATTTTTTTTATAACAAAAGTGTGTTTTTTGTTCGAAATGCATAATTCGTTGAAGTAAGAAAAATTGTCTCCGATCAAACAAATATTTTATTGGACGTATCCAGTACTACATTTCTTTGAATCAAGTAATACCTAGATGAATTTAGAAATTGGGATATTGTAGCAATCCTGAATAAGGCACTATTTAATTCGAATAATATGTTTTTCATTACTTTGACTTCTTTCATCATTTAAATTTGACGCCCTTTCTAATTTGAAACGATACATTTCTCCGCGAAATTTAAACAATGTAATTATTATTAAGAAAAATAGAAAATACGATTTTTTAAATCCTAATTCGAAATGCAGATAAATGTTCATTAAATTCTCAAAGCACATAAAGGTTGAGCATATTCTCGAGCATATTCTCATGTTCGTGAGAATTTCTCCGAGCACTTGAACTCTTTAGAAAACTATCTATTAATTTATTATTTTTCAGCGGTAAACTTACTTTTTTTCGGAAATGTTTCATTTGTCAATTATCACTCATAAAAAGGTTATAGAATTGGGAAATGTGACAAATAGGAAGTTGAATAAAAGAAGGCGATTGCGGAATTCAAATAGCTCAAAAATTGAATTCAGTGTTATTTGTAAATTTTAGAAAATATTGATACAATTGAAGCCAAACACTAATTTTCAGTACAGAATCGTACAATCGCGGCTAATAAAATTATATAATAATAATGATAAGAATATTACCGAGGCACGAGAGCAGTAGATCACATGTTTTCCGATGATTGCGAGATTTAATATTATTTGATAATTTCAGAATTTGTTTTTAAAAAATTGAGTTGAGTTTCAATCAAATCTGTCAATTTCACGTTAAATATTTCATTTTCATATTATTTGACGGAACCCATTTTCCTATTATTTTTTGTACTTATTTTTATTTTACGCCTTCCTCGTAAAATCAGCCAAATGTGTCATCTCGTCTGTTATATATCACGTAAGCCGTTTTTGACACATTTTTAATTTGAAAATATTTACACAGGTTGAATTATGGCTAATAAAATTATGATTCAACGTTACTAAAACGCGAAAACATATTTTTCGACTGCTCCCTATTCTAGTACAATTGTTTATATTGAACAGCTATGTAGACAGCTGTATATATGTATATATGTATATATATATATATATATATTGACGAGGCATTTTAAGAAACAATTAGTCCAGTCCAGAAAATCTAACAGAATCAGTTTTCTTTAGATAGACAATATGAAGTATATTATTGATATATATAATATAAATATTATTGAAAATTGTTACAATTTGTAATTCATATTTTATTTTTGGCTATAACAACCCTTCTACAAAAAAATGATTGGATCCGATTGCGAACGATTGAACAAAAATTTCAATCGTTCCCAATTGTGTTTCTTAATCGGGTCGCACAGATTCGGAACGATTGAGGCCGGCTATCGTTGCCTATCGTTCTCAATCGGGACTTGAGATAAAGTAAATCTGCCATTATGTTGGTGGCAGCACATTGATCTCGCGGGAATTATTTGAAAATGTGTATTCACTTTTTTTACATCTCTGTAAAAGATAACTTTTAAAAAGATGTACAATTGTTGAATAATTCCCTCGCGATCAAGGAGCAGCCATCAACATATTTTGAAATAACTTATTTTGTAGTAATTTTCATTAGATTATCATATTATTTGTCATTAACATGTTAATTTGTTTGATCTGGTTGCGGCTTTTTTTTTTTGATACCTAAGTATAATAATTAAACAGGTTATTAGAAGTTATTTTTCAAATAAATTAACAATATTATTTTATTTTCGTTTTGAAATTTAGGTTGCAAATTATATTAAAAAAAACCCCTTAATCGGTGTAACGGGGTACCCGGGTATCCACCTCCTTTTTTTTTAATTTTTTTAATTCTTAAGAAGAGAACTAACGTGCGGTAGCTGCTTGCCAAATATTTCTGTAGCACAGAACATCCCAAGTCATATTTCCCACCCCGTGATAATAATTTTAAAAAACCCCTAAGAGCAGTCCTACCACCTTTACCTGAACAAATCCGAAGACCTTCTACAGAAAACACTCAAAAAATTAAAAAATTTGAAGTAATCACCCAAATCACCTTCAGAAAACCCCAACTCATATTTCCAACCCCATGATAATATTAAACAACCCCCTAAGACCACCACTACTACTTTTACCTTAGCAAATCCCAAAAACCTCTACTTAAAACACTCAAATAATTCAAATTTTTTTAATAATTACTCCAGTCAACTTCAGAAACCCACAAGTTATATTCTCCACCCTATGATAATATTGAAAACCCCCCTAACACCACCAGTTCCACTTTTGCCTTAATAAATCCGAAGAGCATCCACGTAAAACACTCAACGAATTTCAAAATTTTAAATAATCACACAAGTTACCAGCAGAAAACTTCGAACTATATATCCAACACCATTATAATATTCAATAGCCCCCTAAGACCACCCCTTCCACTTTTAATTCGATAAATCCTAAATGTCTCCACGTAAAGCACTAAAAAAATATTTGAAAAATTGAAATAATCATCCAAGTCACCTTCAGAAAACCAAAAACTACATTTCCAACCCCATAATAATATTTAACAGCCCCCTAAGACCACCAACACTTTTACCTGAACAAATCCGAAGACCCTCCACGTGAAAGGCTCAAAAAATTCAAAAGATCACTGAATCCAGGTTCAAAAAACACCAAATTATATTGTCAACTGCACGCGTTTTTAGTCGGTCTTTAGGGTTAGGTTTCCGATCGACGTCTCTATGCACTTACCCGATTGAGAACAATTCAAACGCTTGTCCCGATTGAAAACGATTGAGAACGATGAACAAAATTTTGTCCCTATTAATACCAATTCAAAACGATTCACCTGTTAATCGGTCTCAATCGGGTCCAATCATTTTTTTCTAGAAGGGAATTTATAGTAGAGGAAGCCGATTAATATCCCAATTCGAATTTCAATTGTTTAAAAAAATTGCTCGGTAAGGTCTCAGTTCACCCAAATTTTGTTTCTCCCAAAATTTATTTTCCCCAAAAATTCAAACAAAGAAGTACGAGTTCGTGAGATGGAAGTCCGCTTAGTATAAAGACAGGAAAGTCGGTAATAATGAAACTAAATAAATAAATATCCAAAAGATGTCGCCGCAAATATATTTTTTGAATTAAATAAACTCACATATTAATAAGAATGTAAATTTCTAGATTTTTTAGTATCTATGTAAAGTTTTCTCTCAAAGAGAACATATTTTTTTTAATAGATCTTGACAAAAAACATAAGGTTACACAAGTTCAGGTTATGTTAGGGAATTCTCGCCGGAATTCGATATTTTACAACGTAAGCAGTTGGGTCTTATAGAAAACTTACAAATGTTAGGAAATTATCGCCGTAATTAAATACTTCACAAAAATAGCAGTTAGTTTCTATAGAAAATTTACAAATTCTCACAATACAAGTTTATGTTAGAGAATTCTACCCGGAATTAGCTATTTTTCAACAGAAACAGTTAGATCTTTTAGGAAACTTAGAAATTGCTACAATATGAGATTATTTTAGAAAATTCTCCCTGGAATTGGATATTTTTCAAAAGAGACAGTTGATAAGTCTTTCAGAAAATTCATAGATTAGAACAACTTGAGGTTCTGTTATGGAATTTGTGCCAAACTTGGATATTTTTCATCTAGGTCTTTCCGAAAATTTAACAGTTTGAGCAATTTCAGGTTATGTTAGCGGTCTTTTGAAAACTTACAAATTTTAACAATTATACGTTGTCTGAGAAATCTGGCTGGAATTGGATATTCTTGAACAGAAACAGTAGTCCCTATGAAATTCATAATTTTGGAAAATATTAGGTTATGTTATGGCATTCCTGACGGAATTAAATATTTATCACCAGAAACAGTTCTTTCCTGGAGACAACGGTTTGAACAATTTTCGGTTATTTTAGCGATTTTTCGTCGGGATTGGATATTTTACAACAGAAGAACTAAAATCTTTTTAAAAACTTATGATTTCGAACCATTTTAGGTTATAAATATATATTTTTTTGAATAGATCTTGACAAAGAACGTTCATGTTACGTTAGGGAAATCTTGCCGGAATGAGCTATTTCTCAACAGAAACAGTTAAATCTTTTGGAGAACTTAGAAATTCCTATAATTTGAGGTTATGTTAGAGAATTAAGTTAACTCCTTTCGAAGATGTATGAATTAGAACAATTTGAGGTTATGCTTACAAATTCGAACAATTTTAGTTCAACCTTAGAGAAATCTCGCCGGAATTAGATATTTTTTAAAAAGAAACAGTTGGGTCTTTTAGAAAACTTGAAAATTCAAACATTATACGGTATTTCAGGGAATTGTCGCCGGAATGGAATATTTTTCAACAGAAACAGTTAGGTCTTTGAGAAAACGTACGCATTTGAATGATTTTAGGTTATCTTAGAAAAATCTCGCTATAGAAATGGATATTGTTGAACACAAACAGTTAAGTTTTTATGAAATTTATAAATTCGGAAATTTTCACGTTATTTTATGGAATTCCTGCCGGAATTGGATATATTTCGTCAGAAACAGTTAGTTTTTTTCTGAAAACATAACAGATCGAACGATTTTAGGTTCTGTTAGCGATTTCTCGACGGAATGAATAGTTTCTAAGACAAAAATTCAGGTCATCCAGATAGCTTACCAATATTCGAAAAATTTAAGGTTATCTCAGAAAATTATCGCTTCAGAAGGATATCTTTCATTGGAAATAGATAGATCTTTTAAAAACTCACATATTTACATAACTGAAGGTTATCTTAGCAGGGATTACTCGCCTAAATTTGTTTATTTTCTCAATCGTATTTTCCAATCGTAGTTTAGGGTAATGTTAAGGAATTGTCGTCGAAATTGAATATTTTTTAACACAGGCAGATAGGTCTTTCAGAAAATCCACAAATTCGAACAATTGTAGCTTATATGATAGATCTTTCCTTAAATATGATTTTTTTAATAAACACGTTATATTAAAGGAATGATTACCTGAAATGTATATTGCTTAAAATAAATTGTTCATTCTCTTGAAAAATATCTAATTCCGGCGAGATTTCCCTAAGTTAAACTAAAATTGTTCGAATTTGTAAGTTTTATAGACAAAAAGCTAAGCGCTTCTGTTACAAAATATCAATTTCCGACGAGAAATCGCTAACATATCCTGAAATCGCTCAAACTGTTAAGTTTTCGGAAAGACCTAATTGTAGTTGATGAAAAATATCCAAGTTTGGCACAAATTTCATAACAGAACCTCAAGTTGTTCTTATCTATGAATTTTCTTAAAGACTTATTAACTGTCTCTTTTGAAAAATATCCAATTCCAGGGAGAATTCTCTAACATAATTTCAAATTTTAGGAATTTCTAAGTTTCCTAAAAGATCTAACTGTTTCTGTTGAGAAATAGCTAATTCCGAGTAGAATTCTCCAACATAAACTTGTATTGTGCGAATTTGTAAATTTTCTATAGAAACTAACTGCTATTTTTGTAAAGTATTCAATTCCGGTGATAATTTCCTAACATAACCTCAAGTTGTGTACATTTGTAAGTTTTCTATAAGACCCAACTGCTTACGTTGTAAAATATCCAATTCCGGCGAGAATTCCCCAACATAACCTGAACTTGTGTAACCTTATGTTTTTTGTCAAAATCTATTTAAAAAAATATATTCTCTTTGAGAGAAAATTTTACAGATACTAAAACATCTAGAAATTTACATTCTTATTAATATGTGAGTTTATTTAATTCAAAAAACGTATTTGCGGCGATATCTTTTGGATATTTATTTATTTAGTTTCATCATTACCGACTTTCCTGACTTCATACTATGCGGACTTCTATCTCACGAACTCGTACTTCTTTGTTTGAATTTTTGGGGAAAATAAATTTTGGGAGAAACAAAATTTGGGTGAACTGAGACCTTACCAATTGCTCATTATGTGATGGTTCACTTTTTAAATTGATTAATTTGAAAACAGCAGGAATTAAATTTGCAAATTACTTTCCTTAAAATCCAGTTGAGTTGATTTGTCCTAACATAAATTTTGTTCATCTTAGAATCTTAAAAAACGTGTTTTAACGATATATCTCCAAAATCTCACAATTCTTGTTGTTGAAAACCTGACTGGACTTTCATTACTTGAAGTTCTTTTATATCCTAAATTTTGTTTTGACAAAAATAAATCTTCAAATAATCTTGCGCGGTTGGAATGAAACTTTCAAATTATCTATATAATTTTTGTGAATATTGTTTATGTTTCTTGATAGTGCTTTCCGCTGAAAATTAATATTAAAAAGAAAAAATTTTAATAAAAAATTATAAAGTTTCAAAGAAGGCTTAATATTTTGAAAACTTCTAGGTTCTATTAGTTTTTTCACCGGAAATGAGAATTTTTAATCCCAAAATATTAGATTTTGAAGATAAAAAAATTTTCAAACCATAATTTTTGTTTATTTTATTAGCGCTTTTTTACGACTTAGCATTTTTTGAACAAAAAATATTAGATTTTAAAGATTCATTGTTTTTAACAATTTTAGGTTACCTTAGCAGGTTACCCCAAAAATTGGTATTTTAAAACAAAAATCATTATACTTTACACAATATTTGGAATATTTTAATAATTTTTGAATATGTTAGTGTTTTTCGTGGGAAACGTATATTTTATTTTTATTTTTAAATGAGATTAAAGGTAGATTCACAACTTTTAGCAATATAGTTTGAATAAGTGTTGCCATTTTTTAACAGTTTTAGGTTATATTAACGTTTTTTGTCTACTTCATTTTTAGATTTTGAAAAATAATTTTGTTTCTATTGCAAAAAAAAATCTCAATATAATTATTCAAAAATAAAAAATTACAGATTCAACTTATTTCTATATTTTTCAATTATATTTTTGCTTTGCAAGAGAAAAAAAATTGTTTTATTTCATAGTATCTATAATCTAAAATGATAGAGAAGAAAAGTAAGGCAAATATTTTTGATAATAATTCAGGAAAATTGATATCTTAACTTCATAATTAATATGAAATATTTTTTTTTAAATATGGGCGATTGCAATTCGTTCAAAAGTACAAATTTTCACAACAAAAAAACTATTACATAACATAAAATTGTTCAAATTTTACAAATATTTTTTTAATCTATTGAATTTTTCAACAATATCACTTTTAAATGAAAAACACTAACATAACAAGAACCTGTTTGAGATTTTGAATATTCATTCAAACCTAATCTTTTTTAATATTAGAGATTTTTTATGGAAAATGATAACATAACCTACAATTGTTCAAAAATTGTAAGTTTTCTTTCAATTTTATACGGATATCCCGTAAAAACGCACTAGCATAATATAAATTTGTTGAAACATTTTTCATTTTCCTTGAAATCTAATGATTTTTTAATAAAAAACCCGATTTTCGGTATAAAATACTGACAAAAACAGATATTAAGCAAAAATTGTGAATTTAATGATTCTGATTGATAATCTGAAGAATAATGATACATAATGTAAAAAGTCGTAAGATTTTTTTATTGAAAAAAAATTTCGAAGTAAAACACTAACACAACATAACCTTAAATTGCTCAAAAATTATAAATCTTCTTTAAATATATTTCTGGTAAAAACCGCCAGCTTAAACTATAAATTGTATAACTCTTTTTTTTAACTCTAACGATTTTTTACTGAAAATATTGATTTCCGTTATAAAACGACAACATAACCTAAAATTGTTGAAAAGTTGTGAATCATCTTTCAAATATACTTTTTTCAAATAAAAAATACCAATTTCCAACGAAAAATCACAACATAATCCAAAAATTTTCATAAACTCTAAATCTTGTTCAAAGTATTACGATTTTTGTTTGAAAATGTCAATCTAGTGTGTAAAACAATGAAAATATATGTGTGAAAAATAAATGTAGAAACAATAAAAAATAACAAAAACAATCTTTTCATTTCAAATGCAAATAATTGGATTTAAATTGAATGATTTTTTGTTAAAAAATACAAATTTCAGGTGAAATACACTAATGTTAGCTTATACATAATAATAGTACACTCCGCGCTCCCTTATACGACACTCCCTTATACGACCGCTCCATTATACGACCAGTTGCCGCTCCCCTATACGACGGGAAATTCGTTCTCCTTCATCCCCACTCCTCCGCTCAAAGTTCGCGCGGGAAGCAAATAGTCTCGCGCGTATATATGAATACAATATTTTCGTATAGTGCTTTTAAGATTACCTAGTTATGAGTTTTGAAGTGGAACACTTTTATTACGAATTTTTATAAGGGGTTATCTTAAAAATGTTATGAACCTAAAATTCTACAAAATTTGACAATCTGACAATGTTTACATTCGCAAACAAAGCTATATTCATGGAGCTATGGAGCCAGCTCTAACTGACACAGGATTCACGCGTATGCGCACGACCCCGTGAGCTTGTTGGTGGAAGGGGTTCGACGGGTTCCCCTTGCGCCGTCGTATAAGGGAATGTTTTTGGTCCCGAGCTCGTCGTATAAGGGAGCGTGGAGTGTATGTGATAATATAATAGACATTCATTAACATTAATATAACTCATATTCAAATTTTTGTTATTTGTAGATATAATTTTCAGAATTTTAAATATAAGATATGAGACAGCTTCAAGTAATAAAAAGTCGATCAGGTTTTGAACAACAATTATAATGATTGCTAGGGTTTCGAGACCATGGTATCCTGGACAGACAATTATATTGTGTTAAAAAAAAGAAAAGATGTTTTGCATATTATTGGGTCTAAAAAACAACCCACATTGAAAAAATGTTGAAAAATTTCTAAACCTTCTTTTTAGCAAAGTTCTATTTCGTAAAATCGGTCACTTTGGTTATGAGGGAGTTTGGAAACTACCATTTCAAAAAAATTGGTCACATAATATTCGCACAATCGATTAAGAAAAGCCTTACGAATGGTCCATCTTCCCTACACGTCAGTTTGGTCAAATTGAATCATTTAACATTTTTAATGCATTAGGTTATATTTTTTAATTACAAAAAAGAGTTCATAGTCCGGGGAGAGCCACCTTTTCTTTCAATGGGTAAATGGCGGCTTTACATTAGTTTCAAAGGATTATCAAAACGTCCAGGATCTTCAGAATCGAAAAAAAGTTATGAAAATCCTCTTCAAAACCGTTCTGGATGTCCTACAAGACAAGAAAATCTTCCATTAGCACGAGAAAATAAAAGTCTTCCTGAAGAAGGTCATCAGCTTGAAAAACCTCATTCCCAATTTCTCATACATCCAGGATCTTCAGAACCAGATTCAGTAAATCCACAACTGAGAAGAGAAAATGAAAATTATCGTCAATATCGTCCAAAAGGTCAGACGAGCCAGGAAAATATGCTACCAGAAATAAAAAATGAAAATTATCCTCAAAATCGTCAAAAAAGTCAGCCAGTTCAAGAAAATCTACCACCAGAAACTGAAAATGAAAAAAATCCTGAGGAACCAAAAGTCCCTCCTAGGGATTCTGGTGATCCTGATGATCCTGGAGTCGTGTTTTGGTTACCTACTGACAATTGAAAAAACAAGAAACAGAGCAATTTTTTCAACTCAGTACATTATCCTAAGTAGGAAGTATGTATGTATAATTATTCTCACACATAATAAACAAATTTCAACTCAAAGTTTGTGAATAGTTTATAAAATCGAGGAAAAGGGACAAATTATTAAAAAGTGCTGCAAGACAAATTGAGTGTGTTTCCTGGTGCATTGTATATGAGCTCTTTTTCCTTCCTCATAGAAAATTTTTATATTCTTTTCCATTTCATATTTTTAAATTCTCAGTAGTTTTGTAGTTTTTGCCTTAATCATAAAATAAAATTACAAAAAAATTTCTTTATCAAACACGATACAACATACGAAAAAAATAGATGAAAGTCGTTCACCCAAAAAAGGTCTAAAAATGTGGTATGTACCATTTTTTGATGGGATGGGCAGTTTTTGTTCCCATCGTAAAAAATAACAACTAAAAAAAATTTTGAAAATACGGCACGAAATACAAAAGAAGGAATCGAAGATCGACAAATTTGTCTTAATATTGAAAAATAACATTACAAATAAACGAATCAAAGATTTTTTATGACTATGTCGGGGAGACCAGCCTACAGTGGATAATAATTAATTAAAAGCACACTTATAACTAAAATAATTAATTATTTCAATTCAACTTAAATAAAAATTGTAATATACTAACTGTTAAGTGGATAAATTAATTATTTTACATGAATTATTATTTTAAATTATTCATTATTTACTGCAGGTTCATTATTTATTATAGGGTGGTCTCTCCTACATTAAGAATTGAGAATTCAAACCAATATTTTTATTACAACGTATTCGATTCAATTTTTTTAAATGATGAGTTTCTGAGACATAAAATATAACTTTCTTTTGATAATCAGAGGTTGAACTAAATTTTTTAAACCAGTTTTTCAATGTTTATAGGAACTTTCTCCTAGAAAATAGTTAGACAGTCGCAGTTCGAGCAAGGTAATAATTAATTAATTAATTTCAACGTGAATAATTGTTCAAACCTTTTATTATTATTAATACCAATATTCTCTTAGGATGATGCTAGAAAGTTGCAGTTTTTCTGTGAAGAATTACTTTTTCTCCACTTTTCAATTAGATTATTGAGGGAATATACAATGCAAATTAACAAAAATAATTCTTTGAATAATTATTATTATTTTTAACAATATTCTCTTTGTATAATCCTAGGAAAAAAAATAAAAAAAATGTTTAAGTGTTGTTTATAACTATCTTCTCCTGTAGTAATGCTAGATAGTTGCCATTTTTTCTTAAATTTTCATGTTTTTGTCCATGCTGTACTCAGTGATTTAATAATTAATTCAAGTTAACGAATATTATTACTTAAACAAATTATTACTATTAATATAAATTCTGAATAAAAAGACTCTCAGTGACGACTTCAAGGAAAATTTAAATTTAATATGATCCATATGGAAAATTTAATTTGATTTTTCGAATTTGAAATTTTGAAAATTTGAAATTGAAATTTTGATTTTTTAAAAGTTTTTATAAACTGAGCTGAGGATAAAGGGATTTTATCGATTTTTAAGAAGATATTGCAAAAATAGTACAAATTAATTTTTTTTTTTGCAAATATAATATCATCTAAAATAATAAACATGTTTTAATGTTCTTAGTACTAATGCTGTCAATTCCGAGGATTCTAGTTCCGAAATAAACCGCCTACGACCATGTTTACTCAACGTTTTTTGGGTCGCTGAATCCGAATCCGAGGTCCGAATAACCCCAGCTCGTCAGGGTTCTGAGGTAACCTAAAAAAACCACGGAACAATTTTTTTTTTGAGTCCGGGGGTCAGGCCATGTTTATTATTACACTACGGATTCGAATTCAGCAACTCCAAAAATATATAATGAACATACTCTGACCCCCGAACTCGAAAAAAAATTATTATGAGGGTTTTTGAGGTTATGCCAAAACCTTGACGTGCTGGCGTTTTTTGGATCTCGGATTCGGATTCAGCGACCTCGAGAACATAGTAAACATAGTCTCATCTCCAGACTCGGAAAAAGATTTTTTTTTGTGTGGCTGTGTTAGTATCCAAGGTCTTTTATTTCCGGCGTCATTCACTCCACAGACACTTTATTTTATTTTATAACTTTTTCCCTATATAATTATCTGAATGTGTCGCAGTTCACGTACGCCTCTATTAACATACACTTGAAATTTATTCCAAGATAAGAAACTTTGCTTTAGAATTCGAACCTCTAGTTGACAAATTAGATTTAATGTTATTTGATGATTTGAGTATTTATTTAAGAAATTGCTGTAAATCGGAAATCAAATCGGTCAATTTCACGTTGAATATCTTTTTTTCATATTATTTTCCGAGCCTAATTTTTTTTCTTTTTTGTGTTATTATTTTCATTTTACGACTTTTCTGTAAAATCAGACCAATGTGCCGTCTCGTGTCATAGAGCACGTACGCAATTTTTGACGGAAACTTGTTTAATTATAAAATGTTTACACATGTTGAATAATTTAACGTGACTAATGTGAGACACCCTATTTTTTGACGAATTCCTAATCGTGAACAATTGTTTGTATTAAACAGCTTTGTAGAGGCTTGTATATATATTGGCGAGAAATTTGAAGCAATAATCAGTCAAGTCCAGAAATTCCAACAGATTCAGTTTTCTCCGCAGTTAGTGAAAATGAAGTCTATATTTGCGATTCTGCTTCTTGCCTTCGCAGTTTTTTCAAATTTAATTGGTACGTATTATAATTTAAATAATAATAAGAATTCTTATATTTCATTAATTTTGATTTTTGATGCATATAATTTATGAAAATAAAACCAAGAATGCAACGACCAAATTTGGACCATTGAATGCCCCTATTTAGTTTAATTTATATTATTTAATTACAGAAAAGAGTTTACAATCCGGAGAAGAACCACCTTTTCCTTCAAGAGGTCAAGGGCGACTTTCAACTAGATTCAAGGATTACCTAAAACGTCTAGGATCTTCAGAACCACAAATAAGTAATGAAAATTCTCGTCAATATCGTCAAAAAGGTCAGACAAGTCAAGAAAATCTACCACCAGCAAGAGAAAATGAAGATTCTCTTCAATATCGTCAAAAAGGCCAGACAAGTCAAATTTATTCAACTAGATTCAAGGAATACCTAAGACGTCTAGGAACTTCAGAACCAGAAAGAAATAATGAAAATTCTCGTCAATATCTTCAAAAAGGTCAGACAAGTCAAGAAAATCTACCAGCAGTGAGTGATAATGAAAATTCCCGTCAATATCGTACAAATGGTCAGACAAGTCAAGAAAATCTATCACCAAACACAGAAAATGAAAATCATCTTGAAGAATATGAACATCCTGTTGAAAAATTTCAATATGCTGCAAAACCTCTTTCAAACTCAAAAGGTTCTTCAAAACCGAAAGGTCCTCCAAGAGATCCTGGTGACCCTGATGATCCTGGAGTCGTGTTTTGGTTACCTAGTCTCTTTAATTAAAAAAACAAGAAACACAGAGCAAATTTTTTTTAACTAAGCACATAATCTTAAGTAATTATGTATCATTCTTACACATAATAAAACAAATGTCAGAATTACAAAGCTGTCGTTATTTCTAATTATTGTCAAAATATGGATATATAAGTTATTTCTTCAAAGGAATTAAATTCAAGCATATATTTTTGAGGTTGTTTAAACAAATTTTTTCAATGGGTTATAAAATCGGGGAAAAGGGACAAATGGTTAAAAATTGCCGCAAGACAGATTTGGTGTGTTTACAGGTACTTTATGTATGAAATCTCTTCGCTTTCTCATCGAAAAATGCTCTATTCTTTTCAATTTAATATTTTTAATTTTCAGTAGAAATTATTAAAAAAACAAAACAAAAAAAGAAGTTCATCTCGTTACTTTTTAGTGGTAAGCTAACTAAAATTCGGAAATTTCGAATTTGTTATAGAAGTTCTTTTAATTTTAAGTAACAATTTGTTCACCTTAAGAGGATGGAAGATATCAAAAGTTTTTATGAAATGAGCTGAGGATAAAGGGATTTTATCGATTTTTGAAAAAGATATTGCGAAAATAGAACAAATTAATTTTTTTTTTCCAAATTAAATATCATCTGAAATAATGAACATTTTATAGGATTCAGTTTGCATTCCAGAAATTTTCCACGGATTCAGAGCGATTTCGTCAGATTTCATAATAATTTCCGGAAATTTCCAAACATATCAGGAGGTTTCAAGAGCCTACAAAGGATGTCAACAAATTTTGAGGAACTTATACGGATTTCAAGGTTTTTAAAAGAATTTTATCACATTTCTAAATATTTAAACTATTTAACAAAAAAGGAATCATCCAAGAATTTCGAGGGATTTCGAAGGATTTTAGATAACTTATATTTTTTTAAATAGTTCTTTACGTTTTCCCAAAAATCTCAAGGGATTTTAAGGGATTCCAAAAGATTTGAAGATATATGCAAAATGTCAACGGATTTCCAAGAATTTTGTAAGAATTTTTAAAGATTTCAAGAGATTTCTAGTGGATTTGGAGAAATAAATGAAATTTCACTAAATTCAAGGGATTCTTTACAATTTCACGGATTTTAAGGGATTTTGAAGTATTCCAAGTAATTTCACATGATTAAAGGGATTTTATTAAATCTCTAGTATTTAAATCTCTAGTATTTAAAGGCATTTCAAAGATTTTCAGGGATTTTAATGTTTATTCTAAAGAACTTTATTGAATAAGTCTAAGTCAATTTATATTTAAGGAATTTTAAATGATTTGTACATCGAAAAATGAATTTAAGAAATAAATTAAATTTCATTTTAAAGGATTTCCACGAATTTCAAAAATTCAAAAAGGCATATTTTTCGAAATGAGAGTTGCCGCAATGTGACTTGCTGGAGATTTACGTGACTCAACCTTCTGAGAATTTAGCAATGAAAGAATTATAAATTTTTTTCTGATGAACGTCAATAATTTGAATTAGTCCTTTTTATTTATGAATAAATAATAAGTCAACCACAAGAAAAATGATTTTTCGAATGGTATTGGTGTTTTAAGTGAATTATTTTTGCTCTTTTCCGAATGCTTGACAAAAATTAATTTAAATAAAAAAAAACTATTTTACGCAATTATTTATCAAGTAATTAATTATGCTATTCTTTGTTTTTGCCTCTTGTGTAAAATAGATTTTCTTCTTTGAATTAATTTTTTTAAACATTGGGAAAAGAGGAATAATAATTCACTTAAAACAACAATAACATTCGAAAAATCATTTTTGTTGTGGTTGGCTTATTATTTGTTCATAAATAAGAAGGCGATGCAAAGTGAAAGATTTCAGAAAAACAATTTTTTTGTTAACTTTAATTAATTATTACCTCACTAAGTGAAAAAAGGACAGAAAGGTAATAATTTCCGAAAAACCGCAACTATCAGGCGCAATTGATATAGATGAAGATATACATAAACAATAATCATTTATTAAAACAATTATTTTTGCTAAATGTAATTAATTATTAAGTCACGCCTAATGAAAAATAGAGAAACAGTTGAAAATTTCGGAAAAAAACCGCAACATTCTACCAATTAAGCAAAGAGAATATGATAAACAATGAACTTTAATCATTCCAGTCAAAAATTTAACTATTTTGTTGAAAATTCGTTTTTTTTTTGCTAGAAATTAGTTTTTTCAAACAAAATATTTAACTATTTCACCTTTGGTTAAAATTGTATCTTTTTGAACGAAAATTTAACTGTTTGATTGATAATTGATTTCTTTTATTTGAAAATTGGAATATGTGGTGAAAATTGTGTGTACCTTTATGGTATAAAATTCAATTATCCCAGCTGAAGATCGATAATTCCTTTTGAAAATTCATTTCTGATTAAAAATTTAACGACCTTGTTGAAAATCAATTTTTCTAACTGAAAATTTATCTATTCCAGTTGAAAATTTAACTATTTTAATGGAAGTTCGCGTTTTTTTGGTTAGAAATTAGTTTTTTTCAAAAGAAAATTTAACTATTCTATGTTTGATTAAAAATTTATCTTTTTTATACGACAGTTTAACTGTTTGATTCATAATTGATCTTTTTCCAATTAAAATATTTTGTGAAAATATTTTGTACCTTTTTGGTATAAAATTCAACTATTCCAGTTGTAGATTCATAATTTTACTTGAAAATTGATCACTTTGATTGAAAATTCGTATTCTTTCTTAGAAAATTAATCTTCATGGTTGAATATTCTTTCATCTTTTTGGTTGAAAATGCAACCATTTCAGTTAAAGATTCATCATTGTAAATGAAAATTTATCCGTTTATTTTAAGATTCAATTATTTTAGTTAAAGATTCATCATTTCATTTGAAAATTGATCACTTTCGTTGAAAATTCATTTTTTTTTCTTGTTAGAAATTAGTTTCTTGATCAGAAAATTTCACTATTCTATTTTTGGTTAAAAAAGTATCTTTTTAGACAACTATTTAACTGTTTGATTGATAATTGATATTTTTCAATTAAAATATTTTGTGAAAATATTTTGTACCTTTTTGGTATAAAATTCAACTATTCCAGTTGAAGATTCATCATTTTACTTGAAAATTCATCACATTAGTTGAAAATTGAACTGTTTGATTGAAAATCGTTTTTTTTTCATTAAATATTAATTTGTGTAATTTAACATTTAACTATTCTATTTTTTGTTGAACATTCTTCTCTTTTTTTTGTAAAATTTAGCTATTGGTTAACAATTTATCATTCTCAGTTGCAAATCCAACAGCTTGGTTGCAAATTCATATGTTGTGTCGAAAATTCGTATTTTTTTGTAGGAAATTAATCTTCACGGTTGAATATTCATCTTTTTGGTTGAAAATTCAAACATTTTAGTTGAAGAGTCGTCATTTTAGTTGGAAATGTATGTGCTTGGTTTGAAATTAAATTATTCCAGTTGAACATTCTTCATTTTATTTGAAAATTGATCACTTTGGTTCAAAATTCAACTATTTTGTTGAAAATTAATATTTTTTTGGTTGACAATTCATTTCTTTAACTTAAAGTTGAAGTATTATATAATAATTATATAACATAATTCATATTAATATAATATAAACACATTTTATTGCAAACGTGATTCTGTTCCATAAATAGGAGCAAGCGTTGAAAACGTGTCTTTCGATATGAAACACACATGTTTCTCCGTTCCATAAATAAGGACCATTTTGAAAAAGGTGTACGTATTATGTAACAAATAATTAATAAATAAAGTTGCATCCAAATAAAGAAACAGTGCAGTAATCTCAAATCTATAAACCTTAAGCTGTCACTTAATCTATTACACATGAGAAATAATCAAAATTTGTGAATACACGAGATAAAACAAATTATACACTGAAAAAAAAATTTATTTGATTCAAGGAAATGCGTTTCTTTGGTTTTTTTTTCTTCGTACCAAGGAATTGTTTACTTCAGTTAAGTTAATATTTTTTAGATGCAAAAAATTCAAGCATCAATTCAAGGAAATGATTTATTTGGTAATATTTCTTTAGTATAAGTAAATATTTCTTCGCATTAAAAGTGAAAAATATTGAGTCAAAAAAATGGTTTCCTAGAAGGTAGGAACCTAGGTTTATTGAATATGTTTCAGGCGCCTAAAGAACTCCTTCTTTAGTTCAATGAAATCGATTTTTTGAAACGAATGAATGTGTTTTAAGATTAAATAATGTATACATCATTGGAGCAATTAATTCATTCTTTTTGGTTCAAGAAAATATTCACTCAAGATAAATGAATTTTCATTCAATCCAAGAAATATTTATTCCATGCTGAGAACTGTAAAAATCATAACAATGAAACAATCATCTAAATTCAAAAAATATTCTTTCATCATAAATCTATATTCGTTCAAATGAAAAAAAAAATTATTAGACACTATAAGTTAATATAATTGATGCAACGAAACGATGACTTAAATTGAAGAAATATTTATTCAAGATAAATGAATATTCATTCAGTTAAACAAATATTTATTGCATTCTAACAATTATCATAATCGATAAAATGAGAAAATTGTTTAAATTTGACAAATGTTCTTCTAATATAAATATATATTCATTAAACTGAAATAATATGTATTCCATGCCAGAAGTCGGCATAATCATTGCAATGAAATAATTACTTGAATTGAGGAAATACTCTTTTGAGACAAAGAAATATTTCATTTAATTCAGAAGATATTCACTGTATTCTTACAAGTATCATAGGCAATACGACGCAAAGATTATACAGATATAAAAAATATTCTTTTAATAAATGTATGTTCATGAAACTGAAAAAAAATTAATCCCATGTTAAACAATTTTACAGAACAAATAATTATCCGATTCCTACCTTACCAATATTTTGTTGTCAACTCTTGTCAACATGAAATAAGATGAGTTGAACTTTGGACAATTAAATAATAGCCAGTAAGGAATGTTTTTCTTGCCCTAAATCTTCATGATGAATTATAAAGATTTAGGACAATTTTAAAAGTCATGCAAAATATTTAAATAGCTTTTAGTAAAAAATTTTATCATAGAAAATTTAAGTTTGCATTTTAAGTTCAGTCACGAGGAATTAAATCCTTCTCATGAATGAAATTAAATTTCAAAATTACGTTTTTCATCATGAAATATTATATAAATTATGTACAATTTTACAGTTCGCATTATGAAACAACTGTTTCAGAACGTTTCAGCCAATTTTTGATTCAATCTTTCGATGAAAACTGAATAAATTAATATTTGTTAATAATAATTGCTCTGCAATTTATTTGTATTACCTTTAAACCGTCAAATGTGCTGCGCATATTAGCGCCGCTGCGACTGGGCATCCGCTGACATGGGCGTCTATCAAAAAGTTTTGTTTCAAATACAAGGAAATGTTTATTGAACGTAAGGAATTTCATACATAATTCAAACAATAGTAAATTTCTCGCAAAGTGATATTTCTCCCTCCCAAAGAAGTGATAGTAGACCTACACGGAAAAAATTTGTACTTGAGGAATTATACTGAACTAGTATAGGATGTGGTAGATATGAGAAAAATTCGGTGAATTAACAATAACTTTTCTGTAAATCATCCCGAACTGTTTAGTCATAATTAGAGAACTGATAATAAATATGAAAATTCGGTGCCGTAAAAGTTCAGGATGATTATTACGGACAAGTTGTAGAGAAACTACATTTCGGCTGTGAAAATCGCGGTTCTTGGTCGCTCAAAATTACAGCATGTTTCAATAATAGTACAGCATTATTCAATGGAATAATTTGAAAAAAATGACATATAAATCCATGCTTTCATTTGCCATGCTCCAAACAGAAGAATGAATCAATACATTTTCAAATTTTGAAAATTATATAATTTTGAAGCAATTTTAAGTTAGAAACATTAAAACTCAAACATTTTTCAAATGATCATTTGAAACCAAACACTTTTTAAATCAGAGGTTAGATATTCTTATTTCAAAGTCGTTTGCAATCAATAATTGTTTAGTGGTTATTTATAAATTGTAACTAAAAAATTTCACTTGCACTTTCAAAATTCAACAAAATGAAACAATTAAACTTCTTACATTAAGAGGTTAAACTTTGCTCTTTGCGCTATGGGTTAAAAATGGAACATATAAAACTGAGACAATATTTGAATATTTTTTAAATTCAAATTAAATAAAAGAGTTTAGTTATGAGTCTATTCATCTTATATTGTTTTAAAGTTGAGAATAGTTTATACGCATTTCAAAATTATTAGTTTTAGGGTAAAAAATTCACAATTCATGTTTGTAACTATTTTAGTGATGGTTATACTACTTTTAATCAACGCATATATAGCATATATAGCATCAAATCTTTAATACTAGGTTAAAATATTTTTTACCGCTCTTTCAGAAATATTGGGACCTCTGTACGTCCTTTCCATCTGATACACAAAGTTGATACAAAATCAAGCAATATTTATCTTTTGGACTACACTGAAAAAAAAGAATTTTCAGAACCAAGAAAATTCATTTACATGAATCCTATTTCTTAGCATCAAGAAAATATTCTTTAATAGTAGTAATTTTTATTTGAACCAGACACATATCTTTTGTTGATCTAAAGAAATGAATTCTTTGGCTATATTTTCTTGATTCAAACAAATATTCCTTACTTCCAAGAAAACCATTTCTTTGATTCCAAAAGTCTAGATTCGTTGAAATCTGCTCAGTCATTCAAAGCATTTTTATTTTTTTTATTTAACGAGTTCGATTCGTTGAATTTATTCGGACGCATTTGAATCAATTAATTGTGCATAGTTGAATCCAGTCTTTAGGTTTACTTAAATCAAAGTAATGATGATTTAATTCAAAATAATATTAATTAAATTAAAAATATAATTATTTGTTATGAAGAGATCATGTATTTATACCAATGAAGCATTTATTTAGATGAATAAGATATTGTGTTTACATAAATATTTATTTCTTCAGTTGAAGGAAATATTTCATTTTCTTACTAGAATAAAATTATTTATAACAAATAAAAATTTATTCCAACGAAGTAATTATTTTTTTAAATCAAACATTTAATAACTTGGCATAATTTGTTTCAATTGAATACTTCTTAGATCAAATAAATATGTTGTTAAATGATTTTTCATCGAATTTTTCTGTTTCAGGTTCATCAAGATTTTAAATTATATGAGTTGTTTAAATTAAATATGTATAATAATAACAATGTTAATTATAATTCGAGCTGAAAGAATCCATTTGTTCATTCAGGAAAATATGTACTGCAGTTAAAGCACGAACTACTTTATTGCACTCGAGCATGGTTTAGGCCAAAGAAATAATTGTTTCAGTCAGTGGGATATTTTTTTGCTTCAAATACTTAAAATTTTGATGCGAAGAAATAGTTTTATGAGCTAATAAAATATTTGCTTGACTATAAAGTACATTTCTTTCCATCAATTCGCCTATTCTCATTCCAAAGAAATATTCATTCCCATTCATGGCACATTCATTTGGAACAATGAGTCATTTATTTGGTTTAAAATGTATATTTTTGTCTTTAATTAATATTTCTTTGATTTAAAGAAATATTTCTTTCATTCAATAATACCGTTCTTACACTCGAATACTGTTTTACAGAATCTGCTAAATATTTATTTGAAACAGTAAAGCGTTACTTCGAACCAAAACCATTTCTATTCTCGTCAACTGTCATTTCTTTGGTTCCAGGAAATATTTTTTAAAGTTGACAGTATACGCTTCTTTGAAACAAGAAATCAAATCTTTGAATTAAAAAAAACTTTCATTTTATCCGATCGAAATTACTGACAATTAAGAAAATATTTCTTAGAAATGAAGTTATATTCGATCATATCAACTGACTGATTTGTAAATTCAAATCTCTAATTTCATTCAGTTTAAGACATCGTCCATCCGCTCAAATAATATTTCACAGGTTGGAGTAATTATTTATTTGCTTCAATAATTTCTTATTTTTCATACAATTAAAGGATTTCTTTGGACTGAAGAAATACACGATTGGACATATTCAGTACGACCATTTCTTTGAATCAAAGAATTTTTTTTTGATTCAAAAACTTTTTTTTCAGTGTAGGTATCAAGTCTTCTGGCTTGGATAAATGGCAGTCAATTTTCCCGAGTGTGGAGGTTAGATAATTAAAATTATTTTTCAGTGTTTAAAACTTTAAAACCATACTGGCTTCTCACATAGATAAGAAGCCTCACTTTTATAATTATTAATATATTAATTTGTACTCAAAAAAATAACTTTAAATTATTTATAAATCGAATTATTTGTCAAACTGTTTCATAATTGGGACATGTTTCGTGATAGGTACCTTTACCTTATATGCGAACATATTAATTTGTTAACAAAATTTCTTTGTCGACTCTGACGATTTTGCACTCACTTAGACGTTATTATCACTTATTCGTTAGTAAAAGCAATGATGCGTGATGGATGTGTATATAACTAACGATGTGTATAATTAACTATGTGTGTGTAAAAGTCTAAATGAAAATCTTTGTTGGGGGTTGAAAATGAAGGGCGTGACAGTGTGGAAAGTATTTAGTTAGGGGAATGTTGAGCATCGACAATACAAATCGACGATCCGCGACAATTCGTCATTGTAGTCTATTTCAGGGCACAAGGCTCCAAATGATTATTATGATGTGCAGTTCATGCGATGTTCGTTGCACGATTAGGATCAGCGCCGTGGATAATGCGGGATTGGATTACCGGAAGCTGTCTGGGAATCCATGTCCTGAATTTCCAGAGATCTGCTGACTTTCATTCGGAAGAGGGATTATTGAT
>CAKNXH010002137.1:44504-198155 GCA_932178445.1 Andricus quercusramuli | reverse complement strand
ATATATATATATATATATATATATATATATATATCAAGAGGTATCAAGATCGTAAAAGAGAGCTGCAAAGACTTTACTCAAAAAATTCGGTGCAAGTAATTGTCCTTGTGATAGGTGCTCTTGATAGTGTGTAACTATCACTGGTTCGTAGCCTTAAAGTCACACCCGCGTGCCAAAAATACGCCAAGGCACTTGTGAGATGGATGCAGAAAGCTGTCATCCCTGGGTCGCTTCGTGTCCTCAAGAGACACGAGTGTTTCACTGGCCTGTCGTTGTGATTTTATAGTGCCCTGTGACCACCCACCTCACGGATGTGAGACGTGGCCATGGGTGCGATTTACCGCGGTTCTACTGGGGGCTATTGACATTTTTTAGATGGCGGTTGCTCTCAGTGGGAACCTGCGGTAGTTGTTTAACTCTTTTTGATGTGTAAACATCTTAGACCTCGATATGGGGAGTCGCGCCTGATACAAATGAAACCACGACTAGAAAGCGTAACGCAGGCCTCTGACACACGCGCTGTGTCTCATGTCACAGAACGAAGGCTTGCTTCTCTCTCTCTCTCTCTCTCTCTCTATCAAACGAGTAATAATTGTTTAAGCAATTGTAACTTATTAACGAACAGGAGGAAAATATTCTGTGTCTAATTTGAAAAAAAGGAACAATTTTCAATATTTTTTTTATAAGTTTTGAGTACTTAGATTTGTAATAATAATGATAAGTATCATAATAATGAATTTTTCATAATGAAACTTAAATTTTTAATATTCTTCTTCATGAAATATAATTCGCCTAATTCTGAATATAGATGGGTAACATAAGTGCGACACAATGTGATCTTTCAGAGAACTGATATCGGTCCGCATCGGTATTTCATAAACAGCTTGACTAAGCAGGCAAAGGAGAGAATGCGTTTTAGGAAATAAAAGAGTTTGAGGAATGAATCCATAAATTCTTTAAATGTTCAAAATTATATAATTTTTAAACAATTTTAGGTTGAAACACTACAATTGAAGGATTTTACATTGTTATTGAAACATTTAAATTAAAAAATGTCACTTATAAATAAAAAATAAAAAATAAATGAAACAATGCAAATTTTTAAGTTTGCATTCAGCACTCTGAAATTTTAATGATTCGAGGCTTATTTTATTTTAAATAATTCAATTTCAATTTGTCTATTTTTGAATATTTCATTTCTACTTTCTTATTTTAAATTTATTATAACAGATATAGCGAACCTCAAAGCGTGTCCAGAGTTCTTTCAGAGAAATTTGTAAGTAGTCAAAATTATATCATTTTCAAACTATTTTAACTTAAAAGCAGTACAATTTAGTGATTATAAGTTGTTCCTTGAAAAATCTAAATTGAAAAATATCATTTACAAATTAAAAATTAAGAAAATGTAACAATGCAAACTTTAACGTTTACATTCAGCACCCTGAAATTCGAACGATTCGAGGTTTATTTTATTTAATGAATCAATTTATTTAGTTTATTTTTGAATGTTTGATTTATAATTTATTATTTTAAATAAACAGTCAAATATTGTTAAATATTGAAACAAAAATTTTTTAATTAAAAATTTTCAAACTTAGCTTAAAAAAAAGCTTAAAAAATGGAGTATTTTAGAATGCAATAATATTTGAATAGGATTTGAAATTGAATAAAAGGACTTAATTATGAATATAATAATCAAAATGTTTTTGAAAATTGAAAAAAGATTTTGAAGTTTCAATCGGATGCAAACATTTAATTAATTACTAAGGCTTTCGAATGGAAATAGTTCAATTTTTAACGTAAAAATCTATAAATGACTTAATTATGAACAGATTCATAATCGTCTTATAAAAAAAAAAAAAAAAATTGATTAGCATTTCGAACTCGAAAGTTCATTGCCTCACTACCCGATTCGGGTAGTGTTTCTAGGTGGATAAATACTACCGTGTGGGTCCACCACACCTACGACGGGTCAACAACACGCAGTATTCCCCGAACGGTCACCCATCCAAGTACTAACCGCGCCCAACACTGCTTAACTTCAGTGATCTAACGGGAACTGGTGTTTTCAGCGTGGTATCGCCGTTATCGTCTTATAAAATCAATTTTATTATTATTATATTGTTAAGAGTCGAACTATAGTTCAATTTAAAGAATAAATAGCTAATTTATATTTACAGTTTATAAACTTTTTGTGAATTAAAGTATTAAAACCTCTTAACGCATGTTCAAAGAATAATTTCCACCCAGTAATTTTTAATTTTGACTCCCCACCCCCCTTTCAAGCCATTGTTATTGTGCTTGGAAAGTGACCCAAAAACTGCAAAATAGCAGTTTTCTATTAAATTCATACTAAAAACGGTATTCTTTGGATTTTTTAAACAAGTATGTTGACGGTATTGACGGTGGGTTGACTAAGGAAACAAACTTTTATGAGCAGTAAAAAGAAGTGATCTCCAGAGAACGAAAGCAGAGATTATTGAAATGTATGTAGACTTAGACGGTCAGTGCATCAAATGTTTTCTAAAATCAAAACGTTTAAACACATCAAGAATATTCTAGAAACTAAATAGCTCTTTTTATAGACGCTCACCTCCATCTACCAAATTTCAGAAGACTTTTGCGCAATGTTGCCAGATATTGAATCATATACGCTTATCCCCTCTACTAAATTTCTGGTGACTTTTGCACAATGTTGCCAGATATCGCATCATATGATGTAATGAGTCATTAGAATAACCTTGAACTTGTTCACGAAAAATGTTTGGTCTTTGAATTAAATTATTTAGACAGAAAGCAATCAAATCATCCTCGATTTCTATCAACTATATTATACAGTAGCTTTAGAGGATGATTGCAAATTTTTAAATATTTTTTTTGTATTTTAGCTTATTTTGCTTCCTCATAGAGGAAGCTTTGTAATGGTAACATTTTTCAAAATTTTTAAATTCATTTAATTAAACCCTCCCTAATTTAAAAATGTCTAATACAATGTTCTAAGCAATTGTCCGGATGTGTGTGTGTGTGTATGTGTGTGTGTGTGGATGTGTGGATGTCACGCTTTTTTGTGAACACGATAACTAGAAAACGGTTGCAGATAAATTGATGAATTTTGGAGAGCTTATTTTCCTCACTAACATCTTGAAACTGACCGGAGGATTTCTAAAAATATTTATTGCATTTTTTTCTAGCTCTCAATAATATTTGAAAATACGGTTTTTTATAGTAAAACTTTTTTCATTAGCATAATTTAAAGTTGATGCAAGAATGTAAAAGATTCCTTGGTTCGGGTCTAATCGATTGACCTATAATAATAACGCATTTTATCAAAGAGTAGGGAAGTTATGGTAATTTATATATTTTGAAAATCGGTTTTTTATAGTAAAACTTTTTTCACTAGCATAATTCAGAGTTGATGCAACAATATAAAAGATGCCTTGGTTCGGAACGAATCGATTGACCTATAATTTTAATGCATTTTATCGAATTGTAGGGAAGTTATGGTAATTTATATATTTTGAAAATCGGTTTTTTATAGTAAAACTTTTTACATTAGCATAATTCAGAGTTGATGCAAGAATATAAAAGATTCCTTGGTTCGAAAAGAATCGATCGACCTATAATAATAACGCATTTTATCAAAGAGTAGGGAAGTTATGGTAATTTATATATTTCGAAAATCGTTTTTTTTAATGGTAAAACTTTTTTCATTAACATAATTCAAAGTTGATGCAACAACAGAAAAGATGTGTTGATTCGAGACGA
This sequence comes from Andricus quercusramuli, assembly GCA_932178445.1. Taxonomy (NCBI): domain Eukaryota; kingdom Metazoa; phylum Arthropoda; class Insecta; order Hymenoptera; family Cynipidae; genus Andricus; species Andricus quercusramuli. The sequence goes on along the minus strand of CAKNXH010002137.1, from coordinate 194,390 downwards.
ATCGATTGATCTATGATAATAATAATACACTTTATTGAAGATTAGGGAAGTTCTGCTCATTTATAATATCTGAATCATCAGTTTCAAACAAAAAAACTTTTTTCATCGACATAATTTAAAGTTGATGCATGAATAGAAAAGACTTTTTGAACATAAATTTTCAAATGGAGTAATATTATGACAATTTTTGTGAAGAAATCATAAGGCTGGGAAAGGGATAGAGTGCGACAGGACTTTTCCTTTCCCTTTTCCAGCTAAAAAATTATTATTTCGAACGCAAGATTTGATTTGTTTGATTATTTGTCTTTGTATTTAAAACATTTTTTGTATTGTTTTGTAATTTTTCATTTTTGGTAAATTTCTTTTTTTAAATTGAGCAAAATGAAGACTTTGGTTTGTCTATTATTGAAAAAAATAACTAATGATTCCTCTATGAGGAAGCAAATACATTTGCTAACGGGGAGAAAAATGCTCGTGAAATGAGCACCATATATAATTATAAATACAAACAAAGTGGAAACACTCGAGATCGAATTCACAGCTAGTTTTATAAATTTAAATGTTCAACATGTAACAGCCAAAATTGCCCTTTCTAAATAAATGATGAAAAAGATGCTGAAAAACGAGCATATATCTGTGAATAAAAAGGCATGCGACGTCATATCAAGTATTTCTAAGGAGCGATAAGTGTTGGACAGTGCACTCTTAATATAAATAAGTTGAAGCACGTGTGAAAAAGCCTGGAATAAAATGCACGCTGTATTATCTCACTTGAGTCTCGAAATTGTTTGCAGTATTCTGGCAGTATCTTATTTCATGTAACACGTCGAGAGGTTGACGAGACCTAGCATATGGCAGAAGAATGATATTTAAACTTTGCGGTTCGACTAAGAAAGCGAACTTTTGCGAGCCGTAAGAAAGAAGTGATCTCCTGAGAACGAAAGCAGAGTCTAATGAAATGTGTGCAGCTTGAGACTGTCGATGCATGAATGCTGCTTCTGAAATCAAAACGTCTAAAACAAGTCTCGACGTTATCTCTCTAGCCCTTGCTCGGTTGAAATATTCTTTAATTCTAATTTTTTTGTATCTTCCTTTTTTTCATCCTTGAGTTCCAGAACGTTCTACATTATAATGGACACGGTAGAAAATTGCCCGATATTGCATCATATGATGCAACACGCTTACCCCCTCCGTCAAATTTCTGGAGACTTGCGCAATGTTGCCAGATATTGTATCATATGATGCAACAATTTTCTGGAAGATTCTACATTATATACGACACGTTTGGGATATAATTTTTGCAACGCCAAATGTAATGAGTCATTGAAATAACCTTGAAATTGTTTATCAAAATGCTTTTTCAGAAAGTACGCAGTATAATTTGAGTTACAGAAGGTTCTAGACAGCCGAAGAATGTTTCTCACGAATTATTTTCGCACTGAAAACACCAGTTCTCGTAAGATCACTGAAGTTAAGCAGCGTTGGGCGCGGTTAGTACTTGGATGGGTGACCGTTCGGGAATACTGCTTGCTGTTGGCCCGTCGTGGGTGTGGTGGACCCACACTGGTAGTATTTATCCACCTAGAAACACTACCCGAATCGGGTAGTGAGGCAATGAACTTTCGAGTTCGAACTGCTAATCAATTTTTTTTTATATGTTATCTGTGAGGAAGCAATAAATCAAATTGATAGACAAAACAGGATGTCATGCATAGCCCTGCGTATCAAATTTCACCTATACACCGGAAGCAATGAATCATCCTTGTTTTTCTTGCAATAACTATATGACGCCGTAGAAATTGCCAGGACAGTGCAAAATATTACCTTGAAAGTATTTACGTGGCATGCTTTAGATAAGAAATAACCTTGAAGCTGTTTGTATGAATTCAGAATTGCGCAATATTATTATGACGTCAGCTGTAGAATGTTCTCGATGTAGGTACAGCAGGTCCAGTACCCCTCTTGTATCAATGTCGGTAAGGTAGGAATGCATGATGACGTCATCAGGACCCTCGAGAATGTTCTAGAACGGTCTCAATATCAACCTCACACGGACACACGCACACAGGCTTACCTCACTCAGTGAAAGTATTTACGTGGCATGCCTTAGATAAGAAATAACCTTCAAGCTGTTTTATTATTATTACTATGACGTCACCAGGACCTCAAGAATGTTCTAAAACGGTCTCAATGCCAAATATGTTATCTCTAAGGAAGCAATAAATCATCCTTGTTTTTCTTGCAATCACTATATGGCACAGTAGAATTTGCCAGGACAATGCAAAATATAACCTTGAAAGTATTTACGCGACATTCTTCAGATAAGAAATAATCTTGAAGCTGTTTGTATGAATTTAGCTGGTACAATTGCGCAATATTATTATGACGTCATCAGGACCCTCGAGAATGTTCTAGAACGGTCTCAATGCCAACCTCGCATGGACACACGCACACAGGCCACCTCACACAGACACACTAATCCTACCTCACACGGACACACGCACATAGGCCACTTCACACAGGCACGCACTAATACTAATTGATTCAGAACGCAGCCTTCTTATCTACTCTCCACTGGTGGGTGGGTATCGCTCGCATAAGGAAAATAAGCCGATCCAAGAACTAGCCTTTCTAATCCTTTAAGATCGGTGGCTATCACCATCAGGTCTCTCGAACATAGCTCAAACAGCGGGATAGCGTTAACTCCCCTCACCAGTATGCAAGCCCTTGGTTTGGCCGCCTTGGGGTCCCTCTAGCAAAAAAGATTTCTATCCTTGGTCGGCAACCCTAAGATTGACCTGTCCAAAGTGATAAAAGGGCCTTTTGTTGAGGGCCGCAAGGGCCCTCGTCTGGGACTCACGAATCTGTACAACCAGGAGATGCCTGGTGCTTCCACGCCGTAGCCCTCAACATCTTCTGGAGCAACTCAAACCCACTCACCTTAAGAGCTGCACCTACCCACGGCTATGTCTCAACCACTGCTTGAAGTATTCAAGCTTTAGTCCCTAAGTCAGCTGCCACAAATACGAAAACCCCTACCCTGCAGAAGGAGGTCACGAATTTTGGCCATTGATCTGGGGACACTATCAATCGCCCTCCAGTTCGCCTCCTTGAAGCTCTCATACTGCTCCATATTGAGCATCGAGTCCGGGTAGTTGGCGTCGGTCACCACTATCTTCAGGGGGTTAGTACTCTGAGCGGCCGTCACTCTAGATCCTGACGAATCACTGTTCGTCGGCTGCTGGGCCATCTTGTACCTCTTAAAGGGCTTAGCCACCCCCAGTGAGGTATCCTCTGAGCCACTACCTCTCTTCTGGGCCTCAGTCCTGGATGTCGACCCTGTAGCTGCCGACGTTCCAGCTCCCGAAGGTGCTCTACTAGCCCGCTGTGCTTGCCTCTTCAGTCTGCTTTTCAGGGAACCATTAATGCGTTTCTTCTTTTTGGGGAGCTGATTGGCCTCTCTCGTTCAGAGAGACCGTCGATCCCACAGCTCCCGAGGGAGCTGGGGGAACAGCCGCCACCTGAATTCGGCTTGCTGGACAGACAGATGGGGAGGAAAGGGTTATGTTAGACCCGTTAAGGCCCAAGCCCTGAATCCCCTGCGCCACCTCCCTTCCTCCTCCTTTTCCATTTTCAATATTAGGCGTGTTCATTTTGATCCCGCGAAAAGCTAGGGAAATAAAGGTCCGCCCGAGCCCCGCATGCAGTAGTAAGACTGATTACTCGGGGAGGTCCTCCGGTGTCCCCGAGAGGCCGTTAGGACACCTTCGTAACCCAAAGGTGCCAAGGTGCCACGAGCACGTCACCCTACACTCATTTCTTAGGGGGGTGGTCACATTGAGTGAGACACGTAATGTTCAAATAGCCGATGGCAGAACACCATAACAAACAGAGGGCTGTTTCTTGGTCACTATACGGTCCGCAGGTCATTCCTGTCCCGATTTGAAAACTGTGAATTGGTCCGGGAGGGGCCTCGACCTAGGGATTCAGAAGGCCCATGTTGGCTAGGCTCTTTCACCCTCCTACAGTACCGTAATCACGCATACCATAAGAGCCCGTTTATAGGAATCCTTTATTCATATCCATACGCATGCAGGCTGAGTTCCTTTTGACCCCCATGTCAATGTTCCTAAAACAGTTGAAGTGATGGACAAAATTAATATCGCTGAAACACTTCGTGACGAAAGGAATCCTGCGACGCTGAAAAGGGCTCTTAACTCCAGTGGAGGAACAGACGTTATTGAAGAATGAACAAACAACGAAAAAACAAGTGAATATTGCTGAAACAGTTGTCACAAACTGCTGAGTGCTGTCACAGTACTCGTGAAAAAAGGAGCAGTAGTTAAGTGTCAAGTTTGTCATGATCAATGTTTGTCGTCCTATTTTCCGGTGGACAAATCTAATGGTGAGAAAAGATTTATCTTAAATTTGAAAAAATTAAATGGTTTTGTAGATCCACCTCACTTCAAATTAGATGACGTCCGTTCAGTCGTAAAACTAATTTCTGAGAATTGTTTTATGGGCACAATTGGTTTGAATGACGCGTATTTCACTATACCAGTAGCTCCTAAATATCGAAAATATCTTCGATTTAGCTTCCACGGAGTAATTTATGAATTTACTTGTCTGCCTTTCGGACTTTGTACAGCCCCCTTCGTCTTTACGAAGATCATGAAGCCTGTGGCTCAATTTTTGGGAGTAAAAGATGTTATATTGGTAGTTTACCTTGATGATATTTTTATTATGGACAACTCTAAAGCAATGTTTATATGTAATGTAATAATTACATGTAAACTTCTTGAGAGTCTAGGTTTTATTCTTAATCTTGAGAAATGCCAATTGAATCCCAGTCACAGATGCAAATTCCTAGGACTTTACTTTAATAGCGTAAGTATGTGCGTTGAGCTACCAGATACGGAGCGTTCTAAAATATCTGAGTTGATCGTTACACTTAAAAAGAAAGAAAAATGTGGTATTAGAGAATTTAGTAGTTTTGTGGGATTATTAGTTTCAAGTTTTCCTGCAGTGAGGTATGGTCTTCTATACACAAAAAGTTTTGAAAGAGAGGAGTTTCTCTGGCTTTAAAATTCTCATGGAAATTACGATGAGGATATGAGTCTTCCTGAGATTCTCCTTGAGGACTTTACCTGGTGGCAAAATAACATCATGCACGCATACCAACCCATTAGGAAATATAATTATTGTTTAGAAATCTTTTCGAATGCATCCACTACCGGATGGGGTGTTTTCTGCAATTCTCAAAAGACTCGTGGATGGTGGAGTGAGATGGAAAGCTCTTTTCACATCAACTATCTAGAGTTAGTAGCGGCTTTTTATGGGTTGAAGTGTACTGCCAATAATTATAAGGATTGTGAGATCCTTTTACGGATTGACAATACAACTGCCGTTGCATACATTAACAGAATGGGCGGAGTTCAATACCCACATTTGCACGGAATAACTAAGCAAATCTGGCAATGGTGTGAGCAAAGGAATATCTGGATCTTTGCTTCGTATATTAGTTCCAAGGAGAACATCGAGGCAGATAGCGAATCCAGAATTCGTTCTATAGGTACCGAATGGGAACTGGGTATGAAGTACTTCAGAAAAATCAGAAAGTACTGAAAAGAGCCTGATATAGATTTATTCGCATCGTTAAGCAATGCGAAATGTAAAAAATATATATCTTGGCAAAGAGATCCGAATTCCATTGCAATATACGCATTCACTGTCTCTTGGAAGAGGTATTCCTTCTATGTCTTTCCTCTGTTCAGTGTGATTCTGCGGGTCATCCAAAAAATAATTATTGACAAAGCAGAGGGTATTCTTGTTGTTCCCTATTGGCCCACTCAAGTGTGATTTTCCCTGTTTAAGAGATTATTAATCGGGGAGATGTGAGTATTTCATCCGTCACATGATTTGTTAATTTCACATTTCAGGGAACCTCATCCGCTCGCAGCTTCCCTTACCCTGGTTGCAGGCAGGCTATCAGGAGAGCCTTTTCACTAAGGGATGTTCCAGAAAAAGGGCTCGATGTGATAGAAGCTTCACTGCCCGAGTCAACCCTTAAGTGGTATAACTCAGCACTCAAAAGACTTGGTGGTCATTCTGTGCAGAAGAGTCGCTCGATCCGTATAACCCAAGCATTTCGTCAGTCCTCGAGTTTCTGACTACGCTTGTAGATAAAGGAATGACTTACGAATCCCTTACAACTTATAGATCAGCAATTTCGCTGATAGTTCCCTTTGAATCAGGTGATAATGATACAGTTAAGAGATTTTTTAAGGGTGTATCTAAGCTAAAGCCCCCAGCACCTAGGTATAAGTACACGTGGGATCCTATTCCGGTATTAAATTCATAAAGTTCGTGGTACCGAAATACGAATTTATCGTTACCTAAATTATCTATGAAATGGGCAGTTCTGTTAGCTCTCATAACTGCACAAAGAGTACAAACCTTATCAGCATTTCAAATATTATCTTGCGTCCTAGTGAAATCTTAATTAAGATTCCAGAGAATATTAAAACTTCCGCCCCAAATAAGTTATAACCATTGTTATCAATCCCTTATTTTATAAATCAGTCAAACATTTGCGTGGCTTCTGTACTAATAGCTTATTTTTTCAAGCCACAGCACTCGCCATGCGGCCACATCAGCAGCTCTTAGGAAGGGCCTTAATGTCGAAATAATAAGGCTAACTGCGGGTTGGACTGAGGGCTCAACTATATTTGCGAAGTTCTACAATAGACCATTAGTCTCCGAGGAACGTTTTGCGGATTGGATATTAGATACCTTGGAAAGTCAAAAAGACTGATTGTTTAAATTAAGATTAAGGTTCATTGATATTGTTGTAGAATTCTCCTTCTAAAAAGTTCATGTTTTTACACAATTCGATTTTCACTGTATTGGTTTTCCTTTTTTCTTAGTTATAAGTTCTGAATAAAGACGTTAGTACAGATGTAACTCACTAAGGTATTCTTTGAACATCTACTTTGTGATCTAGAGGACGAGAAGGCGTAGTATAATTAATTGATTAAACAAACTTACCTGTGTGAAGTTCAATCATAATTATACAAGCCGTCTCGTCCGAATAGATCAATCCCTCCCTACCCTACGGCATATCTTGGATGACGAGCCGTATTTTCCCTAAGATTAGTGAGTCACGATATTGTTGCTATTTCTTCAAACTTAATGATCAACCAGATCTGAGAAGTTGTAGAGGGAGCCAGGGGAAAGTTTTTTCCTTGGTCTTTGAAAATTGTGGCGCGAACCATGTAGATAGGATGGTACTACTTTGTGATCTATTCGGACGAAACGGCTTGTATAATTATGATTAAACTTCACACAGGTAAGTTCGTTTAATCAATTAATGTATGCTGTGATGATAGGTGTCTGCTCGGGAGAAAATCGCGTGGCAGTCTTGGTGGTTTGCATACCTTCTTAAAACGTAGCCTCACACACCATTCCACAATTACATATTATAGAATATAAAAATGATATTTTATACTGCAGTTCTTTAAAGAGAAATAACAGTTCAAATGATTGTCAGTCCCCATATCACTATTGTATACAAGCCAAATGTTCAACAAGGTCTCTCACTAATTATTAATAGTGTAATAGTTATGACATTCGTGCTAAAAATTAGCGGCCATTTTGTTAAGTCTGACAAAAGGCCCTGAAAGCAGATCAAAATGATCCGAATGGACAGATTATTATGAAAATGATTGTTGGAGCAATATGCTCTACAACAAAAATGATCCTCTTTTTTATTGTGAAGTTGCAGTAGTTTAAGGTATATTTCCAACTGTAGATTCCGTTAAAGTACATAAAAATTATATACGCGACAGCCCAGTCGCGCGATGTGGGAATCGATTGCTCTCTTTCCACCACTTCCCTCCACCTTCCACCCTACGCTGCAACATGCGCGTTGCAATTAGGGCAGAGCCACCCATGCAACGAAAACAACCCTTAACGCATCCAGGACGCGCAGTACACTCCAATGACTAGGCATCCAACACACACGAGTTTGCCGGGTTTGGTTGAGTGGCATTAATGGGAGTAAAAGTTCATATGTACAGACACAAAGATAGGGAGATGTAGGAGGGATAGGGTAGAAACCTATCATACATTGACCCTATAAATACCTCATTCTACTCGCTTTACGACATATTTCCGAGAATTAAACAAATTCACAAAATTTCCTCCATGGTGAATTTAATGAAAATGTTATCAGTACGTATGAGAAAGTATGTTCACATAAAACACTGAAGGTTCACTGAAGTTGCGGCTTAAATAAAAGTTGGTATTTTTTAGAACTTAAGCTCCAATAGAAACATGTAGACAACCAAAAGGGTTCCTTTAGATACCTTCAACAGAACAACATGAAGGCGCATTCACAAACTATTCGCAATTAGTAAGTTATAGATCGATTTACAGTTATCGACCTATGACTGAAGACGAAAAGTTTCTTGCATATGAATATGCCTTGATGTTTTCAAGTTTGCTACATAACCTGCAAATTATATTTATCAAGTCATTATATCTATTCTAATGGCGATAATATTTTGTGCATTGTTTCTCTTCACTAAATTATGTCCATCAGAGTTCGATTAAATGTGCGCTTTGAGGTAAAAGCCGTGTCATTAATGAGATAAAATGTCGAGGTGGACAAAGCGAAAAATAGGTTCTTTGGAAATAGGCTTACTTCAAATTGGGTTCCTTTAGAGCTCCAAATAGAGTCTCCTTTAGAACTAATTCACCGTGGTGGGTTCCTTTTCAACAAGAAGGGTTCCTTTTTGTTGCAGCTCCTTTGGAAGCAAAAATTGGTTCTAATGGAAACCTCAGTTTTTTCCGTATTAGGATTAAAATGTGAAATGATATTTACTGTATTGGAAATGAAAACATCCACCGTGCCAAAAGGGGCGCTGTGTTGTCATCTAAACATGGCCGCGGAAACCATACGGATAATATGGAGTAGTTGCAACAGCTGCACCTGAATCAAGAAATGTGATCGAAGGCCAAAATATTCTTAATTCTGGTATGATCGTAATGTGCGGAGCTACCATAAAAACTCTTGAAAAAGTTTAAATATATTCATTATGCCTTCAAACCAGTACTTTAACTTCAGATCTACACGAAATAACAGGGAGGTTAATAATCACTAATGCATATTTTTATTGATTTTTCCTATTTGTACATTACAAGGCGTAGGAATAGCGCCACGCTTGAGAGTTGGTTTTTTTTTGCGTCTAGCTGTGTGAAACAGTTTTTACTGTTTACATATATCGTAACGGTTACATTTTCGAGAAATAGTAATATTAAATGTTATTTATTCACTAAATATTTAGTATACCAACCTTGACACTAGTAATCATTTTAATTAAAATGCAAGCAGCAGACAAGTAAATTCTTGACGTTATAATTTTTTACATTTAAATTTCTCAACCACTCACTGTGTTTATCTACAACTTCAATTTTTGCAAATAAGTTTCGCCTTTTTATTGTAACATTTCCAAGCTTTGGCACTCTTTGAAAACTAAAATTGAGGTTATTATTCCCATTGGAGTCACAACCACTGACGCAACAACCTCCGAAACTTGTTGATTTTTTATATTGACGTGCAAATTGCATTCTTGGGGACAAATAATTATCAGCTCGGAAGTATTTTACTTCTCAGAGCCACTTATTACAGCAATTATTCATTCAGTTGGACGATTATCACAGTTGAACGCTATGTGTTTGCTCGTTTCCATGATGTTTTACGCGTATTTAACGTCATCCACGGCCATATTGGTTAGTTCGCGTGGGGGCCGATAGTATCGCATAGCATGTTCAAATCCCCAATATGAAATAGAGAAAATTTTATTTTTTATATAACATCTTCTTTTGACCTATTTATTTGAACTGAGAAGTAGAAAACAATATTTAAAAATGCCTGCGCACAATAAATTCGCAAGGATTAAGTTCCGAATTGTTGTTCGAATTGTTGTTTTCAAGGTCGAACCTTGATTTAACTTGAAAAAATTTAACGTTTTTTTCGTTTATTTCAGTAAATACTACAAATTTACAAAAAAAGCTTGATATAAAAGTTGTATATCTTTCGAAAATACATACTCTTTTTTTCGCCGAAATATCATGGTTCGAAGTCAGCAGTGATTTTTAATAGCGCTCACGCGAGTTGTGCGCACAATTTCCGACGGTAGTGTATTTATGCAAGTAATCACAGGCGTGTCTTCACGCCCCCCATGAGGTGAGACCTCAATTCTTTCTGTGACCAGGCACAGGCCCGTGTTTCCACCTCATACGAGACATTGGAAAGAGCGGTGTAACTTAAATTATTTCTGTGAAAAGTCACAGGGGCCTTCCCGCCGCGCTGGCCACCAGACATTGGAAAGAGTTAGCTATGTGACTTAAATTTTTTCTGCCACCAGTCACAGGTGCACCTTCCCGGCCCCCACCAGACATTAGAAGGGGTTAACGGCGTATCCTTAATTATTTTTGTGACTAATCATATTGGTGCCTTCCCGCCCCTCACGAGACATTGTAAAGAGTTAGCGGTGTGATCTAAATTATTGCTGAGACCACTCACATTGGTGCCTCCTCCCCACGAAACATTCTAATTGTTAAAAAAATTGAAAAGGGGCTTCCCTGAAAAGTTATTTTGTTTTTATGGAAAGGGATAGTGTGAGAGAATTATTGGAAAGACGGAGGGGGTTACACAAAATTATCACTAATTCTTTAGGATGGGGGAACTTAAAACGGGATTTGATGTGTAACAAAATTATCACCAATTCATTGGATGGGGAAGACCTTACAAATTAAGAGGGGGTGTGGCAAAATCATCACCAATTCCTGCCAGTTATTTTTAATATAAAAAACCAATGTATCGAAAATTAAAACAGATATTGATTTGAAAGTGTAAGATTCGCTTTTCTCGAAAAAATTGTTATCAGAATCCGACATTACCAAATTGTGTAAATTAAAAAAGTACAAAATTTTACCATAACAAAATTAATACCTCCAAAACTATTTGAGATATCGATTTGATAGTTTCGAATTCATTTCTATAGCAAACAAATTATAACAAATTGTGTAAAATGTATTATTTGAACAAACCGATAGCATTTTTTCAAAACCTTTGTTATGCTTAAAAAATGCCGACAACAATTTTTATACTTGTACCGATAAATAATTGTTTACCGGTACCGACAGTATATACACTTTGTTTAAAATTCCCTTGCAAATCTGAGCAGTATAATGGATTACATTTGTACTTGTTGAGCCTCAATAGGTGCATTTCAAAGTAAACGTTTTTGCTTTTAGCGTTAGTATGACTACTGAATGAGTGACCTCAAGTGATCGCAAATAAACTGAGCTGGTACCAGTACTGCCATGTAGGTCTTTTATGCAGTGTGTAGAATCCTCCCAAATGGACCATAAGCATGCTCCCTGCTTGAAAAAATACCGTAACTGCCTGTATAAAACTTAAACTCTCTTTAACTGACTGCTGAACGCATTAAATACCCGCCAACCTTTATAAAAATTATCGAAACCTCTCTAAATGTCTGCCGACCTTCTTAAACGACTTTCTTATATAATTTAATATTTTAAAAAATAATAATTTTTGAATTGGACTAGAATAAAAAATAATTTAATTTAAAAAAATTCTAATCTATTAAATACACATCCGAAACTGAACTGGGAAGTATACGAGAGCGAAGTGCATCGGCAAAGTCTCCTTATGCAACAAAATGTAATGTAACATTGTACCGAATTTAAAAGTGCCGATATTGGCAAGTCGAATCTTAATTGTTTCGGGCGCGTAAGCACCTCAAGCTTTTACTAAAATTAGTCCAAGACTGCTGCCAATATTGATCCAATATTGGCAGCATTGACATCCGATACTAGGTAATTCCCATCGACGAGAACCACTCGTTTTTCTCGACAGCACTTTGTCTCTTGTGATCCGTAAATGCACATAGGAAAAAAGCTTTAAATTTAAAAGGTGTTTTGCATAGCAAAAGATATAATTTAAAATAGTACCTTTAAAAATCCATATTTCTCCAATTATCCTTTGATACTAAAAAAATGGTGTGAAACAAGTTTATAGTAGTGTAACATTAAATTTAAAAAATCAGTTCTTATTTATACGTATATGTCAATAAATGTAGATTAGCACAGAAAGAATCTCTTGAGAGAAAAAATTTACTAAAAAGAGTTTTTTTCAATAAAAGATAGACAAAAATACATTTTCCATGTATATCGTTTATGGAAATTCTATTCTGCGTCGGAATCCGATTTCGTGATTGCGTCAGAGTTACGACAAACGTTACTCATAATGGCTTTTCCATGCTCGTTAAAAACAGATGTATTTTTTTTTTAATCTGAAAAAGTAGCCTGGAAACGAATTACTTTTTCACATCATTTCACACATCTAGTCTTCCTGTCTTTTTTTACTTAACATTTACACTAAGCAAAATGCACTAAATCATAGGGAGATTGATATATTCGGGATGTAAAAACATGTATGTATAAAATGAGGGGCATGATGGAGAGAAGTAAAATTTCAATCTCACTGAGATCCTATATTATGTAGAGTCCGGAGGGAATAGTCTTCCGTTTTCCGTTCCTCAACCTGCAGAATTCGGATACTTTTCCGGTAAAGAAGAGGGCAAAACTTGTGAAATTCGTGAAGAATTCTAGGTACTCGAAAATATTTTGATAAACTGTTTTCTTAAAATTCGAAATTTTTTAATCACGCTCACCCTAAAAAACGTTACCCAAACCTTTTTCTGGGCAGAACTTTGTCTTTTGTCACCCGAAATGGAAAGCATACATTCAATTTCGTAACAACAACAAAATGTATTTGGTTTCAGGCGAGATTCCAGGTTCAAAATGAAGGTGAGCAATATTTTGGACGGACTTGATTTAATTCAGCACTGCAAGAACTGAGTCTATTAAATTTCTGTTACAAAACTCCATATGTCTACCAGGTAAGATCCTACAGCTACCATTAGAGATTGGAAAAAAGATGGGAGGAGAGTGGGTGCTGCAGTGCAGAGAGAACAGAGAAGCATCCTGAAGGAATGTCGTCGGCCCTGAGTGACGAAGAATGGTGGAAGTAGGGAAGACAGAGAGGGTATGAGAACAAGAGAGAGTATGGAGAGAAGGAAAAATTCGCGAGTGGGCTGAAGGTGAGTTCCAAAGACGCTCATTCTGCCCACGCAAAGAGTTCGTCTTTTGAACTCAAGCTGTGTGAAAATTGGCCTTGATGCAAATCGGGGTAACGGACGACGACATCGCTGTCATTCTTTACGATTTTGCAACTGCACAATTTACTGGAGTGAAACTTTACGCACTTTGTATTTTACACTTTATACTTACAAGATAAAACTATATTGTTGCTCGTAAACACAATGTGATCAAATATTCCACATATCTTTTACCAAAAATTCGCTAAAAACAGTGTGAATAAATGTTTCATAAAACAGACTTCGAAGGGGAACTTGCCAATAATGTGAACAGCTGGAATATTAATTTGTTTCGTGCAACTCACCTGAAACAGAAAATGAAATGTTGGTCAAGCCAAAGTCGTATTAAAAAAGTATATTTAGGTGAAATTATGCAAAAGAACGTTACTTAAAGGAGGGGTTTCGATAAGGCCCTTTATTGGCCCCCCTGAATTATATTTTTTTAAGTTTATTATCGAGATCATTATTATTTTTTTTTAGAATGTGGAGAGTATAAGGCTTCCAAAAATACATATACTTTTTGTGTTAATCGATAGGTCCCTCATGAAAAAAGACGCTAAACTTAGCTTGCTTCGCAAATATACGCCATTGTAGTTTTTGCGATCATTATGTAGTTACTTCGTATAGAGCGCAACCTAGTAACAAACCGACTTTTACGTATATGTTGCACAAATACATGAGCTACTATATACATAAAAATCGTTGTGTTACTACATTGCGCTGATCGTCAAAAATAAATAAATTGAATTTTGGATAATATTTAATAACGTACTAATTGACTGATTTTATTATATTTTCTTTCCAAAACTTCAAATTAGCCCTCGAACTTTTTCTCGAAAGCTAAGTTCAAGCTTTGGAAAGAAAATATAACAAAATCAGTCAATCAGTACGTTATCTAATATTATCCAAAATTCAATTTACTTATTTTTTACCATGAGCGCAATGTATTTTTATGTATATAGTAGCCCATCAAATAACGAAATAACTACATACATATCGCAAAAACTACAAAAATGACGCATTTTTGCAATACAAGCTAAGTTTAGCGACTTTTTTTATAAGGGACTTATCGATTAACACAAAAAGTATATATATTTTTGGAAGCCTTATATTTTCCACATTATAAAAAAAATAAGAATTATCTCGATGATAAACTCTAAAAAATATGATTCAGGGGGGGGGGCGATAAAGGGCCTTATCGAAACCTCTCCTTTCTGAAGTTTTTACATATTTTATAGAAAATAAGTGAAGCAGTAATTAAAACCATGGGAAACCATAACTGTTCATTTAATTATTTCCAGGAAAAACCCGTTCATAAAATCAGCTATTTACCTGTTGTTTATGTGTTTAAGAAACATTTTCAAAGCTGGTTTTTTTTGGTTCTCATTGAAGAAGAGGTCATCGCTTCTGATGATAAAATTACAGATAAGAGAATACTTCTTCATACATAATTGTAAATTATCACTGATGAAGTTCATCGGTTTAATAGGGTGAAATAACGAAAATTATTGGAACTATCGCAAAAAATGATCGAACCAAGATTTATTGATAGTTTATGATCTTGAAGAATACAAAATTTTGGTACACACAATCTCTTGCCAGACTTAACCCAACAAAAAAATCTTTAATAATTTTAAAAAAACGGAAAGCCTTCAACTTCAAATATATCATTAATTATGTTCCAACGTTCAATTACAATATGAACATGTACCAAGAAACAATTTTAATTCCATAAAAACTGTTCATATAAGATAGACATATTTTTTGTTTCCATACCGAAATAGTATATTTCGATACAAAAGGCCAAATGGGCAGTTTGCTCATTGCGAATGTGAAGGCCCAGCATAAACTCGAAGGCGTGGTGAACCTCACATTCATGCAAAACCCTCATTTGGCCACCAATCACATACATCGAAAATGGTCGATTCCGCATCGAGCGCGAAGGCGATGAGTAAAATCTCCAAAAACGGTGAGAGAAATGTTCTCCATGGTTACCAAAATATTTTGCTCACCACTTTTATTACTAGTGTCATTTATCGTCGTTCAGGGTTACTATGTTAACATCGTGTTGGGTTAGTGAATTTATATTCGATGTTGTTTATTATTCCGCATACAGACGTGGAATATAACCTCACTGACTTAACTTTAACTCAACGTAACCGTTCATGACGCTAGATGGCACCAGTAGCAAAAGTGGTGAGTAAAACAATTTGGTAAGCATGGAGAGCATTTAGCTCACGAGTGAAAACATTTTGCTTGCCAATTTTGAGGATTTTGCTCATCGCCTTCACGCACAATGTGGAATCGATCATTTTCGATGTCTGTAAACGGTTGCCAAACGAGATTTTTGCATTTATGTATAAGGAAAATCAACATTTTATCTCAGGAACTTGCTATTCATAATATCTCGACAAAATTTTATTTAGTTATGCTAAATGCTGTGGCGAATATTGTAAACAAAAGCTTTAAAACATTTTTTTGGACATATTCTATTAAATTCGAGTGGACTACTACTAGGTTTCATAGGTTTCCTTATTTATTTTGCAGAATTTCGAAAGCCCAAAAAGTATACACACAGTCTTGTCTCTACGATTAATTTTTTCTAATCAAAATAAATAGAGAGAAAGAACAATATACTGAGCAACAGTGAGCTGCATCTTTCGCAACTTGCAAGAGGAAAGCAGGCGCGACTTTTGAATATCTAAATCCTGTATTATTAAATTATTATGATTGTGTGGTATTCGCGTTTAGCAGGGTCGCGAATCAGTCCTCCCTATATTGCCTTTTGTTTACGTTCGTTTGAAAATCTCTCGCTTGCATTTGCAGCCAGAAACGCAGCGGCAAGCTTCTTCCAAGTGGATCGCAATATTTACGATCGAGGCCGTTGAATCTGGCTTTTAATAATATCCTGGACGACCGTCGTTGTCGTTTCGGTCGGACACTTCGCGACGCTCACGATTTTGGCACTAAGCCGTACTCTGATTTTTTAGAACCCTTGGCCAGTAACGCACCATAGATATTTACCAATTTAATCAAATTAATGAAGATTTTCAATATTGATTATTTTCTTAAAAGCTTTATTATACAGGGTGTCCCACCACCTATGAACATGCCGGTACTGGGTGATAGAGGACAAAAAAACAGAACAGTCCTCTGGCAAAATTTGATCTGGGCCTTAGTTTGGGCACAGTAAAGCTTCAAAGTTGGGCATAATGAACCAATCAGAATCGAGCTTTTGCAACCACTTGTTTGGCTTATAAGTGTCAAGATAGTGTGCGTGCTGACGGTTCACTTCAGCTCCCGCAAGAATTTCACATCGTTGATCTTTGAATGTCTCTACAAGACGCGAAATTCAAGCCTTTAAATTTTTTTTAAATTCTTAGTTGTTCTTGCAAACGTTTATTAACGTCCTTAAAAGAACACAACATTTGCTCAACCTAAAAAATATGAATTTCAATTTAATACAGAGCTTTCCTGACATTTCATGTGAGAAAATCAACAAAGATGTTGGAAATTCGGAAGATCAAACGAACTTTTGTCCTTCAAAATTAATCTACAAGTCTAAGATGAGAAAAAACATTTCATATCTCAAAAAGGAATTTTCTGTGATTCGTCGCAGTAATTTTGTTACATTACAAAGTAACTTAAAACTCGGAAAAACAAAAGAAACTTTGTTTATTGGAAAATTAATTAACAAGTCTACGATAAGTAATTATTTGCGATTCATTACAAAATTTTTTGTTACATTCATTGTAACAAACTTAAAAAAAATTAAAAATGGGAAATCCAAACAAACTTTTGATCTTTAAAATTAACCAACAAATCTAAGATAAGAAAACACATTTTCAACACCAAAAGTAATTCTTTTGCATGCGATGCAAATTTTTTATACATTTATTATTACAAAAACAATAAAGAAATCTATAGTTGCGGAAATTATTTTTGGTGGTTCGAAATGTGTTTTAGAATTTTAAACTGGTTGGTTATTTTTAAAAAACAAAATTTCGTTTCGTTTCTCGAGCTATAAATTCTTTGTTTAGTTTTGTTACATCAAATGTAGCAAAAATTGTGTAGAGAGTTGCGAAGAATTACTTTTGAGGATTTAAATATGAGTTTTCTTATCTTGGACTTGTTTATTTATTTTCTGGAACAAAAGTTTGATTGGTATTCCCGCTTTCAATTTTTTGTTGGTTTTGTTACAATAAATGTAACAAAAAGTTTGCTATGAATCTCAAAGAATTACTTTCGTTTGGTACAAAATGTGTCTCTTATTTTAGAGTTGTCAGTTCAGTTTAAAGAACAAACGTTCGTTTCGTTTCCGCAGCTTTAGATTTCTTTATTGTTTTTGTAATAATAAATGTATCAAAAATTTGTAACGACTCGCAAAGAATCACTTTCGTTTGGTACCAAATGTGTCCCTTATTTTAGAGTTGTTAGTTAAGTTTAAAGAACAAAATTTCGTTTCGTTTCCGCAGCTTTAGATTTCTTGATTGTTTTTGTAATAATAAATGTATCAAAAATTTGCAACGAATCGCAAAGAATTACTTTTGGGGGTTAAAAATGTGTTTTTTTATCTTAGACTTTTGTTGGTTAGTCTTAAAGAACAAAAGTTTGTTTGGATTTCCCATTTTTAATTTTTTTAGAATTCGTTACAATGAATCTAACAAAAAAATCTGTAATGAATCGCAAAGAATTACTTATCGCAGACTTGTTAATTAATTTTCAATAAAAAAAAGTTTGTTTTGTTTTTCCGAGTTTCAAGTTACTTTGTTGGTTTTATAACAAAAATGTAACAAAATTTCTGCGACGAATCACAGAGAATTTATTTTTGAGGTTTGAAATGTTTCTTCTCATCTTAGACTTTTAGATTAATTTTGAAGCAGAAGAGTTCGTTTGGTCTTCTGAATTTCAATCATCTTTGTTGGTTTTCTCACATGAAATGTCAGGAAAGCTCGGTAGTGAATTGAAATTCATATTTTTTAGGTTGAGTAAATGTTGTGTTATTTTAAGGACGGTAATAAACGTTTGCAAGAACAACTAAGAATTTAAAAAAATTTAAAGGCTTGAATTTCGCGTCTTGTAGAAACAATCAAAGATCAACGATGTGAAATTTTTGCGGGAGCTGAAGTGAACCGCCAGCACGCACACTATCTTAGCACTTATAAGCCAAGAAAGTGGTTGCTGAAGCTCGATTCTGATTGGTTCATTATGCCCAACTTTGAAGCTTTACTGTGCCCAAACTAAGGCCAAAATAAGTTCAATTGATTTGCAGATTTGAATGTATCGTAAATTGTATTTATTTCAAAAATAAATGATTGTGTCTTGGAATATAGAATTAATTTCATCTATAGGTGTTTAAGTACTCATCAAAAAACTTAATTAAATTTATTGCCAGAACGCTAACACTATTTTTGAATATTCTCTCAACATATATTTTTTTAAAGTCTTTCTAATATATTATAAGTGATTAAGTGTATTAAATTTTTTTAAATTTTAATTTAAATGCGGAGAGCGCGATCTGTTTGGATCAGTTGTTCAGTTTGAAAGGAAATAATTGAATATTTTAGGTACGGTCAGTTTTTGTGCATAGTTCTGAATTTCACAAACATAACATTATTGTTTACTGAAAGAAGGTTTGAAAGTACATGTTTTCAAAATTTTTATACTTTTTCATATCGAAAACTTAAAACAACCATATTTTAAAATTAAAAAACAAACTGTTTTGGAGAAAAATCGTCTTCTTTTTTTTGTTTGAATTTAACTGTTTTTGATTAAAATTTTATCGGTTGAAGTTTCTTCTCTTTGGTTGAAAATTTAACTGTTTTGATGAAAATTTATCTTTTGTTTTTGTTTCATTTTTGGTTAAGAGCTGATCTTTTTATTTGAGAAATTACATGATTTGTTAAAAATTCGTCCTTTTTAGTTGAATTCAACGGCTTTTAATTTAAAATATTTTTTGGTTGAAATATCAACTATTAAATTTTACGTTGTTTTATGAAAATTCAAATATTTTTTAAAAATTCGTCCTTTTTAGTTAAATTCAACGGCTTTTAATTTAAAATATTTTTTGGTTGAAATATCAACTATTAAATTTTACGTTGTTTTATGAAAATTCAAATATTTTTTAAAAATTCGTCTCTTGGTTGAAAATTAATCTTGATGCTTAACAATCAATCCTTTTGATTGAAAAATCATTTTTCGGTTGAATATTTCACTAATTTAAAGAAAATTCCTTGTTCTTTTCTTGAAAATTTATCTTTTTAGTTGCAAATTCAACTATGTGTTTGAAAATTAATTTTTTTTAGAAGATTGTTCTTCTTGTTTGCAAAGTCATTTATTTTGGTTAAAAATTCATTTTTTTTATTGAAAATTGAACTACCTTGTTGAAAATTTTTTTTTTTTGCTGAAAATTAATTTTTTTTTGCTGAAAATTAATTTTTCTGTGGAAAACTCGACTTTTTGGTAGAAAATTAATCTCCTTGTTTGAAAATTCCTATTCTTCGTTAAAAATTAATTATTTTTGGTTGAAAATTTAACTATATCGTTCAAACCTCCTTTTCCCTAGCTCAACATTATTTTTTTAACTGAAAAGTGGACTATGACATTTTTGGTTGCAATTTTTTTTAGTTGCAAATTCATTTCTTTTGATTAAAATGTAACTATTTTATTGAATTTTTTTTTTCGTTGTTGAAAATTTATTTTTGAACTTAAAAATTAAGTATTTCATTTAAAAATCTTATTTTTTGTTTAAATTCAACTGTTTTTTATTTAACATTAAAATCTCTTTTGGTTGGAACATCGGCTATTTAATTTTTCGTTGAAAAATCATATTTTTTGGTTGAAATGCTACTTTGTTAAAAAGTAATTTTTTGGTTAAAAATTCATTAGTTTAGTTGAAAATTGATTTCCATGGCTGAAAATTCAACTATTCTATTGAAAAATTCGTTTTTTTTCAGTTGAAAATTAATTTTTTTGACAGAAAATTTAACTATTCCATTTTTGGTTGAAAATTGACTTTTTTAAGTTGAAAATTTAACAATTTTGTTGAAAATTCATTTTTTTCTAATTAGGAAATTTACCTTTTTTAGTTAGAACTTGAAATATTTAGTTAGAAATTTATATGTTCTGTTGAAAATTTATCTTTCTAGTAAAAACTTAATCTTCTCGTTTGAAACTCATCATCTTGGTAGAGACCTGAACTATTTCATTTTTGGTTCAAAATTTATCTTTATTAGTTGAAAATTCTACTATTTGGTGAAAAAAATAGAAAATTTTATTGTTCACGCGCTTACTGCGCGCTGGCGTAGTGTCAAAAATACCGCCGTCTTTTCAAACAAAATGCGCCAGTTTCTCTGCATTCTCACGACATGCATGCGCACGGGATTGGAACCGATTTCTCAATTATACCATTATACCATTAAGCCGTTTCCCTTTCGGCGAGCCTCTAGGGGTAGGCGTGACACTACCCGATTCGGGTAGTGTTTCTAGGTGGATAGTTTCTTGTAGTAAATAACTACAAGTGTGGGCTCACCACACCCACGACCGCCAACAGCAACGCAGTAGTATCAGACGGTCACCCATCCAAGTACTAACCGCGCCCAACACTGCTTAACTTCAGTGATCTAACGGGAACTGGTGTTTCCAGCGTGGTATGGCCGTTGCCATATTAAGAAAATATTATCTTAGTATTAAGCTTCTTCTTTATAAGGCTTTTCCCCCGCTTATGACCGGGGTTTTTTATGCCGATTTTTTCTTGCACAAGATTTCTGTAACAATGTGCCACTAGAGTTGGGTTAAATAAAACTACATCTTGACTATACAAAAATACAGTGTTATTCTTCCACCACCTGGTCCGAATTCAGCCACCACCTCCTTTAAATTATTTCTCAGTATACTTATTATTTATTTTCATACAACAAACAAAATGGTGCCCCGGGCGAGGAGTGGCTGATCGTGCTTGGTGGTGAGGATCGCAATTTCGCAGTGGCGTTCTTTGTCTCGATAAAGTGATGCGGAAGTGGAGTATCCAGTGTACGGCTTATTCTCCTTAGGTCGAGCGCTTCCCTTACTATGCTGAGTACGTGCGACTTAACTCACATGCTTTACATTGATAAACTTAGAATTGTTTGAATTGGTTAATTTTTAGCCATTAATATTTTTGTTGTTCTCACGCAAATATTGTATACTTTTGAATTGACTTTAACATGGCAGCTGCGCCATTGGTTAATTGTCGAAATAGTAGATTAAAAGAGGTTGAGGAAATGTTTAAACGACTGAAGGAGAAACCCCGTGACGAGTTGAACACTAATATTGTCAAAATGCGCACAAACTCAATTCAACAAATCTGGGAAGAGGCGCGTGCTGCGCACTTCAAGATCATTGAGAATGAGCATGCGGAGCTTGAGAACTACAAAGAGGCCGGCACCTTTGCGCGCTTGCAGAAGCTGTACGAGGACGTTTCGGATTTTTTCATGAGGGTGCTGTCCGAACTCGAAAAGGCGAGTTAACGCTTGATGCGTTCAAGCGAGTCAGCTACGAGCGAGAACTACACGTCTCAGTCTGCTGGTTTCGTAACTGCGAAATCATCGCGTATCCCATTACCGACGTTTTCCGGCGATTACAATGAGTGGGAAAATTTCCGTGAACTGTACAAGACTCTCATTCATGACGTGCCGGGTGTGACTGATTCTGCCAAACTTAGTTATTTGAGAAGCTGCTTGGTAGGAAACGCCGCAACAATATTGTTAGGTGTCACGTCTTCTTCTAGGGGCGCTTACGATGAGGTGTGCAAGGCTTTGAACACGCGTTTTCAAAACCCCAGATTAGCAGTTTACGAAGAAATGCGCAGTCTTATTAGTTTTTCGTATATGGCAGAAGAATCAGCGCACGAACTTCGTCAATTCACTGATGAGGCTCAGCGTCTGAGTAGGGTCACTAAGGAGCTGCGGGAAACTGAGCTCACGGCGAAAGATTTAGATGCTTCCCTTAACCATGATGAGAAGGATCCTTTGCAGCGATTCTCGACGTTTGCTCAGTTTTCTAACTTTTTGGAGAAGCGATCCAGGACTCTCTGCATGCTCGCAAGAGACAAAAAATCAGACAGCGCAGCCAGATCAAAGGTGGCCCCCTCTTCAAAGCCAACGCCCAGCTCAAAAAGGACATATCACGTAGCCTTCCCGTCGGGTGATGATCAGTTGTGCCCTCTCTGCTCGAGTAAACATCGTATCATCAAATGTTCAAAGTTTAAGGAAAAAACTCCCTATGCACGCCGCGAGGAAGCTCGTAAATTGAAACTTTGCTTCAATTGCCTAGGCAATCATAAGTTCAATGAATGCAAATCCCAAGGCCGTTGCTTGAAGTGTCACGCGAAGCATCACACAATGATTCACTATTCTTCTCTTTTGCTACAGAATGCCAAAAAAATGTCGCCAAATCCAAAAGATCAAAAGCATGAGACGTCATCGGGTAGTAACGGTAATAACGAGAACGTAAATGTTCACACTGCCCGTGCTTCTTCTAGTCAACCCGCATCAATCATTTTAGCTACTGCTCAAGTCACGCTGATAGGACCAAACGGCCATCACACTCGCGTAAGAGTGCTTCTTGATCAAGGTTCCGAAACTTCTCTTGTCTCCAACAAGGTCAGTTGCGTCCGAGCAGCTGTGGTGTACACTTCTCCGTTCCGCGAACGTTGTGAGTCTCATTGTGAAAAGCACCGCCTTTCGAGCCGTTAGTTACTCAGTATAGCTGTCCAGACGAAGCTCCTGTGTGACATCGTTGAGTGCGTTCACGCCTTCTTCTTTCAAGAGGGATAGTCGTCCTGAGGACCCACCAAGCTACAACTCTACGAGCTGTACTTCGCCGTTCCAGAGCGAGGACTGTTCCCGTGCTCCAGACGTTGGGGCGCTGGGACGCGCGTACAGGTGGGCGACTTCTGAGAACCGGGCATACTTGCGGTACTGCGTTTGATTTCCTTAAGGTCAGAGAGCTCTCTAGCGTATTTGAATGCATTCAAGTAAATATATGAATTTTTTAACGGTTTCTCGTTCGATCTGTGAAGTTGAGCGACGCTTGGCTCAGTTTGTCTCGGATGGGATCCATCGTACTAATATCAAAATACATGTTGTGTGATCTTATTTCAGCGACTTTGTGACAGCGAACGAACTGATTTCTCAATTAATATTAAGAAAATATTGTCTTAGGATTAAGCTTCTTTGTTATAAGGCTTTTCCCCCGCTTATGGATGGGGGTTTTTATGCCGATTTTTTCTTGAACAAGATTTCTGTCACAATGTGTCACTAGAGTTGAGTTAAATAAAACTACATCTTGACTACACAAAAATACAGTGCTATTCTTCCACCACCTGGTCCGAATTCAGCCACCACCTCCTTCATATTATTTCTCAGTATACTTATTATTTATTTTCATACAACAAACAGTTATTAAAGCACGTACTTTGAATTTTTGTCAGTGGACAATAATGTTAAGTTTGTAAAATTCAGAACTACGCAAGAAAAAGTGACCATTAATTAAAATATTAAATTTTTTCTCTTCAAACTAGATGAATTACTCTTTCACCTTATTTTACAAATTAACTATAAACTTATATAAATAATTTGTACAAAAAAAGTTATTTTTGTTTAATCAAATTTAAATTTTTGCAGAACTCTGACCCAAACAGATCGTGCTGTCTGGTGAGTGGTAAACTCCCCCATTATGAAAATCGAATAGTTTTTTTTATTAGAATTTAAAGTAAAAACATTTGCAAAATAAATGCTTATTTAAAAACAATAATTCTTTCTATATATTCTAGTACATTTATTATTTTGAAAATTGTCTGACTTATACATTAACAGAGAACATTCTTAAATAAGAATCAACAAATTTTAAGACACGTAACTACAGATTAAATAAATAAATGAATACACGTTTTTAATTTACACTAATTGCTCTTATCCGAGTAACCGGCCTTAACAAGGATTTCCGAAGATATGGTACCAGGAAAAAATATAAACATTGTTCTATTCAATTCACTGACCCTTTTAGGAAAGAACTAAAGAAGACGACTTTGCAACATAAGTTATATTTTTAGCTAAGAAAGATATAACAACGTTAAACCGCAGTTAAACCTGCCAAACATTGAATCCAAGCTTTTAAGGTTATCTCATCGGAAGCAGATAACTTTACTTGTATATTGAGAAAAGGAATTAAATTTAATACGCAGTAATCATAAGGTAAATGACATATTTTGTACTCACTGTAAAATATAAATATGAGTGTTTATTTACAATGGTTTGACAGCTTGAATCCATTTTTGCCTTTTTTCTCTTTGTCAAGGTCTGCTTGGAAATCGATAAAATTGCAGATCCGGATTTTTACATTCTGTGCTAGGACATCCTACAACACAACAGTACCTTCGACCCATACTTTAAATGAGACTAATTTCAAAATAATTACACTAATTAATGCCGGCACGTACTTGTTCACATACGGTCGTGCACATGGCGTCGCTTCCCGGTAACACGCGGAACTGCCACCAGGGTCCCACACTGGCGCCACCGTAGCTACCCTTTAGGCGTATAGTAAGTATATACAAATTGCTATTTACTTAATATAGAGGGCACAAACTGCGTATTTATTGGCAGCCATAACAAATCACGTCTTTCTAGTCAGGAGCAGTCGACCTTATGTCGCATAATCTCTCGGCGACAAAATATGTTGTTTTCAGAGGAAATTAGGTGAAACGTATTTTTCTGATTTGAGGAAAAAAATTCTACAAACTTACAACCACTTAAAATTTGACGTATATTTTTCGGGAAAAAAAAACAATTTTTTCTTTAAAATTCTTTAGTTTGTGACCTAATTAAGATATTCAAATTTTCTTATTGGATTCTGGTTGATTTTCGCAAAAAAGCCACACTTATATTTTTTGCCAATTTTTTTCAGGAAGACATCTTGTGATTTGTATATGGGCTGAACCATTTTTGTGGTCAGGAGATTTTTTTTTCATTGAATCGAATTTTCGCATTTTTCTCGTAAACAATAAAAATACATACAAATGATAAGATTTTTTGTGACAAAGACGGTTTAGCCTACATAAAACCGATAAGATTCCTTCCTTATATTAACAAAAAATAAGAAATATATACATATATTTTTTTTTTCTAATTTTTGGAGAGAGGTGTACAAGATCCCGAAAACACTAGAGTTGAAAGAAGATACTGACAATATCATCCGCTTCAAGGAGTTTTGCGACAGCCTCATAAAATCTGAGGAGGAGTGCCCATCAGTTACTGCTGAAGAGGTGAAAAAAGCACTTAGAGGCACGAAGAACTTTTCCGGTGCTGGACCAGATTGTATGAAGAACTTTTGGTGGAAGAAGTTTACTTCTATACACCAACATTTGGCCCGCATATTCACCTCATATTTAAAGTCGGAGACGCCCATTCCGCAGTGGCTGGTGTTAGGACGCACTATACTCCTACCGAAAAAAGGCAACTTGTCCAGACCAGAGAATTACAGGCCAATAACTTGTTTAAACACACTGTATAAGATCTTTACAGCTATCCTAAACAACAGGATCGTTCAACGAATTGAGCCTGTATGGCGAGAGATGTACGAACAACGAGGCTCGAAAAAAGGTGTAGCAGGCTGTCGAGAGAACCTGCTAATTGACAGGTGTGTCTGTAAAGACGCTGCCACCCATCAGCGCGTCCTGTCAATGGCCTGGATTGACTACCGGAAAGCTTTTGATTCAACCTCTCATAGATTTATCATCTGTCTGTTGGAAAGCTTGAAGGTACATCCACACATAGTGAGATGCATAGAGAGACTGATGCCTCTTTGGAAAACTAGATTTACCATCTCATCTAGGAATCATCGTCTGACGACGAACAAGGTCACCTTCCAGAGGGGCGTCTTTCAAGGGGATAGTATGAGCCCTTTGCTTTTTTGCATCACACTTCTGCCTCTATCTCTCGCACTACGAAATTCTCCTGGATACCTCTGTGGCGACACTAATCAGCGTGAGCATAAGGTAACTCATGTATTTTATACGGATGACCTGAAGATCTATGCCGCTGGTAATAGCAAACTTCAAACTGCTATAAATATCGTCAAGAACTACACAGGAGAGATTGGGATGGACTTTGGTTTGGACAAGTGTGCCAAAATTCATTTGAAGAATGGAAAGATTACTGGCGTTACCAAGGACCCTGAGCTTGTAGATATAAGTGTTATTAGACATCTTAACACTGGAGAGACCTATACATACCTGGGCGTGCCTCAAAGCCGCATTCAGGACGTGACATCAGTGATGGAGTCTCTCCGAAGCAGATACAAGCATCTTCTTAGACAGATTTGGTCTTCCAATCTGTCGGCGTTGAACAAGGTATCTGCGACTAACATGCTTGCCGTCCCGGTTCTACTCTACTCGTTTGGGGTGGTTCAATGGACGAAGAACGAGCTTAAGGCCCTTGATGTCACCACGCGTAAGATCATGCATATGCATAAAAGCTTGCATATCAATTCGTCAGTTCCGCGATTATACACTTCACGCCGTCAAGGCGGACGCGGACTTCTGAATCTCCAATGTCTTCATAACCGAATTGTTTTAAGTACAGCTTACATAGTTGCGAATGGCAGAGATCCTCTCCTAAAGATGGTCAGAAACCACGAGATGATTGGCGAAGGAGCGTTCCTTTACAAAGCCGCGGAG
The DNA here is from genome assembly GCA_932178445.1 of Andricus quercusramuli. Taxonomy (NCBI): domain Eukaryota; kingdom Metazoa; phylum Arthropoda; class Insecta; order Hymenoptera; family Cynipidae; genus Andricus; species Andricus quercusramuli. The sequence goes on along the minus strand of CAKNXH010002137.1, from coordinate 167,423 downwards.
CAAGCTGCCGAGGCCCTTGGCCTGAATTTCAACATCAGAATTGAGGAAAGTGCATTACTCCATCTAGATGCTATCACGTCTAAAAGCCGAAGTAAAGGAAGCAGAGGTTATAAAATTTCACCAAGAGCTACTCGACAAGCATATGCACGGAAACTTTCACAGAAATGTAGAAAAACAGTCCTTGTCAAAGGAGCAAACTTTTGCTTTCCTCAAATCATCAGGGCTCAATTCAGGTACAGAGGGTTTCATTTTCGCATGCCAGGACGGTGTAATCTCCACCTTAGCATACCGCGCCCGCATTTTATGTCAAGAAGTTCCCAGTGATAGGTGCAGAGCGTGTCATGCACACGTTGAGTACCTAGAACACATACTATCGGGGTGTGCGACCCACGCAGGAACAACGTATATCTATAGACATAATGCGGCCCTAAGAGTACTTTATTACCACCTTTGTCGCTCTTACGGTGTTGGTCGCGACCCTGCCCTGCCGAATTTTCTGGAACTACGATTTTCGGGCAGCAGTCTCCGTTGCGCACTCGAGGCCTGACATTTTTCTCCAAGACTTCGAGAAACGAATGATATTCGTGATCGAATTCTCGGCTCCGTCCGAATACAACATCACTGCAAAGGAGAAAGAAAAAGAGGAGCGGTATCAAGACCTTAAAAGAGAGCTGCAACGACTGTACCCAAAATATTCGGTACGAGTAATTGTCCTTGTGATAGGTGATCTCGGAGGTGCCAAATTATCACTGGTTCGTAACCTTAAAGCCATACCCGCGTGCCAAAAATATGCCAAGGCACTTGCGAGATGGATGCAGAAAGCTGTCATCCTTGGGTCGCTTCGTGTCCTCAAGACACACGAGGGTTGTCGTTGTGATTTCGTCGTGCCCTGTGACCACCCAACTCACGGATGTGAGACGTGGCCATAGGTGTATTTTACCGCGGTTCTACTGGGGGCTATTGACATTTTCTTTTTAGATGGCAGTTGCTCTTAGTGGTACCCTGCGCTGCAAGTGCTGACTGACACGACAAGTGCATGACTGCCACCTTTTTTTCTGTCAGTTTTTCTTCGTTCCCCAGGAATTGAGCGAAGGGTTATGGTCACGGTGAATTACGCCTCGGCGTCCTTCACACCGGACGGTCTGAATTTTTTTGTACTCAAATTCAAAATACATTTTATTCCAGAAGAAGGTATAATGACCATGAAGGACTAGGGACCAGTCGAACGACAAGATTTATGAGGGCCTGTTTGACCTAGTGCCGCGACTGCCAATTGGCAGTCGTTGCAGTCATTGACTGCCTTCTGGAGAGCTCTGATATACAGGGTGTCCCAGACTGAAGTGTCCGGACTTATATATAGGTATAAAAATAAAAAAAATAAATAAAAATTTCTTTTCCAAAAATCAGTTGAAGTTTTAGTTTTTGAGTTATAAAATATTTAAACTGGACCAATCTGGAGCGCCGTATGAACAGCCGTGTGTGCTTGCACGGGATTTCAACGCAGTGTTATCGAAGCGAGCGTAGAGGTGGGGTTAGCAACGGGAGAATACAACGTTGGAATCCCGTTCGCGCACACACGGCTGTTTATACACGGAAAAAATAAGTTGTCGAAATTTTACTTGACTAGTCAACCATTCTAGGAGAGGCCACTTTTTTTTTATAATCTTGTATAATTTTGATTAAAGAACCGCAGACTTCATCGAAAAAGTGAAAAAAGTCATCGAATTATTGGAAGACAATCTAGGAACATCAGTTTTCGAATTTGTATTCAACAGATTTTGACAAAGTTCTAGACAAGCATTCAATTTGTCATAAAAAGTCCTCCAGATTCCACAATATTTGCAATACAATAACTCTAGCATAGAAACGAATAACTGATTTATAAGTTGTCGAAGAATTCGTTGACTGTCTTTTACATATCTATATATTCACAATTTACAGTCACATTGGATGCTTGCATTAACACGTAGTGACGCTCAGGTGAAGTGGCGTATGTATAAGTCTGAACGGAGTCGCGGTCACCGGCCATGAAAAAATGAGCGCTGATTTAAATTTGGCTCTTCAGTGGGATTTGTGCAAAATATTCGATGTGCTAAGTTGGCCGTGGGGTCTAGTTGCTACGGATATGTTGCGTTCGGTGCGTCATAGACATAGGTGTTAGGTAGTTCGAATCCTGCCGCAAAATTTGTTTCGATTTTTCATAGGTTCGTGTATCTGTAAAAATAAATATAACTAAAGCGTGAGGCCATGTGAATAACAATATAGTAAATATATTCGCGAAATATAATTTTTTTTAACCTGGCTACACTGTTTTCTAAAAACTCGTTAGGAGTCATCGAAAGTTTCATTGACTGGCTTCAAAGCATTAGTGTATGAGTGTTTCAAGAACTCTATTTCTCTGGTCTTAACATTTTCATTGAAATTATTTTGTACTTTCGACAACTCTTTCTACTTTTTCTTCCTCATAGAGGAAGCTTTCTAATGGTAACATTTTCCAAAATTTTCAAATTCCTTTAATTGAACCCTCCCTAATTTAAAAATGTCTAATACAATGTTCTAAGCAATTGTCCGGATGTGTGTGTGTGTGTGGATGTGTGCCTGTGTGGATGTGTGTGTGGATGTGTGAATGTCACGCTTTTTTGTGAACACGATAACTAGAAAACGGTTGCAGATAATTCGATGAAATTTGGAGGGCATATTTTCCTCACTAATATCCTGAAACTGAACAAAGTATCTCTAAGAATATTCATTGGATTTTTTTAGCACTCAATAATACTTTAAAAATCGGTTTTTTAGAGCAAAACTTTTTTCACTAGCATAATTCAAAGTTGATGCAACAATATAAAAGATTCCTTGGTTCGAGACGAATCGATTGACTTATAATATAAATACTTAATTATTGAATAGTAGGAAAGTTATGGTTATTTATATATTTCTAAAATCGTTCTTCACAGTAAAAGTTTTCTTATTCTCATAATGTAAAGTTGATGCGAGAATAGAAAAGTTGTATTAATTCAAGACCAATCGATGGACCTATAATTTTAATACATTTTATTGAAGTGTAAGAAAGCTATGGTAATGCATAATATTTGAAAACACGGGTTTTTATGGTAAAACTTTTTTCACTAACATAAAAATTAAAATTGATGCAAGAATGGAAAAGATTTCTTGATTCGAGACGAATCAATTGATCTATAATAATAATACACTTTATTAAAGATTAGGGAAGTTATGCTCCTTTATAATATCTAAATCATCAGTTTTAAACAGAAAAACTTTTTTCATCGACATAGGCGTTGGACCCCACTCCGTCGGCTTGCGGGTTCGATTCCCGCCTCGCACTCTGGAAGAGCCTCGGTGGCCCATGCGGTGAACACTTGCCTAGCAAGGGAGTTGTTCATCTCCGGAGAGTCGTGGGACCGGTACCTCTAGAGAAAAAGGTTCTCTAAGTACTTAAGGCTGTTGCTCTTGGTGGTTCGGAACCCACCTTAAACTGTAGGTCCCCCTCCCACCACCAAGTAAGTGTGTGGGGGGTGAGTGAAGGAATAGGGAAGAGATACAAGAACAATGTAAACCCTTAGGGGACACATTAGAAGAAAACAAAGACTAATGAATTCTCAAATAGAGTAATTCTGACCATTTTTGTAAAGAAATCATAAAGCTGGGAAAGGGGTAGGGTGCGACAGAACTTTTACTTTCCCTTTTCTTTTTTCCCAAATACAAGATTTGATTTGTCTTTGTATTTAAAACATTTTTTGTATTATGTTGTAATTTTGTATTATGTTGTAATTTTGTATTTTTTGTAAATTTCTATTTTTAAATTGAGCAAAATGAAGACATTGGTTTGTCTATTATTGAAAAATAAAACTAAAGCAAATACATTTGCTAACGGGAAGCAAAGTACTCGTGAAATATGCACATTTGCATATTTGTTATGCACCATATAATTATAAATACAAACAAAGTGGAAACACTCGAGATCGAATTCACAGCTAGTTTAAACATGTATCAATCTAAGTTTTTCAGACGATTCTTCCAAGTTATGACATTCGTTTAGCCCTATCCTAGAGTGATTGACTCAGTCATTCAAAATTTCAACAAATAATTTTTTCCGTGTACGGCGCTCCTGATTGGACTAGCTCAAATATTTTATAACTCGAAAACTAAAACTTCAACTGATTTTTGAAAGAGGAATTTTCGATTTTTTTTATTTCTATACGGCTATACAGGTCCGGACACTTGTGTCTGGGACACCCTGTATATACATATATATTTCATTAAATACAAAGGGTGAGGTTTTGTACCAAATCTTTATTTTTTTCTTAGAATTTTGAAAACACAGAAACAAGATTTTCGGGAAAACCCCACCTTTTTTGTTTGTTGCACTATTTTTTGTAATTGTCTATGTATATAAGGAAGGCATCCTATCAGTTTTATGCGATGCAAGATATCACAAAAGAACCATCTTTTGTGCCTTTCGTGGCTTCCAAGAGAGATGCGGAAATTCGATTAAATTACAAAAATGTCTCCTGGTCACAAAAATGGTTTAGCCCGCATAAAAATCATAGGATGTCTTCCTACAACAAAAAATGTACAAAAAATATATGTGTGACGTTTTTGTGAAAATCTACCAGGATCCGATAAGAAAACTGGAATATCTAAATGAGCTCAAAGTCTATAGATTTATAGAATTTGAAAGAATACTTCTTGTTTTTTTTTCTAATTAGACGTCAAAATTTAAATACTTGTAACTTCGTCCATCGAGGACGGCGTGACATTCAAAATTATTGAATTTTGCAAGTTCAAAATGTTAAATTGGATACTATTGAGTGCGGAAATGTTCAATTTGAAATGTTTCAAATATTTGCTCATAATATTGGTTGTTTTTATATTCAAGATTCAGATTCAGCTATAGAAAATCTACGAGAAATGATACGTGTCGTACATTTTGCACTTTTAATGTCAATCTGTTATTTTAACAGATTTAAAGCGTATTACAGGAAGGATTATAATTCTTTGCGATTAGCTGTCAGAATTGTGGCTTACAAGCGTTTACCTTTTGAAAGGAATCGCCAGAAAATGAATAGTGGTTGACGAGTCTTGTGGCTTGACTTTGCTGGTGTGCCAAAAATACCGGCACGTTACCGACGTATACCGATTCTATAAAGATCGACCACCGGTTACTTGACCGCTTGGCCGTATTCCCGCCCTTGTCACGTCACAACCCTGGCCGTGTCTATATTTAGTGGACAACAAAAGTCGACGTCCAGGGATAGTCGGCAGTACATTTGCTCGTGCCAATAAATCAGACAATGAGTGCATTGAATAAAGACTCGACCCTGCTTTTTCGCGTAAACTATTACACTGAAAGAAATAATTAAACGGTACACGCATAATTCTGGTTATTCCAACCATGATACATTGCTTGCTCAGCTAGAACCATATACGGATTGGCTATTTTTAGCATACTATTATGATTACGTATTAGGGCCGGTCCACAATGAGAGTCGTAAACATCGAAGTTCGAACGTATATGCGTATTTGACGTCATACGAACGTTGTTGCCAACTATCCGAGTAGCTTTGCAGTTTCGCATTTTTGGTTTTCTCGCTGCGATCGTTGGTAACAACGTGCGTAGACCGGCCCTTATAGCTAGACTAAGAATATTGATCCGTAAATATCCTATATTATATTCACATACTACAAAACAAGTCTTTTGAATTTTTCTATAGAGACAGACAGGAAGAAGTTTTTTTTTATATTAACATATAATAATTTGGGGTTATATTTTCACGGCCACTTGAACTTCTAAAAAATCAAGAGGTTATAGTATGTTTCTATAGGTGAAATTTATATTTCACTTGCAGCACAAACACATCATGTATCAATTTTCAATACAAATATTTTATCAATGGGATATTTATCCCTAATTTAATTAACGAATATAACACGACACACGTGACTAAGGGTACAAGCGCTGCTTCAGATTGCGTCAGGTGGCGCCAGCAAGCCATGGTCTGCATAGCTGTTTCTTGGGAAAATTGAATCATAAAATCAAACATAATACCTTAACCACACTAGCATTTGTGTACCTTCTATGTGTATGATTCGAAATAGAAATACATCTGGTTGAGGAGGAAATATTTTTTGACTAACTCAGATAGAAATTCTCAACCATAATCATATGGCTAATTATCCCCAAGCATTTCTTTCAGGGTAACTGCTTGCTAACCCCAAGTATTTGAACGCATTATCCGCATAATTCGTGAATTTCATCTCTCAAATGTATCCAGTAGATTTCGAGAAAGCTGGATATAATCCGATAATGTGCGACAATTCTGGCGCCTTTGTTCTGCCGTTCTAAAGAAAACCTTACTTATATATACTTGGACCCCGGGTACCCGGTTCGTGACGAGTAATACCTATAATCATAAAAAGAAATAAGAGCCAAGAGTGAAATTTGAGATTGATTTTTTATACTTATTAATTGTATTGATTAATTAAACATATTAACTACACTGTTAGAAATTTTCGGAAAATTCCGACACATTTAAGAAACTAAAGTAACTGAAATTGATAAAATTATGTTACTGAAAACGCAATTCAGTAACTTTTACATTAAATTTACTAAATTTTAATTGAACTTCAGAAACGGTATCTGAAAATTATAAATAGTTTCGTAAAATTCCTAAATGGTAACAGAAATATAAGTTATCGTAACCGAAACAAGTGCGCAGTTGCATGCGCACTCCTCGCTTCACGATCCACCTCGGTCGCGTCCATAGCAGACCGTGTTAGCATAGTGAATTATGGTGAAGTGACACATCAATTCAAAAATTCATCGGTATAACGGGCTAAGTCCCGAGATATTACCCGACTTAAGGTTGAGATACAAAATGGTAAGACAGCTATTCATTAAGATTAAATAGTATTTACTTGTAATTTAAATTACGTCCTCTTGTATATAAGTAGGTTATGTTTGCACACTAGCTATTCGTCTGCCTTGTAATTTGTTCTGCCTGATTTGAAATGGATTCGGTTCATACACATTTTTTAATGTAGAAATATTGCATCTTTCTTGGACAGAAATGCAACTGTTTTGTTCAAAATTCAACTATTTCCTAAAAAATGCACTTTTTGTTTAAAATTTGTATTTTTCTGTAGAAAAGTCTATTGAAATCCTTTTGGAATTTTCATTTTTCTTGTACATAAATGCAACTGTTTGAAAATTCAAGAATCTTGTTAAAAAGTCATGCTATTGGTTGAAAATTCGACTATTGGTTGAAAATTCGACTATTTAGCAGAAAATTAGCTTATAGATTTCACAATTTTGTTGAAAAGTCGTACTTTTTGGTTGAAAATTCTGCTGTTTTGTTGAAAATTCAACTATTTTGTACAAAATTTAATTTGGTTAAAAATTCTGCTGTTTTGTTGAAAATGTAACTATTTTGTAGAAAATTTATTTTTTGGTTAAATTTTAGGTCGAGTATTGAGCTCCGGCAAATTTGGCCTCATTTAAAGTTTCTAGTCCGGCAAAATCTTTGTGTCAATAAGAAACTTTCTGTTCTGATTATATTTTTTGCTACTTTGGAAAAATAGTAGAATATTTTATTATTTTATCATAAAGTGAGGAATATTAAGTTATAAATACACAAAAAGTGTTATATAATCAAGAACATTACGCACACTAAAAGCACACAAAAGAATTCCCCATCACTTCAATATTCCTATAATAATACACTTTATCACTAATTTGCGAATTGTTTATCTTCAGATTCGAATCACGAATTCTCACCATCACTCTTCTGTGACCAGTCACTAACACTCGTATTTTTTGAAGGGAGACTTGGAAAAGGGGTTCGAGATGTGACAGACCACTCTTCTGTGACCAGTGACTAAAATGCCGTACGACAAAATTAAAATACGGCAAAAAATGCCGTATCTGTATACACTACGTAAATGGTATATTTTTTTCCCTAATTAAAAATGCATCTTCTTTAAGAGAAGTTTTATCTTTATTGGATAAAAATGCAACTGCATTTGTTTGAAAATATAATTATTTTGTAAAAAATTCATACTTGTGGTTGAAAATTATACTGTTTTGTTGAAAATTTAACTATTTCGTAGAAATTTTACTTTTTGTTTAAAATTCACATTTTGGTGTTAAAAAATGAACTGAAGACTTTTCTGGATGAAAGTTCAACTTTTTAAAAAAATGTGTCCTTTTAATTAAACATTCATAAGTTTTAGTACAAATTTCATCTTTCTTGGATAAAAATTCGACTATTTGGAAGTGAATTGAACTATTTCGTTAAAAATTGATCCCTTTTGGCATAAAAATTCGTCTTTTTGGATGAAAAATTGAATTTTGTTCGTAGAAACTTATTTTTTGTTGAAAATTTCATATTTTGATTTCGGAAAGTCAACTGGAATCTTTTCGGGATGAAAATTCAGCTACATATTTTTTTAAATTTTATTTTCTTTCTAAATAAAAATTCATCTGCTCAAGAGAAATTTCATATTTTTTGGATAAAAATGCAACTACTGGGTAGTGAATTTAACAATTTTGTTAAAAGGTCATCCTTTTTGGGTACAAATTCGTCTTTTTGGATTACACATTTAATTTTTTTCGCAGAAACTTATTTCTTGGTTAAAATTTCATATTTTGATCGTGGAAAATCAACTAAAATCTTTTTTAACAGCAAATTAAACACTTTTTAAAAAATTTTTTTTCCTATTTATAAATTCATCCGCTTTGGTAGAAATTTCTTTTTTTTTAATGCAACTTTTTGGTAAAAAATTCTTCTTCTTTGCTTGAATATTCAGTTATCCTATTTGAAAGATTTGGTTGAATCACTTTGTTAAGAAATCATTTTTTTTGAACAGTTATATTTTTAGTTGAAAATCCATCTCTTTGATTGAAAGTTTAATTATTTTGTTGAAAATTAATTTTTTCAAATTGAAAATGCAACTACTTGGGTAAAAGTTTAACTACATTGTTAAAAATTCATTTGGTTGATTGAAGGCTTATGTTTTTGGTTAAAAATTTAAATTTTCAGTGGGAAAGTCTTTTTTTTTGTTTGAAATTAATTTTTTAGTTGAAAATGTAACACTTCTATTTTTTAAGATTGATCTTTTTTAGTTGAAATTTCTCCTTTTTTGGTAGGGAAAAAATAATTTTCTTGATTTAAAATTTCCTTTTTGTTGTGTAAAAATACATCAGTTTCGTGGAAAAATAATTTTTGGCTGCAGTCATAATTTTTTGCTGAAGTCATATTTTTTGTATTTAAATTCAATCTTTGTAGAGAAAATTCGTCTTTTTGTTAAAATTTTTATTTGCTTAAATTTCATGTTTTTTTATTCAAATATAAACTATGACACTTTTTGTTGGGTATTTATATTTTTAGGTTGAAAATTCAACTATTATGTTAAAAAGTTAATTATTTTGTTGAAAATTCAAGTGTCTTATTAAAAATCCATATTTTATAGTAGAAAAGACATTTCTTTGTTTAAAATAAATTAATAAATTTGAATATTTTAAATTTGTATCTGAAATACAGTTTTATTCCGTTTATAAAAGATTCTATGTTGAACCGAAATTGTTTTTATTTGATTAGTTACGATAAGAATTTTATTGCTGTTTTAAATCTATGACATTAGAAAACATTATGCATAGGACCTTTCTTAAGTTCTTCTTTGCTACAATTTTAAATTATTTTTTAATTAAAATTAGCAAAACAAATTGACAACTTCTTACCGACAATATAAGAAATTTTATGTGTTTTTATATTATTTCATATACTATATTGATATAGTAATATTATAAGAAAGTTTAATTGAGATTTTTTATCTTGTATACAAAATAAAACAACATTTTATATAAATTTTGTGCGTACATTTTTCAAAACATGTAATATAAAGAGACAGTATTGTTTGGTTCATTGATTTTAATATAAATTTGCAGTATATATTTGTCTTGAAAATATAAATTATAGTATGACTAAATACGAGCGAAGTTTATATGTAAATAACTATACGTATATATTTATGTTATATAATATACTCAATTGATCAAATGTGAAAGAAAACTTCTAATCATAAAAGATGGGCTTTGATTACATATTTGATACAATGAGTGTACGTATTATTATAACATAGATACATAAGAAAGTCGTTTGTAATAACTTCACTCGTATTTTTCTTCTATTTATATTCTCAGGACAAATATATACTACACATTTTATATTAAAATTAATGAACCGAAAAAAATTTTTCAACCCCTTGAAATTTTCAGTTACAGTAACTGAAAATTCCTAAACTGTAACAGAATTTTCCGAAACATGTAGCTGAAGCTGTATGCAGTTACCGTTGCTTAAATTTCTGTTACAGTTTAGGAAAATTTAGAAACGGTTTCTGCATAAAGCTTTAGTGACGTGTCTCTGAAAATTCCTACAGAAATTTCTAACAGTGTACGCTGTTAACTTTTCAATGTCGATAACACTCACGAATACCCAGGTATTACTCGATTACCCGGGTACTTGGGTACCTGAATTTTCGTTCATTAATCAGGTGCCCGCTCTCTAAATATGAATTAATGAAAATTTCACTAGTTGAATTAGTAAATGTATGGTTCACTAACCAAACAGTAATATTTTGATGTTTTACATTTGAAATAGTAAATATTTTACTAATAAATTAGTAAAAGTTTTACTAATCTCAATTAATAAACATGGTTCATTATTATTTAGTAGCTTCGCTTCACTAATTCATTAGTAACTTAGCGCGCTCACTAACGAATTAGTGAATTGCAACGATTTTGACCAATCTTAAGTCATATCCTCATATGACATGGCGTGCCACTTGATGCCACGCTATTTGAGGTTCGCATTGTTTTAATCCTTGAAGTACAGTTCAATTTTAAAAATCATTAATTTAATTTATATTCACAGCCGATCAACCAAAAATGGTTTTTTTATCCAAAACCATCAATTTCAAACGCTTCTAATTTCTAATTACTTAAGTATGTAAAAATTCATTTAAAAATTCTTCAAATTAAAAAGTACGCTTGAAAATTAAAATCTAAAATGGAAAATTTTGTAATTGGAAGATTTTCGAATTACGCATTCTAAACTGAATGATATCATAATTGTAAAATATAACAATTTATCTAATTATTTAAGAAGGGTTGAAATACAGGTTGGAAAGACTATTTTTAAATTTGTAAAATTCCTCGTAAAAAAATAAATGCACTGTTATTTCCCGGTCTCATAAGATTCCCGGTCCAGCGGCCACCCTGAAATTATCATATTATTGTTCTACTTAATGGCCAGTAAACAAAAAGGAATTCAAGATCAATTTATTTATTTGTTATCGCCAACGGCCATACCACACTGAAAAAACCAGTTCTCAGTAGATCACTGAAGTTAAGCAGTGTTGGGCGCGGTTAGTACTTAGATGGGTGACCATTCGGGAATACTACTGCGTGTTGTTGGCTCGTCGTGGGTGTGGTGAGCCCACACTTGTAGTTATTTATTTCAAGAAACTATCCACCTAGAAACACTATCCGAATCGGGTAGTGTCACGCCTACCCCAAAAGGGAAATGGCTTAATGGTATACATACATACCTGGCCAAAAACACAACATTATTGAATATCAATGTACTTTTTTGTTTCAAATATTCTGTTTTATTGCCAATAAAACTGACATGAATTTATTACAGTGCATATTCTTTGTATTCTAGCATTTTTTATAATATCCTTTGAATTTATATTTATTTTGAGAAAATTATTTTTTTTAACTGAACAATTAGTGCATTTTTACTGTATAATTAGTGACTTTTCACTCTTCAATTAGTACACACTGCAATGACAGGGATTACTAATTGCTTAGTGGAATTTCACTAATTTCACAAGTGGACAATTTCCACTAATCAAATTAGCAGTTTTCTACTAATCGTGAGTGGCCGACTTCTCTCTAATTCAATTAGTGAAATTTCACTAATTCAGATTTAGAGAGCGGGTATTACCCAATGTATCAGGTACCCGCCCGATGTCCCGGGTATTGGCAAAATGCCTATCAATTACGGAAGGGACTTGACGTTTATTAATCGCAAAGTCCCTCACGTAAGTTTTTCCTTAGTACACGTAAGTATTCTCAGACTGGAGGCCCTAGAGTTAAACCATTACATCCTGATATTAAAAATTCAACATTTTTATTTTCTTTTACAGGTCCTTCTTGATTGGTCGCTCTAGCGGAAAGTGAATTTTAGAACATTCTTTTGAATCAATTATTTAAACGCAGTTTAACTTACTTTCATTCCGTTTCTTTATATCGACTTCATGTGTTTAGCAAAGTTTTAAGTGGTTGGTGGTACACCAATTGTAAAAATTATCCCGAAATAATACATTTATACTCGCAATTATAAGAGAAATTTCTGATTATTTGTAATTATTCTTCTGCCTTTAGCAAATCCCTGACTAAACGAGAAGTTGATGGCAGTGAAAATCATTCGGAATTGCCCCGCCGGATGCAAGAACCAGTCCGACGCTCGAAAACGCGTAAAAGTATTGTCCGATCGTCTCAAAGAAAGAATATTTTCAAAATCGAAGAATCAATTTTTTGAAAACGTAGAATTGTAGATAATAAGGAAGTGAAATTTCTTCTTCTTAGAATTTTGGTTGCCAAGGGTTTATTTTTAATAATAAAAACGAAATATTGAAAAAAAGTTTCTCCCTGATTAAATCAAGTTTTAAAACTTAAATCATTCTAACTCGGCCGAATGTTATTGAAATGAGTTCATATTTGTAGCACATATTCAAAATGCTCTAGCGATGCCTAAGAAATCATGAACAAGTTAACAATCGCTTATTGCAATTGAAAATTATTAAACAATAAGCGATAGTTAACCCTTTCATGATTTCCTAGGTATCGCTAGAGTATTTTGAATATGTCCTGCAAATATGAACTCATTTCAATAATATTTGGCCGAGTTAGAACGATTTAAATTTTAAAACTTAATTAAATTAGGGAGAAACTTTTTTTCAATATTTCGTGTTTATTATTAAAAATAAACGTTTGGCGAAAAAAATTCTATTGGGAAAAAGTTTCATTTCCTTATTCTCTACAACACTACATTTTCAAAAAATTGATTTTTCGATTTTGAAATTTTTCATTGCCAATATCGTGAATAATTAGTCCTGCTGATTGTTATGCAATTTTCGACCCGAGCTTTTTAAATAAGCACCCACGTAGAGTTGACCGTCACAGACAGAAAACAAAATTATTCAACACGGAAAAGCGCAATTTATTTATACATTTTATTTTCCCGCAAAGGTCAAAGGTCACATATACCGTAACCACTCATTTTTTGAACTTATTCTTTCTTGAAAAAAAAACATTCGTGCCGACATTCAATTTCCATACACGGGAAAAAGAAGTTGTTGACGCGAACAAGCGAATCTAGGATACATTAAATTCAAAGAATCTGTTCGCTTAGGTTACGTTTAGTTATTTTATATAAATTATTCTCCTAGAACAGTAATTTTGGCGTAGTTTCTCAGTTCGAGTGATTACTATTTTCCACAAATTCCGTAAACTTTTAATATCTTGAAATTAAGGCCACTTCCTACTAACCTCAAAATAATTTTTCGACCTATTTTTTGTAAAACTCACGTTCATACGAATTAAGATATTGAGCTAAAAATTTAGGAAATCGGATAGAACGCACTGATGAACTTTTACATACTCCTACATTTTTGAAGTTACAAAAAAAATTTGGTTCAAACGTTTGTCTATTTAATTTCCCGAATTTCGAACTAGATATCTCAATTCGTGTGGATGTGAGTTGTTTCAAAGAATTTTTTTGAGGTCAGTATGACATGGTCATAAGAAAACATTTAGTAGAAGCGGAAAGATATGTATTTACAGCAGCCACTTTCTCGTCTGGCATCGAGAAAATTAATATCCCTGATTCGATGTAATCTAATTGGAGGTCAAGTTTGTCATTTTCCTCGCGTTTCTTGATATGTCAATTTAATATTGCCGCCTGCAATCGAAACACCTGTGAATTTTTATTATCCGGACAAAATCTCTTATTAACATTACGTAGGGTTACCAAACGTCCTCTTTCGGGAGGACATGTCCTTCTTTACCGCCTTATCCTCCCGAGTCCTCCATTCGTTGAAAATGTCCTCCTTTCTGACTTCTCCAAGCCAACACAGTAAAAAATGGAAGCGTACTATTCAAAAATGTTTGCAATGACTGCCGAAAATTGATTTCGTTCTGAAACCAAGACCTAATTTATGGAAATAAAATGATTCTATTGAACATTCGTGGTTTGCATTATTTGAAATTTAAAGAACCCACCTTCACTATGCTTGTAAGTTAAGGTAAGATTAGGAAATTTTCAGGTGTCCTCCTTTCGTACTGTGGACAAATGGTAACCCTAACATTACGAAGTATCTATTCATCCAGCTTTTTGGGACAACTACACCAAACAAACTGAAATGGCTATATGCGTGCAGCTTTCAGGACAACTGGACAATCCAAACTGAAATAGCTATTTCTCCAGCTTTTCTTCAGGGTTTTTATTATCAATACTGTGAAACTGAAAAAATGATGATAGCAATCAATATATGTCCAAAAATTTCGACTGATGCTTTATGCGTTATCCGCGATCTCCGCGGTATTAGTCACTGTTATTGTGGCAGGTTCGAGGCATAGAGATTATGTTTGCGTATCAACTATCGCTAACGAAGCTATCCAATTTTGAGAAAAACCTATATGTGGACACACACACATACAGCCTACGCTTTGGCTCTACCAGCAATCTTCTTAAATTCCTTCCTTTCTTTCCAGCTATACAGGCGTAAAGTTTTCATAAGGAATAATGTACCTCCTAAAGCAATTTAAAATACAAATCAGAACGATCCACTGTATGTTGTGGTGAAAGGTGCTTCTTGAAGTACTTCATTAAAGAGGAAACAGATTTATCGAGATATTCGAAAGGATAGGACAACCTTGATCTTAGTTTGTGAACGTAGTCGAGTCGAACTTCAACTTCGTGTTCGTCGCACGAGGTCAGGAAGGCAGGCATGAAATAGATGACGTGTAAGTCCAACGACGGCACTTGCAATTTCCTGAAACTGCCGGGTGACGATAGGAAAATTCACGTCACCGAGGTAAAGAGCGAGTGAGACAGAATTGAAAAAGGAAAAACAAAACAGCATACAACCCTCTAACGTACTGTGACCTTTACAACAATTCTATAGACAAAGCTCCTCGCACGAAAGAGTAACGACGTTGGTGGTACGTGCACTATCGATCTCGCAAACAGGCCTGTATAATAATATGTGACCGTCCGTGAAGAAAGGGACCTAATGCGTCAAAGCTGAATTTTACAGGACGGGCGATCGTAGCAGAGCCCGCAAGCCAGCACTACACTTTTAGGCTTTCATAGGCCTGTCGTTCGGACTCCGCGTACGCGTATCATGCCTATGTTTGTAGCTTAATAACAAAAAAAGTAATTAACTTTAAAAATGTCTGATTATTGGAAATTAAAGAGTAACTCGTAAACTATCGATTGGCGTGAAAAAATGTAAATCGATTTTTCCGCATTAGGTCCCTTTCTTCGCGGACGGTCACATGCATCGTATGTTCCACCGGCCTTTTCGTTTTCACATCGACAGTGCCAAGAAACGTGATTCAAGCTTTTACGATTCACAAACAATATAAAATAACTGGCACCGTCCACATATTATTATAAATTACATATATATTTATTGTATATACATACTTTATACCTCATAAATTAATTATGCACATATTAGGGATGTGCGCGGAGAGCAATTAAGCTCTAACATCTGGATATATAACTATTGAATTATGACCTCGATAATAAGGTATAATATCTAGGTGTTAAAATTTAATATCCACTCAGCAAAAAAGTTGTATTGAAACAAAAGCATCGTCCTCTTCCTTGTTTTGTTTTGAATCACGTAAATATCTTTTTCACATAAACAGAATTATTTGACTGTGAGATTAGATAAAGTATATCGCCGAGGAATAATGCTTAACGCAAAAAGATTATTTTTGAGACACATAAAAATGATTTAAACCTTAAATTTACGAGGACATTTTATTTGTGTCAAGAAACATCCTTTGAACATAACAGTACATTTCTCTGAGTGGCCAGGTATTAGAAATCTAAATTTGGAAATATGCAGATATTAAGCTTTAATATCTGTATATTAAATTTATATATATATATATATATATATATATGACAGAATCGCGGTGTGCTTGAAAGGCGTCTTAATCGAAAGTCTGCCAACCTGGGGCTTTCTTGATGGATTCGATTTTTTGCGTTTTTAATTTTGGAAGTTCGCATTTTTCTAGTAGCTAGACTTCTATGAGAGTAGTTGTATATAGGGTTTTTGAGGCCGCTGATTACGAATACATTGTTAGATTTTCGAAATTCAAGATGGTGAATTCAGTATGGTAGACCAATTTGGTGGAATTAATGCCGATTGTGGTAAAAATTAGTATATGAAGGTTTTTGGGGTCGTTGATTACATACCCGTTATCAGATTTCGAAAGTTCGAGATGGCGGATCCACAATGGTGGAAAAATGAAGTAAATAAATGCTAGTCCTTGTGGATATTTGTATTGTGGTTTTTAGGACCGCTTATAACGAATATGTTGTCAGTTTTCCATATGAATAATAATGGGGCCTGAGATTTTCTTGAAGGGCTTGATTCTATGGAATCAATATTTGAAAATGAATAACTTTATGTTTAATTTACTTGTTACTGTATAACAACTTAAATTTTTCAGTGAAATATTGATAAATTGAATTTTATACCTCGTAACTTTGTGCATGATCTTTTTCACTACTTTCACGTCTTAGCAAAGGACTTTTTCAATAACATTGAATTAATCTCTTGAGCTGTCGGTACACTGATTTACGCATTTTAAATGGTTTGGTAAACGTTATTAAACTTTGTTCCAGTATAATAACTAAAACTGAAATAGAAAAAATCATGAATGAATACGAACAATTGGTACATACGTTGGATGACGTCACTATCTGCGTTTTCGAGGGATGCCAAAAAATCAAGCCCTTCAAGAAAATCCCAGACCCCATTATTATTCATATAGAGGACTGAGAACATATTCGTAATCAGCGGCCCTAAAACCACAGAATACAAATATCCACAGGGACTAGCATTTTATTACTTCATTTAGGTCACCATTGTGGATCTGCCATCTCGAACTTTGGAAATCTGATAACGGGTATGTAATCAGCGACCCCAAAAACCTTCATATACTAATTTTTACCACAATAAGCATTAATTTCACCAACTTGGTCCACCATATTGGATCCGCCATCTTGAATATTGAAAATCTAACAATGTATGCGTAACAAGCGACACCAAGAATCCTATATACAACTACTCTCATAGAAGTTTAGCTACGAGAAAAATGCGAACTTCAAAAGTTTAAAAATTCAAAAGTTCAAAAATTTAATAACTAATATCAATTTTTTTCAAAAAGCCGCCGTTCGCCGATTTTGGTTTTTAGCTTAAAATACTCCTGGAATGCCTAGGCCATAAGTGTGATTTACCGTGGTTCTACTGGGGACTATTTACTTATTTTAGATGGCAGTTGCTCTCAGTGGGACCCTGTGGTGGTTGTTCAACTCTTTTTTTAAATTATATATATATATATATATATATATATTCTCGACAATTGTTCCTGTTTCGCACTCGAGACCTGACACAGTTCTCCTTGGCTTCGAGAAACGAACCATGTTCGTTATCGACTTTTCGGCACCAGTTGACAAAAACGTCACAGCCAAGGAGAAAGAAAAGAAAGAGAGGTATAAAGGCCTTGTGAGGTAGTTTCGACGGTTATACCTGGTATATTCTGTTAAACTCATCGTCTTGATCATCGGCGCTCTTGGAGGTGCCAAGATCATCGGCGCTCTTGGAGGTGCCAAGGTTTCACTCGGGCCCGTGTGGGGTTGCTGGTCCTCCATCGGGCGCCTCCCCAGGTTGCGGATAGGGGAACGCCTCCCAGATATGGGTGGTACCGGGGAAATCAAATACCCGGAGCGGACAAAAAACCAGCTAGGGGAAGGAACCCCAAATAATAAACCAACGATGACCGAGTTTCTTGACAACAGTATACCCCAAGAGTGTAACAATCTCTCCGCCGATTCTGATCGGGTTCAAGCCCCGGTGACCGGTGCTGGTTCCACGGATTTTTGGGGGAACCAGAGAGGCTTTGATCGAAGCGTTTGTGAGAAGCTAGGAGGTCCTTTAGACGTGGCTGAGGAACTTGACGTAAGTCAAAAGTCTGAGGCCAGACAGGACATAACGAAGGTGGAGCAAAACATAAAGGAAGCACGAGAACGCATTGAGGAGTTGAAGGGCGTCCTAAAAAAGATGAGCGATTTCTGCTTTACTAAGAGGAACATGTTTCTGCCAATAAAGCAGGGAATTCAAGAAGCGGAGGAGATAGCGAGGAAAGCTGGTAAAGCCACATCTTTCGCCAAATATTACGTCGGTTTTACACCAATAGAAGTTGGATATGCCGCGGCAAAAAAGGCGAATGCCCGCAAGAAGAAGGACAACGCAAAAGTCCACACAAGCCAAACCGGCACTCAGACGGAAGAAGCCGGGGAAACTCCCACTCCCCATACTGGGAAGCGTGAGAGGGAGCCCACTCTGAGTCCCGTAGAGGCCAGTTGTTCGAAACCCAGGAGGAAGAAATTGAGGACTCATGCTGCTGCAGCAGCAACCTCAACTCCAAAGAAGAAGGAGGGAGTGATACACAAACCTGCAACCAATAACACCAGGAAGCGGAAGAAGACCAGGAGACGAGCCCGAGCCGAGGCGGTTATAATAAAACCGGCCGAAGGGTTTGAGCTACGCGGAGGTCCTCAAGGACCTTAAGCAAAAGGTGAAACCAGATACCCTTGGTGTAAAAATCAAGGGATTCAGGGAAACCAGAAACGGAGATGTCCTTGTGGAAGTGGGGCCGGCAGAGGATAGCAGGTCCAAGCTGTCCGCTTCTATTAAGAAGGCAGTTGGGGCTGGGGGTGGCGTGCGCGAGCTCGTCCCCCGCACTGAAATCGAGGTCCTGGACCTCGACAGCACTACTGTGTCGGAGGAAGTAGAGGCCGCCGTGAGAAAAGACTTTGGTGAATTTACGAGCGGCGAAATAAAGGCGAATTTGACGAAGAGGCCCTTCAGAGGTAATCTGAAGGCCTTCGTCGAACTTAGCGAGGATCTGGCTGCAAGGCTGATACGCACGAGGCATCTGAAGGTAGGTTGGGTTTCCTGTCGTGTGAAGAAGAAGACGGAGGTCTTGAAGTGTTATCGCTGCCTAGACTTTGGTCACATGGCAGTGAACTGCATGGGACCTGATCGGACGAGATCCTGCTGGAGATGCGGCAAAGAGGGCCATAAGGCTGCGACGTGCGAAAGCACGCCGCAGTGCTTCCTCTGCGCTGCAGGTGAGGGACGGCCCCGGACAGACCATCGTCCGGGGACAATGAGGTGCAGGGCGTTCCGAGAGGCAGCTTCGTTGAAGAAGCCTCAGGGGCGCGCTACCTACCCTAATACATCCAACCAGGATGCCGAAGGCCGACGAGCCCGTTGTGTGGCACCACCACACTACTGAGGACGATGCGTGCATCCTGGTTGGATGAAGGTTGGAAGAATGCCAAGTTGGCACTCAAAGTTGAAAGCCGAGGCACGGCTTAATGGCCTTACCCCCGTGTCCTTGAAGTAATGCGAAAGCGGTTCCGAGGGCATGGGTTGGCAGGAAGAGGAAGTGAGTTTAGTGGGTATTACCGCTTTTTAGGTCGAGTCCCACACTCAGCTGAAATTTTACCGCGATTTCGCTGGGGGCGGGTGCAATTTTTCAGATGAGCACCCGCTCCCGGCGAAATCCTGCGGTTGTCCTTAAGACAAACTTTCAACTATATATACAGGGTATTCCTGAACTTATCATATTCCTTGCACGTACACATTCCTTGTACAAAACTGAACGAAAAACTACTGTGACAAAATATCGTACTATCAATAGTTTTTAAACTATTAAGAGTTGTAAAGAACCAATGGGAGCTAGCTATTTCCGCGCGTACATAAGCATCTTGCGCGAACTCAAGAATTTGAATCGAGGGAATGACTGGAATAGTGAGGGTTATATGTTCTGACAACTTCATGTTGCGTCGAAATTGTTTGTCTCTGGCGAATATTAGAATTACTGACTTGAAGTGCATTACGTTCTAGAGTTCGCGCAAGATGCTTATGTACGCGCGGAAACTGGGAGCGCCCATTGGTTCTTTACAACTCTTAATAGTTTGAAAACTATTGATCGTACAACATTTTGTCACAGAAGTTTTTTGTTCAGTTGTGTACAAGGAACATGTATTTATATGAGTTCAGGATCACCCTGTATATGTTTCGTAGCTTGCGAGATGGATGCAGAAAGCTGTCATCCTTGGGACCAGTAATCTACAGACCTTTACTTTCCATCTGCAATAATGAATAGAGTACAACCATATATGAGAGCAAGCATATATGTTGCAGATACTTTGTTCCTCGCCGACAGTTCGGAAGACCAAATCTATCGGATGAGACGTTTGTATCTGCTTCGGAGAGAATCATTTATAGATGTCACGTCCTGAAGGCGGCTCTGTGGCACGCCCAGGAATGTATAGGTCTCTCCAGCGCCAAGGTGTCGTATAGCGCTTCTGTCGACGAGCTCAGGGTCTTCGGGGATGCCATAAGGTTTTCGTCGTTTCACATAAACCTTGGAGCATTCTTCTAACCCTAACTCCATTCCAATCTCCTGAGAGTATTCCTCGACAATGCTTAGAGCTACTTGTAATTGCTCTTTATTTTTAGCATAGATCTTAAGATCATCCATGTAAAATGTGTGAGTAACCTTATGCTTTCGATTTCCAGGTTTGCCGCAAAAGAACCCTTCGGAATGGGGAAGAGCGAGAGATAGCGGCAACAATGTGAGGCAAAAGAGGAGCGGGCTCATGGTGTCGCTCTGAAAGACAGCTGTTGACTTTCTCTGACCCACATCTCCCTCCGCTCTAGACTTCTCCTACGGTCAGATAGTACCCATATTCTGTCAACAATATGCTGCCTGATGGTCAGCAACTTGGTCTTGTTAAGTGTGTGATAACGGATCCGCAGTTCGCGCGTCAATTGTCGAACTTTAGCGGTGAAGTTCCTGCCAGACGTTATGTAGTCAATCACACACTGAATACGGGACGCGTACTGTCTCGTCCAGCCTATCTTGAGTGGTGAGTCGGTGCATTCGTCTTTTGGTCTTATGATCATTCGGAAAAATGTTCACAAAGCTCGTCATCCAGTTCAGTCAGATCTTTGGGCTTGAGAGAAGCCTGGATGATGATGTTTCTTCGGGTCCTTAAACATCGCTCTTCCTCTATTGGATGCCTGCTCGCGGTTGGTCTCAGTGTTGCCTTTCTTTCTCTGTTGCCGGCTTGTTCTAGCTGCGGTAGAGTCGGCACTCCGCTTACATAGACTCTTAACCGGAGGTTTTCGGTATGGTTTCGCAGACATTGATGAGAGAAGTGCGAGAGATCTGGATGTTTCTCGCACCACAGAGCATGCAGTCGTGCCATATAATTTTCTCGTTTAGGGGCCATACTGGTATTGTAGCATTCTAGCAGGACGTCATTGAGTCGATCCGTCCACCTAAAAGTCCCGAGATTCCGCCGGTCCATCGCATTGACTCCGTCTTGATTGGCTCCCCCAACTCTAGGGTAATCGGTATTGTTGTCCACCCATTGTCGGGAGCCCTGCGCGTTTGATTGTTTTGAACTGCACTTACTACAACTATGTTTAGTGTTATCATTGTTGTTCCTACGAGAAGCTAGGGAAAGGGGTTCGTCCAGCCTTGTAGAGTCCCGCATGCAAGGATAAGGCTGCATACTCTGAGAGGTCTTCCGGTATCCCGGAGTCACCGTTAGAGATACCTAACCCAGGTGCCATTCAGCTTTTGGCACGGTTTTCACGCCTCCGCTTGGGGGTTAATTCCTTCGGGACCATCCCTGGACAATTGTCCGCGACTGCTCATTAATTATTGTAACCATATTTAGCAGAAACCTTGGTACAGGGACCCTCCATCCACAACCCGAGGACGCGTTCAACGGCTTTTTCATAGACCCTTTGGTTTAACGCCACAGGAATAGAAACCGAACCGAACGAAATATATTTAAATATATACATAGTATGTATAGGTCTCTGTATGTATTACATACATACATATGCTCTTAAAGAGTTTCTCGCTGACTCAAGCCCGAAAAGGCAGACATTTTTTGGAGGCAGGTATATAAGATCCCGAAAACACTGGAATTGATATAAAACACTAAAAATATCATCCGCTTCAAGGAGCTTCGCGACAACCTTAAAACATCTGAGGAGTAATGTCCTAAACGACAGGATTGTTTAAAAAATTGAACCTGTGTGGAGAGAGAGAGAGAGAGATGTACGTGCAAGGTGACTCGAAAAAAGGTGTGACAGGCTGCCGAGAGAACCTGCTCTTTGAAAGGTGAATCTGCAAATAGATAGCATTTATTCCTTTCGGTTTGTTCAATGGAAGAAAAACGAGCTTGCAGCTCATGATATCGCCACGCGTGAGATCATGCACATGCAGAAGACCTTGTATATCCATTCGTTTTTTCAGCGATTATAAATCCCACGCCGTCAAGGTGGGCGCGGACTTCTGAATCTCCAATGTCTTTATAACTGAATTGTTCTGTATACAGCTTACCATTTGAGTAACCTAAAACCGAAAAGTCGGACCCCCTCCCCCCTTATGAGTTTTAATAACACTCAAAATGTTTTTGGATTTGATTGTCCGTTAGAATGGCATGTTACAGAGAAAAATTTCTCCACAAAAAATGTAGAGGACAGTATTATCTACAAATTATCTACTGCAGTCGCTGCGCTAAAACCAAAAATGCACGAAATAAAGGGCGCCAAAATTGCCGAAAATCAGTTTCTTCTCTTTTTCAATGGGGGAAAAAATTTTACTATCGCGGTGATTCAAAAGTTGTAGAGCAAGATAATACCTTTAGGATGAATCGAGAGATGAATATATTTTCTTTTTCCTACGACGCACTGTTTCGGAACGCGACTTTTTCAATTGCGCATGTACCGAAAAGCGCGGGTCTATTTAAAATTACAAAGTATAAACTTGTATTACATATTACATATTACGTAAGTAGTGAATTATTTAAAGGAATCAGATATTTCGTAGATTCAATTCAATTAAAACGATCTTTTCCTGCTATACATTTTTAAAACTATCGCAATGTTAAAAAAAATGTCCGTTGAAAAAGAGTGAAATCTGATTTTCGGCAACTTTGGCGCTCTCTATTTCGTACATTAGTGGTTGAAGCGCAGCTACTGCATAAGTTCTCACGGAAAATCAAACCCAACATTTTTTGAAGTTTTTTCAAACCCCCCAAGGGAGGAAGAGGGTCCCGAGAACTTAACTTGGTTTCGTACTATTCACATGCCCCACTAACGATTTATGAAATTAAATAGCTTCGGTCATTTTTTCCCCACAAAAATGACAGTTTTACTGTACTAAATCTTTTGTTCTCTTTTTTTATTTAAAAATTCACTACATCTTTCTATTAGTTGAAAAAATTATGGCGAATTTGTTCAAAAATAACTTTTTTGCCTAATTTAGAATATTCTTCAAATGTGCCCGAAGGGCGAGTCGAGATAAACCGAAAGCCCGATCCGCACATTCGCTACTCGGTCGGGTATGCTCGCTACTCGGCGAACATTTGGAGATTAAGTACTTGGCAAAAGGCGAATACTCGGCACTCGCCAAGTAACGAATGTGTGGATCGGCCTGAAGACGAACCGAAGAGTGAGTGTTGCGTCATCAAGCCCTGTCTGCAATGGGATACATTAACGGACGCACGACGGGACGCAACGCGTACGCTGAAGCTTTCCCCTTCCCTCTGTATCTTTCCATCTGTTATACAGGTTGCAATATGATGAGTTTTCAATATTTTATTGTCATCTTCCCTTAATTCTGCCATTCTCTTTAATTCTACGCGTTTTTCGAGGTTCTTTATATATCTTTTTCCCGAAACTCCTCCTGTGCCCACTTTAGAATAATGTCGTTTGTCTCCATTCCTGTTAGAGCCTGTAAATAACTTTTATCCCATTGTAAGCAGTTGTTATTCTTTGATATCAATTTCTTTTCTAGACAAATATTGTGGATCCTACTTTCTCAATTTTCAATATTCTGCGAAATATTTCCCAGCTCTGTCTTTAGTCTCTACTTCTAGGCTACTTCTTACGGTCTCTTTACTCCAAACATAACCTGGAGTATTTCTAGCAAGCCCCACGGACATTTTAACACATCTAGTCTGTATGCTCTCCAACTGTGACAGTTTTTCCCATACCCAAATTTCAATGCCGTACAATCCACCAGATTTCGCTAAAATATCCATTAAGTAGTGCCTCCTATCCAGTGCCCCAATTTTCGC
Source organism: Andricus quercusramuli (assembly GCA_932178445.1). NCBI lineage: Eukaryota > Metazoa > Arthropoda > Insecta > Hymenoptera > Cynipidae > Andricus > Andricus quercusramuli. The sequence continues at coordinate 142,860 of CAKNXH010002137.1, read as the reverse complement.
TCTAGTCATTACCCCCCTGCTGCGTTAGTTGCTTTTTGTATCTCCTCTACGATAACATTGCTGTGCTTGTCGCGATTCCCACTTCAGAAAACCAGAAATCAAGATACTTAAAACCATCTATCACTTCAACTTGTTCCCCTGCAATACTCAAATTTTCCTATTTCTCCCCTGCTTCTTCTCTTTCTAAAAATCACGATTTTTGGTTTTCTTAACATAGATTTCTAATTTGTTCGGATTCACTTACCCCCTCCAGCAATTATATATTTTTATCAAGTCCTCGATAAAGATATTGAATAGAGTGTGTACCCTAAGTCTAATAATAATGAAACTCCTCTAATTCCCAGTGTCATCCCCGCCCCTTTAAATAGGTCTTTAGTATTAAAGAATTTAAAATCAGAAGTGCTGACTGAAGTTTCATAGAAATAAATAATGCTTAAACTTTTGGGCTATAACTCACAAAAAATTTTCTGGATTTAGGCTAAATTTTTTCTCAATCTAACATATGATTCTCGAATGCAAATAGTGAGAATCTGTGAATGAGACACTAATACGAAGAGACATAAGAAGCCATAGAAATACAAGAGCCTGCATGAAAAAATGCATGGACGTGATTGAAGCTAGAGTAGTATGCCAGGACAGAAATGTGTGGCGACAAATAGTTTGTAAACAGAGTGACAATAGAGTGAATGGTGCCTGAAACAAAGTCCTTGGATACTAATGGGCCCAAGTAGGGAACCATACATAACAATTTTGTGAGGCTCCTCACTTGGGGTGATCGCTAGAGAGATTGATCAGCAACCTGGGTCGGAGCAGTGTTGCGGAATGAACGTGTCATTTAAATAAATAACACGAGAATTCCAGATCAATCTAAAACATCTATACCCAGCACCTATAAACCTATATACCTTATACCCATATACTGTCCTAATGTATACCTATATACCTATGCACTATTCTCCAACCGAGCAAGTCACGCCTACCCCGAAAGGGAAATGGCTTAATGGTATAATAATAATAATAATAATGTTTTGAATTTATAATTAAACCAATGAAACGATGTGATTTGATTAATTTTGTCTGAATTTCCTTAGTTTCATACTAAGCAAATATGACTTTAAATTGGTTAAATTTGAATGGAGAATGATTGTGTCGGTTTTTCTGGTCTGGAGACCACCGCGAATCGACGTCTTTTTCCGTATGGGGCAGGTCGCGGCCGCGTCGATAAATCACCGCAGCCTCCTGCAATTACGTGCGCGGAAATAGACATGCGAGAGGGTAAATAAACCCTGCGACCACACAGCAGTCATCGTCGTCTTGTGGCTCGTCGTCATAAATTGCGAGAGTAATACCATCACCTCCGCTATCCTCTTCGTCACTCTTGCAGTTTCTTTCAATTTCGCTACTTCCCCTACTCCTTTTTCTAGACCTCTACGTGCGACATCTGAAATCGTACCGCATGCCACCGCTATTGCGATTTTTTATCATCGCGAAAGACCTTACAGTCACATCACTAATCATGATGCGAAAGCAAACGAGTACTTCGTGAATTTCACTCAAGACGTTTCTAGGAACTTTATTTTATCTATTTTTATCTCTTCAGCGTCCCTTTTTGTCAATCATATACAGAATTATATTGAAAACAATTTTCCAATTTCAAAACTTTCAAGTTTTATTTTTGTTTCAAACTTTGTTGAGAACGTTTGAATTTGGATGCGTTTTACATTGGAATAATTTTAAATAATGTGGGAGCATGCGTGCAGGTCGAGTAAATGATCTCAAGTTTATTTTAACATAAAAAGGAATTAATTTATTCAGTTGACACGAAGTGTACAAAGTGACGACCGGATAGAGACTGACTCACTGATCTGTACCTAACCGAGGCGACAGGTCATCGAAGGGATCGCAATGCACTCATGACAGGCACTGAATTGTCAAGACCCTTTTAGAAAGTCCTGGGCTAGTCACGTACCTGATTTACTAGTTTCGCCTTCGATGAACATACTTGAAGCTAGAACGTAATATAAAGTATTTGAAAGGAAGAAAAGTAATATTTGGTAATAGTGGTAGTTATCCTCAAATCAAAATTCAAATATAATTATAAAAAGTAGTCACCACATATATCCCCCTGCTAGTGACTGACTCTATGAAAAGAAAACATTATAAATCTGCAAAGGATAACATATAAGAGGTGATCACGATGTACCTGAAATATATATTAAGTCCTATCTACGATAATGATACCTGCGTAAAAATGAAGAGAAACATTAGATGAATAAAAATCTCTTCCGGACTTAAAAAATACAGTAGTGAATACAATTGTGATATAGAATATATAATAATGCAATAAAAAAGGAAAACTTTCTTTTTGAATGAAAATTGCACACAAACAAAGAAAAAAATGTTGTATGCAAATTGCAAAAGAAATTAAGTTTGTTCATGAAATTAGAGAAAAATTAAATTTGGTGTGAAGATTGCTGAAAAGGATTATGATAAAATTGATCTTTGTTCGATTGCAAAAAAAAACTGATGAAGAAAAAAGAATAAAAAACGAAAATTACGAAAGTCCTGCTTGGAACCGTTCGGGAAATCGAACGTGTCTGCCTGATCGACTTTTCTTTGTTGATGGAAGAACCTCTGTAGGAGTTTCGGCAGGGACATTATTGTTCTCCAGATCTTGTTGTCGAGTTGCTGCTTCTTTGTGCAAATCCTCTTCCACGATGGTATAAGCTGGCTTCAGTCTGTCAATGGTAACGGTGACACTTTTGCCTTTGATATTGCCATCGAATGTCTTGTCATTCCGGCTATTGACAGAGTACGGTCCATCATAGGGCAAGTCGAACAAACCTCCAGGTTTGTCGCGTCGTAAGAACACTTGATCTGTAGTGGCAAGATCTTTAAGCACAAATGGCTTATGTTTGTTATGCCTTATTCCTCCTACAGGACTGAGGTCTTGAAAGAACTTCCTTATCTGCTGCACGAATTCAGAAGTTTCATTTGATTGTTGTGACTTTGGCTTCGGTGCTAGGAATTCTCCAGAATGTCGTAGACTCTCTCCATACAATAATTCTGCTGCCGTTGCCTGTAGGTCTTCTCTCCAAGCTGTTCTGAGACCTAGTAATATGATGGGTAGAGTCTCTGTCCATCTCTCATTTGCATGGCATCTGATAGCTGCTTTCAGCGGACGGTGAAGGCGTTTGATCAAATCATTGGAAGCTGGGTGATAAGCACATGTCCGAAGATGTCTTGTTCCGAGAAGATTATTCAACTCCTTAAACAATTGAGACTCGAATTGTCGTCATTGGTCGCTTGTAATCCGGAGTGGTGTTCCAAACCTCGCTTTCCAGCTCGAGAAAATTGCATTAGTGACTGTAGGTGCAGAAATATCCTGGACCGGGATGGCTTCTGGCCAGCGTGAAAACCTGTCGACGATGGTGAGGTAATGCTGGTGCCCTAGAGAGTAAGGCAAGGTTCCCACAAGATCGACGTGGATGTGTTCGAATCTGGATGTTGGCGGGACGAAAGTTCCAATCGGTGCTGATACGTGCTTCGAAATTTTTGCTCGCTGGCAAGGAATGCAGGCTCTGGCCCATTTTTTGCAGTCAGTCTTGATAAATGGCCAAACATAACGCTGTGTGATCACTCTGACCGTAGCTTTGATTCCAGAGTGAGACATCCCATGCAGTGAGTTGATAACGGTTCGACGAAAAGGCTGGGGGACAAAAGGCCTTGCTGTGCTCATTGAGACATCACAGTACAGAGCTACGTCTGTCTCTGGAACATGGACTCTCTTAAGTTGCAATCGGTATCCAGGTTGAAGATACCTCTGCAATTCCTCATCATGAGCCTGAGATTCTGCGAGAGCCGAGAAGTCGATTGTGGTTGCAACTTCCTCGATCCGAGAGATAGCATCTGCGACAACGTTTTTACTACCTGAAACATGTCGAATATCAGTAGTGAACTGACCGATGCAGTAAAGTTGTCGAAAGTGTCGAGGATCACATTTGGTAGACTTTTGTTGAAACGCGAATGTGAGAGGCTTATGATCGGTAAAAATCATGAAGTCTTGTCCCTCGACCATGTGCCGAAAGTATTTTACGGCTTGATACACAGCCAGTAACTCTCTGCTGTAAGCGCCGCATTTTCTTTGCGCGGGACTTAGTTTCTTGGAGGAAGATCCGAGTGGTTCCCAATTGTGCCTTACACGTTGCTGCAGAGCTGCACCGATTGCGAAATCTGATGCGTCCGTAAAAATTGCCAATGGTGCCTCTGGTGCAGGATGGACTAGGAGTACTGCATCTGCAAAGTTTTTCTTGCAGTACTCAAAGGCCTGTAGAACTTCTGGATTCCAAGAAATAGGTGCTTTTCCTCGAAGATTTCCCTTTAGAAGATCGTTGAGAGGTGCCTGTGGTGAAGCTGCCGTCGGAAAAGCGAGCCTGTAAAAATTTAAAATTCCCAGAAATTGCCTGAGTTGTTTTGCAGTCTTAGGTTGTGGAAAATCGAGGATAGCTTGGATCTTTTCTGGGAGAGGTTTAATGCCATTCTCAGAAACTTCAAACCCGAGGAATTTCACAGGAGATTTCCCCCAGGCACATTTTGCTCACTGAGAAAAAAATCTGCTTCTCCCAACACGATGCGTCGTGTTGAGAGTTTTCGTTTTGCCGTAACACGATGCAAGTTTTGGGAGAACACTCCTGTGAGTGTTACGGAAAAACGATGGCATCGTGTTGTGGCAACAGGATCATCGTTTTGAGACGTTGCGTTGAATGCGAAGAAAATGCAAACATGAGAGCCACTGCGTTCTTTGAAGTTGCGAGGCATACCCCCACGTTGTTCTTTTCTGTGTCGTAACTTGCAAGTCACTCATAGATACCGTATAAATTTGAATGGAAAGTTGGAAAAAGCTCTTCAATAATATTATTTGCCGTTTTTTCATCTCCAAAGCATTGCCACCAGGAACGACATTTCTCAAAAATATTATCATTTACACTAGAGTCCCGCTATAGTGGTTCACGCTATTAGTCGTACAAGGAGGTCCAAGGAGGCGAGAGAGAAGCGCTTGCAAAGTCAGTGGAGTTGCAACGTTTACTGTTCGGCGCTATCAGAAGCCACAACAAAAAGAAAGAGAAGAAGAACGGTTTGGAGAGTCCCGAGATAGTGTGAAGCGATTAAGGGTACCCCGAAACGGCTATTTCCATTTCTTTTTTTCACATGCTTTCTCCTGACAATTATATTTTCAGTTACAAATTTTATAATTTGCTTACAAATTTTATAATTTGCTTACAAATTTACCAAATTTGTTTTCCAAAAAACATATTTTTTTTTTTATGAAAATGCAACTGTTTCGCTGAAAGTTCAACTAATCTGTTGAGATCCCTCTTTCTGTTGGATAAAAACTAACTAATTTCTTCTTTTTTGTTCAAATGAAACTTTTGGGTCAATAATGAACTTTTTTGTTGCAAACTTAACTGTTTTTGGAGAAAATTCGTATTTTCGTTTGAAACTTAAACAATTCGGATGAACTCTTTTTTCCTGACTGAAAAATCTTTATTCGTAGAAGATTCGTATTTTTTGTTCCAATTGATTTTTTTACTGAAAATTTAACTTTATCACCCTTGTTTAAATATTTGTCCGTTTTAGTTGAAAGTTCAACTAGTTGTTTGAAAATTCACGTATTTTGTTAAAAATTCATATTTTTTGGTAGAAAATTAATCTTCTTCGTTGAAAATTCGCGTGTTTGGTATGAGTATTCATCCTTGTAGGTAGAAATTTCATATTTTTCGGTTGAAAAATCATTTACATTTTTTTGAGTATTCATTTTGGCAGGTTAAACATTCGAATATTTGGTTGAAAATTCAACTCTTTGGTTAAAAATTTGAAGATTTTGTTGAAACTTCGTTTCTTTTTGCTTTATCATCAGAGAATGTATTAGATTTCTGTAAAATTTGACCACTCCTCGAGTTTTTGTTACATGTCAGTGAGCACGAATTTTGAAAAAATTGACAGATTGGATTTGGCTTTGGCTTACTCTCCAAGTGTCCTAAAATGAACGTAAAGTTAGTTAGCCAGCCATTAATGATAAAAATTAAAAAAGTGAGCGCATTTAAAAAATGTTTGAGACCATCTTTTTCAATATTTGTAAATTCTATGTACGGTTATTAGCAGTACTAAAAATACTAAAAATTTACCTTTATGACTCTATTTGATAAGAAAAATTACTGGAGTTACGGCATTTACAAAATTCCAAAAAAACAAACAAAAATGAACATTTCAAGCCAAACGACGCACGATATGAAAAAATGTCGGAGAGACAAAAATGTTGCATTTTCAACACCCTACAAGATTATCGCAACAACTTTCTAAATTTGGTTTAAAAATCGAAAATTAAAATTTCGCCAGCACAAAAAATAATGAAAAATCAAAAATTTTATTTTACTGGTCAAACTATGCAGGATACGAGAAAAATGAATCAACAGATTTGTTATTAATAATTTTTTGATAGGATGTGTAGGAACGAATATAATAATATAAAAGAACACAAGGTACGGAAAAAATTAAAACCGAAAAATATCTACAAATTTGTTATAAATTCTTGTTACAAAAATATATTGAGAATAAAAAAATTAACTTTTTGGAAAAAGGACGCAAGCTACAGTAACATTTTATCTAGCAACATTTTTCGCCTAAATTATATCTACAAATTTGCTTGGAACCACCTGACGCTAAGATGCGTATTTTAGTTTAAATGGTGAAAAATAATATTGAAAATAAACAAATCAAATCTATGGAAAAACGTTAGAAGTTGCAATAAAATGTTTAATAATGCATATTATGAATTGTAATAATATCTATAAATTTATTGCAATGATATATTCTTCAGGGTAGCTGAGAATTAAAATTGGTGCAAAATAAGGCACAAATATTAGAGTAATCATGAAAAATAAAATTTTTATTTCATTTTGCAATATCTGAATAAGCAATCCCACGCCGAGATACAGAAATAGTTTTTTTACAAAGTTTTTTAACTGGAAATGTAATTTTTTAATTTTTACTTGAAAATTAATCCTTGTTAGTTATAGATTAGTTTCTTTGGTAGGAAACTAATATTGGTGGTTTGAAATTTCCTCTTGTTTGTATTTAAAAATGCAAATGTTTGGTTCTAAATTAACTTTTTTGTTGAAATTCATATTTTCGGCTTGAAAATTCGACAGTTTTAGCGAAAAATCGTCCTTTAGCTTGAAAATTCAACAATTCGGATTAACTATTTTGTCTTGATTAAAAAATCATTACTTGTTGAAAAATTGTTTCTTCAGTGGAAAATGTGACTATTTTTTGTAATTTTTTTTAATTCAAGTTTTCAATTTTTTGATGAAAATTTGTCATTTTTAGTTAGAAGTTTTGAAATTCATCCTTGTATGTAGAAATTTCATATTTTTTTATTCGACTTCTTCAATGATTTACACGAAATTAGTTTTTTTTATTAAACTCATTTTCTTCCATTTGATAAATACAATATCTCGCAAGTTAGTTTTTATTTAGATTCCTCTTACTTTAGGATTGTTAACTTCTGCATTTTATACCTTGGAACTGGATATCTTTTTCTAATCACATTTTTTTCCCTCAATTCAACCACACTTCAGGTGAATGGAAAAAAGTGTAATTTTGCTGAATTAAAGTCTGAAATCTCCTCCTTAAAATGAGGTAAAGAACATAAATAAATATTTTCTGCTTCTCGAATAAGACCTATTATTATGATCATGGGAAGATCCAGTAAATTTTGCGGAGGGGGCGATTATAAATGTTCTTCGAAGAATGTATGTGAATAGGGCTCCCCCAATAATTGAAAGGAAATTTTCAAATGGAATATAATGAGCTGATAAATTCTACTTTATTCATATTTTTCCATTACAGTGTATTCATTAAAAAACCCTAAAATCACGTGCATATTTCGGGCCGTGCATGAATTGGTGTATTAAAAATTAAGTTTTTTTGGTTAACAATTCATAGTTTTAGTTAAAAATTCCGCTGTTAGTTTGAAAATTTATTTCAATTTTGTATTAAATTTATATATATTTGGGTTGAAAATTCAACTTTTTCGTACCTGGCTTGAAAATTGAACAATTTTGTAGAAAATTAATGTATTTGGTAGAGAATTAAACTTTTTCTGTTGAAAACTCGAGTTGCTTAAAAAAAAATTATCATTTTGGCTTGAAAATTCAACAAGCTAATGAAAAATTCAACTTTTTGGTAGAAAATTCAAAAGTTTTGTAAAGGATTTGCTTTTTTAAATTAAAAATGATTGTTTTTCAAGGAAGATTTTTGTATTCCGTTCTTGGCTAAAAAGTGATCTTTTTTACACTAAAAATTTAACTATTTGGTCGGAAATTCGTCTTCTTTAGTTGAAGATTTATAATTTTAGCACAAACTTCATTCCTTTGGTTAAAACTTAAACTAATTTTGGAAGTTTCCCTTTTTGGGGTTAAAATGGATTTTTCTACTGAAAATTCAAATATTTTTTTGAAAATTAACTTTTTTGTTGAGATTTCATATTTTCTTTATTTAAAGTTAATTTTTTCAAGTGGAAATTTGACATATATTTTTGGTTGAAAATTGATTTATTAGCTTGGAAATTCAACAATTTGGTTTGAGGTTCCTTTAGTTTAATGAAAATTTGTCTATTTTGCTGATTGTTTCAACTCTTTAGTTGAAAAATCAACTACTCGGTGGAAAATGTATGTAATTTCTCGAAAATTAATGTATTGTTTGAAAATCCGTCTATTTTAGTAGAAAATTGAACTTCTTGGTTGAAAAATTATCTGTTTAGTTGAAAATATAATTGTGCATATTTTCCACTTTTTGTCTAATTTTCAATGAAAGTGAGGTATTACCTGAAGATTAATAACAAAGATAATTTTTCAAAAAATTTATTATTATTTTCAATAATATTCTCCTAAAACAATTTAGAATAATTCTTCAAAATTGCAGTTTTTTCAAAAATTGCCCACTTTTTGTCCAATTTTTAATTAGAGGGAGGTAACTAATGAATGAAAGTTTACAAAATTAATGCCTTCAAGAATTTATTATTATTTGAAATGATATTATTTTTATATGAACATAATTGTTCAAACAAATTATTATTGTTAAGAACTATCTTCTCCAATTGTAATGCTAGATAGTTGCGGTTTTTTTCTGAAATTTTCCACATTTTTTGTTAACTTTCACTGACTTAGTGAACTAATAATTAATGTAAGTTAACAAAAATATTCGTTTGAACAATTCATCATTGTGCATCATTATCTTATCTTGAATAATTGCTAGAAAGTTGCGGTTTTTTCTGAATTTTCAAACATTTTGTCATCGATTTACTTAGTGAGTTAATAACTTATGCAAGCTGGAAACAAATAATATTTATTAATATTAATTTGAACAAAAAGGCCTTCAGTAACGACTTTAAGGAAAGTTTACATTCATGTATTATGATCCATATAGACAATTTCAAGTCAAATATCTGTTTTATTTCAGAAAAATATATTCATATTTCCACAAAATTAAGAGAGATTTTTAACATGGTTACAAATAATAATCACTAAGTGAAGAGTGGACAAAAAGTTGAAAATATCACCAAAAATCACAAATATCTGGCAATAATATAGAGGAAGATAGTTAATCATCATGATAATTTGTTTAAACAATTACTTTACTCAACTTAAATAATTAGTAACTCATTCCAAGTAAAAAATAGACAAATAGTTAAAAATTTCAGAAAAACACCGCAACTTTCTAATATTAGGCAAAGAGAATATTTCTAGCGATGATAATAATTTGTTAAACAATTATTTTTGTTAACTTAAATTAAATATCTAATATGGATATAGAAAAGTATAGCTATAAATAATGATAATTTGTTTATATGATTATATTTTCTGAATTAGTTATTAACTCACTTCAAGTGAAAAGTGGACAAAAGGTTGAAGATGTCAGAAAAACTGCAATTTCTAACATTATTCAAAGAGAATATTATTACCAATAGTAATAAATTGTGTTAATAATCCTGTTTGTTAACATTGATAAGCTATTACCTCAATCCAATTAAAAATTGGACAGAAAGTGCAATTTTTTTTAAAAAACGGCGACTCTAACTCTATTCTAAGAGAAAATTACTAAAAACAATAATAAATTGTTTAGACATTTCATGCAGACATATAATTATCACTGTGAAGTAGTATTATACATACAAGTAACAATTTATATTTTTTTTAAACGCAAAAAAATCATAATTAGCGCCAAAAACTCGCAAAACCCATTTTTTCACTTATGTGGTTTATTTGGGACCATGTATAAAACAGACATATGGGCGTGATATTCAAAAAGTAATATTTTTTTCGTACTATATGGCTAATTGTTAAGATAAGTGTTGAGTTTAAACTCGATTCACCTAATGTTAACGACCCTAAATGAAATTTACAAAAACGTCTTTTTTCTCATGGGAAAATTGTGGTTAATTTCATGGTTCTGGCGCCATCTCTAAATATAATTTTTTTTTTCAAAAACATAAATAAATTTATTTTTGTGCGAATTCAAATGAATTTCAGGGCGATATGCATAATTATCCGAGAAAAAAATGTTGCAATGCATTTTTGGACCACGCTAATATACATGGAGATATGACTCTAAAAAGAGATGGACGTGACCTTAGAATGGGGTCGCGATGGAGTTTGAATTCTGGAGAAACAAAACAGATCAAGATTCTATGTGAAACACCGAATACTCTCGTCATCCTCTTTTATTAAAAAAAGAGGGCAGATAGAAAAAGGTGCAAATGCAAGTAAGGTGCAAACGCAAGTAACTTGCAATTTCCGAGACAGAGGAGAACAACGTGGGGGAATACCTCGCTACTTCAAAGAACGCAGTGGCTCTCATGTTTGCATTTTCTTTGCATTCAACGCAACGTCTCAAAACGATGATCGTGTTGCCACAACACGATGCCATCGTTTTTCCGTAACACTCACAGGAGTGTTCTCCCAAAACTTGCATCGTGTTACGGCAAAACGAAAACTCTCAACACGACGCATCGTGTTGGGAGAAGCAGATTTTTTTCTCAGTGCTGGGTTAATCACCACACCATAAGCCTTGAGACGATCAAAAAGTTGCTGGAGATTTTGCTCATGCTCCTTTACAGAAGATGATGCTACGAGGATGTCATCGATATATACATACGCAAAATCGAGTCCCCTGAATACCTCATCCATGAACCTTTGGCAAGTTTGAGCGGCGTTCCGTAACCCAAAAGGCATGCATGGAAACTCGAAGAGTCCAAACGGCGTCGTTACAGCCGTCTTTGAAACATCTTCCTCAGCGACAGGTATTTGGTGGAAAGCTCGTACGAGATCGATCGTAGAAAAAAGTTCCTTATCATGCAGAGTGTGAGAAAAGTCGTGGATGTGAGGTAGTGGATATTTATCGGGGATTGTCCTCGGATTTAATCTTCGATAATCTCCACACATACGCCATTTGCCAGTTTTCTTAGGGACCATGTAGAGTGGCGAAGCCCAACATACCTATCATGTTCTGGAACTCTGTTTTCGCCTGTTTGTACCTGTCTGGAGCTAATCGCCGTCGACTCTCTGCTTCCGGTGAACCTGGTGTGGTGTAAATTCGATGTACTGTGAAGTGCTTCGGCTTCACTGTAGTTCCTGAAGGTCGGGTGATTTCCGGAAACTCTTTCAAAAGTTGATGCCAAGGAGATGTTCCTGAAATTGCACGAATACCGAGAAGCTCCTCAGGACATTCAGAAACTTTTCCTCTATAAGAGAGAGAAGTGACTGTATCGATTAAACACTGATTTCGAACATCCACTAGTAAGGCATAGTGTTATAAAAAATCCACACCGATTATGGGTTTTGTCACATCTGCTACCACGAAACGCCACGTAAATTCGCGACGGAGTCCGAGATTGAGAGTTAGTGTTTCGAAAACGTATGTCGGAATAATCGAACCGTTACCAGGTTGTGTACCTGCGTTTCTGCCACACGGCCTCTACACGGAGAAAAATATTTCGAGAAACTTTACCAAACTCAGTTGGGTAAAGTTGGGACATATGGACACTTTGATAAAGTTTCATATCTAGTTTGGTAAGACGAAATTCGGTAATACTTCATTAACAAACATGAAAGTGCGACAAACTGACACGAATATCTTCTGAACTGTACTTTAATTAATACTGTACTTGGTAGTTGACATTTTAATGCACATAATTGTAAAATATATCAAACTTCAGATAAAGATTACTGAACAATTGGGTAAAACGCGGTCGAGGGCTTGGTACAAAATATAAGTGGGTTTACAGAAAAGGCATGAAGGAGTCACTGACGCTCGAGAAACTTTAACTGGCAGTTTGGTAAACCGTAACCTTCTGTGAATCAAAAAAACAAACTTATACACAGTCAACAGCATACACTCACATACACATGAGTCAGTTACAGCCAATCAGAATACAATATCATTACAATTACACTGACGACACGTAAACCTTATCAAACACATATAACATACATATAAATAACCCTAATATAATACTACACATATATAAGACGCTTTCGACGTAACTACGCTGACGCACGCTTCACATTGAGAGGAGAAATTTGGAACTTCCTTATATACTAACTAGAGGAATTGATTCAGCGCTTGTGAGAAACGACCAGTGCCGTGACTAAAGTTTTCATAAAAAGATTTATATTATAAGATCTATATTTTTTGGAATATGTATTTTGTAATTGCCACTTTAATTCTGAGTAATTTTCCACCTTTTCTTTGGATATTAACTTGATTCTAATATTATCTGAGTAAGGTATTAAAATGATATCAAAGCACAATTCAATAAAGTTTCCAAATTTTGGACGACTTCGTTTAGAAATAATAAATAAAAAAGTATGCAAAATGTCTTGCTACGCACCTATTTGAAGCTACAAATTTAAAATGAAAAATTGTCAAATCATATTTAAACCATTTTTTAAATATGTGAAATTTACAGATGTTACTTATATTAACTTGGAAAAGATAAAAATTAAAAGTAGAGTTAAATATTCTTCCGTTAAGGATGTTCAAAATCTCTTTAAAGTCTGTCCCACAGGTTTTTTGCGTAAAATTCATATACATCACAAATACGTTCCTTGATATTTTATTTTTATATTTTCATACCCTCTCGGGTAATCCTTCATTTTTAAAAAATATTTGAGGCCGTTTGAAAATTTTGTTGTTTTCGAAAATCATATTATCTAAAATTGTCAACTTCACGGCAATCACTCATAAAATATGTAAATATAAAAAATTAAAGATCTTTACACAAAATGTGATTTACTTAACTTTTTCTCTCTTACACCACTTTTAAAATTTATGCTCTTCAATTCTTCATTTCTGTTATTTGACTTTTCATTACTTGAAGTTGTTTTGTATCTTTTTAAAAATCAGTTCTTTTAACTTTGGTCTTTGTAACTATTTAATACAATAAAAGGATGTAATCAAATACAAAGATTTAAATTTTCGTATGATTGATCACAGTTTATCGAGATAAAATCACACTATCGTTCGAATTTGGATATATCCTTTCACCACAATGTCAGGTAGAATTTTAGAGAATTTTTAAGCCAATAAAACGTGTTTTCAAAAAAATTGCACTTACATGGTTATGACATGTAGTTATTTGCACAACTATTTCTGTTTTTGCATCTGCTTTAGGCGAAATACGTCATTTGCATTTCATTTTAATTTACAAAAGCTCACTCCATTTCCCGAAAGTTTCTTTACAATTATATTCGTCTCGTTTTCGTAGAAATTATTTTATTTAAAAATAATACGTACAACTCTTTTATTTAGTCATGTTTTAAATAAAACAATTTTCTATATGATATTTAATAAAAACGTGATGAATACAATTGTAAAGGACCTTTCAAGGAGTAGAATGAGCTTTTAAAAATTTTAATCGAATGAAAATCATATGAATTTTACCCAAAGCGATTTGTGCTTTTTGAATATTCATTACTTTTAAGCAATTAAATTAAAACTTTCAAATTGGCTAATAAATTATTGAAAATATTACACATGTTTCATATTAGTACTTTTCGCTGGGTGAAAAAAAAATATTATAAAATCAAAACATTTCAAAGACTTGAAATTTATTTGAAATTTTAGGTTGTGTAATTTTTTTAAACTGGAAATTAGCATTTTTAAACAAGAATCATCAAGATTTCTGATTTTTAACAATTGTAGGTTAGGTTAACGATTTATACCAAAAACTGGTAATGTGAAAAAATCACTATAGTTCAAATAGGATAGCAAATTTTTGAATAGTTTCAAATAATATTAACGTTCTTCACAAAAAATCGATCATCTTGCAAAAAAGTCATTGGATTTTGGAACAGATTTACAATTCTTAATAATTTTCTGTTATTTTATGTTTGTGTTTTTCATTGAGAATTATTAGTATTTTTAATAAAAAATTATTAGATTTCAAAGAACATGTACCATTTTTCAACAACTATAGCTTATGTTGACCTGTTTTATCTAAAATCGTTATTTTTGACAAATCATTAAATTTAAAACCAATGACTTTGTTTAAAATAAATTATATTTATAAAATTTCCAAGAAGATTTAGAACTTTTCAACCATTTCAGGTTATGTTGCTGTTTAAGACCAAGAATTTTGAGTGAAAAAACGGTATTTTTAATGAAAAATCATTTGATTTCAAAGAAGATTAAAACTTTTGTTTCATTATAGGTTTTAGGCTAGTGATTTTCACCGGCAATTTTGATATAGGCTTCAAAGAAGATTTACAATTTTGGAACGATTTAAGGTTATGTTAACCCTTTTTACCAGAAATCGGTTATTTAAAATTAAATTCATTTTACTTAAAAATTAAACTTAGGATTATGAACAACTTTAGGTTATATTAGTTTTTTTTTCGTCGAAAATTAGCATATATTGTATAAAAATATTATATATATATTAATTGTGACTTTCTTTGAGAATGTACACAATGGTGATCCTTATCAGTATATTTGATTATATCTGCAAAAATTACATAATTTCTTGTAGGTACGCAATGCACAATTGAAAGAGTTACTCTTTGGTTAATACCGCAGTTGACAAATTATATAAAATGTTATTATGATTAATCAAATTATATACAAATTTCTGTAAAAATGAAATTTTTTCCAATTACACTGAGTAAAAATACAAAATTATTTAAAACATTGTTGTTGAATAATTATTCATATATTCTTTAAAGATTTTTACGATGTAGATTTAGCAAAAACTTTTATTACACTGTATGGTAAAAAAATATTTTTAAAAATATGAAAAAAGATTTTAGCAAAAGAATTCTCAAAAAAATTATATAGCGACGTAAATTTAATGAAAAGTTTTTATTCGATTTTTCGTATGAGAAATTTCAGTTTAAGAAATTGTTTTTAAAAATTTGTTATTTCTTATTTTTGAAACTGAATTTTCTGTTATCAATACAAAACTTTGCAAAATTATACTATAGTAAGAGTTGTGGTAAAAAGATTTTTTTCCAAACCTCATTTATTGACACAATAATTTAAAAACAAAATTCAATGAAATCTAAGTTCATATTTAGATCAAATTTTAACAGAGTATTGATTTCTTTAACCTTCTAGTATTTATATTTAAAAAAAATTGTATCATGCAATAGGAAAAATATATACTTTCTTTTTTTTTCGTGATACCGCGAATTTCAATTTTGATTTTCTCGGAACAGGATTATTTTTTTGGATCGAAGCTTTCTTATTCTCATTGAAATATAATTTTTTCATCCCACTAAATGAAAAAAAAACTACAAATTTTGTAAGGAAAACACTAACATGGCAAAAAGCACTGAAATAGCATCACTAAGGCTTACGCCAGAGGCGTCAATTTCGATCCATGGTAACCAACTTTGTAATAACCTTCCTAAATCAACTCCAACTTTATTTTGCAATTGTAGAACTATTATGCATTATCCAATACTAAATGCCAACGAGAACTATGAATAGGTTGAAAATTGAACAACTTATTCATAATTTAAAAAATGGTAAATATCTTCGAGGTGCTTAATACTTTTATACGATCCTGCAAGATTTGGGAAGTGGTGGGAGATGCTGGGCGACTGCGACTCGAATGTCGGTTTACCAAACTGTCGAATAAAGTCTAACGTAGCAAAAATTAAAATCTATTCCACAGCGGATAAACTTTCATGCAATGTGGTGGAAACAGTCACATATCAAAAATCAATGTTTCTCTAGAATTGATTTTAAACTTTACCAAACTTTCGAGTATATAATACATTTTTTACTTAGAAACATTCACCGAAATTTGTCATTCTATAACCGATTTTAAGGGAAGCATTAACATTGCATAATTTAAAGTTTGCTTGACTTTACATTTGCAAACTTTACTCAACTAATATGAAATTTTATCCAATTTTTCCTCAATGTATGACAGAATAGTTCTCAATAATTACACGACGTGCATTAATGTTTACTTTTGAAAATATTTACTGTACATTTGGAAACTTTAATCTGCGCTATTAAAGTTTACCGAACTGCCATGTATTATTTAACCTTTTGCACGTCACAAATTATTACAATAATGTCAAACATTCTCCTTTTAGTCCATATATCCCAATTTTACTCAAAAGTTTGGTAAAGTTTCCTAACCAAATTTTCTCCGTGTAGGTGTAATGGTTTCGGCAATTGCATCTGCGAGTTGAGCCATGTCGTCTAAAGGACTCTGTGAGCAACTTTCCAGTATTGCTTGAATTGTTGAGGGAAGGCGACTTAACCATAGTGGGCGGAGCACTTCATCGGGAACGATCGAACCAGCATAGGATCTCAGGTGACGCAAAAATTGTGATGGTTTTCTGTCTCCGATTTCTTCATGTTCGAGTAAACAATTCACTTTGTTTTCTTGGGATTCACTGAATCTTTTTATCAACTCGCTTTTCAACTTCACATATCTATTTTGTGTTGTTAATTAAACATTTTAAACAATTAAAGACATTAAATGTCTTTCACTTCCGCGGCGTATTTTGGCTCGAGATGCCCGGCCACATAACTAAATTTTGTGTCCTCAGAAGTAATTCCCGCGAGCAAGAACTGTTTGATTCGTACAAACTACATTTCGGGATCATCAGGCCAAAAAGGTGGTAAGCGCACGGCAACGCGGTTAATCGCGGGTAAATTTTCACGGAAGTCACTTGTGCTTGTGCGTGAAGTAGGCGGAAAAAGGTTCGCGAAATTCATTCCGGGAGTCGAATAAATCACACTCGGCGCGGTGGTCGTTGCAACTGTAGTATACGTATTTTCGGTAGTCATTTTTAATAGTAGAGCTGATAACTTCGAAGATGTTGCACTGTTTTTGACCTGGACACTGGTTAGCGTTGAGCGTCACTAAGCACACTGAGCACCCCGGGGTGGCGTCACTTCACTTGCACGCACATTTTCTCACTATTTTTCACGACATTTTCACAAAAATCGTAAGGAAACTTACGCAAAATCACGTCGGGCAGTCACCAGTTGTGGAAGCATGCGTGCAGGTCGAGCAAATGATCTCAAGTTTATTTCAACATAAAAAGGAATTAATTTATTCAGTTGACACGAAGTGTACAGTGACGACTGGATAGAGACTGACTCACTGATCTGTACCTAAGCTAGGCGACAGGTCATCGAAGGGATCGCAATGCACTTTTGGCAGGCATTGACTTATCAGGACCCTTCTAGAAAGTTCTGGGCTAGTCACGTATCTGATTTTCTAGTTTCGCCTTCGATGAACATACTTGAAGCTAGAACGTAATATAAAATATTTGAAAGGAAGAAAAGTAATATTTGGTAATAGTGGTAGTTATTCTTAAATTAAAATTCAAATATAATTATAACAAGTAGTCACCACAAATAAAATATAAAAAATGGTGAAAAATGCTTTAAATCCGTGTACACAAGTTTCTACACAAATAATACCCAAGTAAAAATACTATACTATTATTTTATAATTCTGTCACATCTCGTTGGGACGAATCCTGTGCATTAGACCTTCACCATGATAGGTGACTTCTTGCTTCACTACTCAGTTGAAAATAACTAATTTGTATTCAATTTTTTGTATAAGTGACTGACTTTCTGCTTTTCAATAAGTCAGTTTCGAATAATTAAGATTTAGAGAGAACATATTCGATGAACAAAATCACTACACGGCTCTGGAATCTGTAATTTTCGGATTTATTGAGATGTTCGAGCCAATCTTATACATTGACACATTGACAATTACTATTTTATATAAGAATTAAATATTAATAAGACTAAAGATTTATGTTAAAAACGCTGATCGACTACGAAAATAATTTTTGAAGTTGGGCACGAGGTAAAAGCCACTTCAAACTGACGTGCTCGACTAGACAGTGGTTACGGCAGTACTGAATCAGTCGCCATGATAGTAAGGAATTAGCGGGTTGTCTGATATTTATCACTGTAAAAAAAGTATCATTTCAAGGCTAGTTTTCGGTATTGAAACAGTCCTCCAGAAATATAGTCTCGAGTGGCTCTATTCTAATGCCACTTTATTTTGATGCCACTAAATGACGTTTTAGTACAACTCTTTTGGATCGAAACAGGACCGAAGTGAGAATCAAATTTTTTCTGTTTCAAATGTTTTCTGTTTCCCTTAAGCATGAAGTTGCAAAAAAATAAAAGAATTGCCCAGTGCATCATTTTAGTTCGCTAGTACGTACCACCTTTTAATCTGAAGTTAGCAAAGTAAAATAGCACAAACGAAGGCTTCAAAAAAAGACGATTTGGTATTATAACAGGACGCTAAAAAAATGATTCTCAAATAAAATTGAACCATAGTTTTTACAGTGATGAGAGAAGGGTGAGCTTGGCTCAAAACAAGGCTGAAACATGTTTGAAAACACTTCTGTGTGGCATGTGTGTTCTTTCCTATTCATGCATGACAGACTTAACTTGAACTACGGGATTATTACACGGACAGACAGGTAAAATTATTAATCAGGATAAGAGTTATGTTTACATCTTCAAACTTTCGAGAAGGTGATCCAATTAAATATGCACTTTTAAGATTGTCCGACTTCGAATTAAATATAGGACAACAAAACTGCAACATAGAACATAATGCACTAGAAAACTCAATTGAAAAAGTCTGTCTCACTGAGGTCAGAGATATAATTAAGAATTTGAAAAACGGTGAGGCTGCGGGTATAGACAATATTAGCGCTGAAATGCTTAAATACGGTGGCGAGTACATACCTAACAGGTTGTGCGAATTAATAAATTTATGTATCGAGACGGGACAAGTCCCAGACGATTGGAGAAAAGCGATTATCGTACAAATATACAAAAGAAAGGGAGATAAAAGCAGCTGCAGTAATTACAGAGGTATCAGCCTACTAAGTACCGTAAGTAAAATATACTCAAAAATACTTATTCGTAAGGTAATGGAAATTACAGAAGAGAAGATATGGGAAGTCCAAAGTGGATTTATGCCAGGAAGATCATGTACAGATCAGATATTTAGCCTAAGACAGATCACAGAAAAAAGCTTGAGAGCAGGAAAGAAAGTCTTCTGTGCACTTATTGATCTAGAAAAAGCCTTTGACAAGGTAAATAGAAGTAAACTTTGGGAAGTCCTTAGAGAGTATGGAGTGAATGAAGGGCTCCTACAAGCAATAAAAACAATATATACAGGTAGTAAAGCGAGTGTAAGGGTAAATGGGAAACAGAGTGAATGGTTCGATATTATTCAAGGCGTGAAACAAGGATGCCTTATGTCCTCGTGGCTATTTATCATATTCATGGATTAGTGTCTAAGAACTACCCTCTTCGACGAAAAAGGTGTAGATCTCGAAACCGTCAAGGTACGTGGGTTGGCATTCGCAGATGACAAGATTGTTATGGCAGAATCAGTCGAAGACTTGCAAAGAATGTTGAATAAACTTAATACAAGCATGAAGAACATGGACCTCAAAATTAACGTGAATAAAACGAAAGTCATGGTGTTTGAGGGAAAAAGTGAGAAAAAAATATGCAACATTGTCCTAAATGATGAGAAATTAGAACAAGTTGACAAGTACGTATATCTAGGTAGTCTATTCACTAACGACAGAAAAATATATGGGGAATTAGATAGGCGCATAAATAAGGGTAAGCAGGTTATCGGTAGAGCAGGGTCCATCCTCATAAATAAAAACATATCAAAAAAAGCTAAAATGGCCATACATAACTCTATTTTCGTACCGACTGTACTATACGGTAGCGAGACATGGACCTGTCAAGAAAAGGACAGGAGTAAAATCAACGCGATCGTCATGAAACCTCTGCGCATAATATGCGGGGAAACATTGATGGACAAAGTACGAAACGAGACAATCCTCAAAGAATGTGGTACAGGGGAGACACTAGTTGACATATGGGAAAGAAATCAACTAAGGTGATTCGGACATCTTGAAAGAATGAAAGATGAACGACTGACCAAGCAAGTGTATAAAGGTAAAGTAAATTGCAGAAAGCCCAGAGGTAGACCGCCGAAAGAATGGTTAGAATCTGTGAATGAGACACTAATACGAAGAGACATAAGAAGCCATAGAAATACAAGAGCCTGCATGAAAAAATGCATGGACGTGATTGAAGCTAGAGTAGTATACCAGGACAGAAATGTGTGGCGACAAATAGTTTGTAAACAGAGTGACAATAGAGTGAATGATGCCTGAAACAAAGACCTTGGATACTAATGGACCCAAGTGGGTAATCATACATAACAATTTTGTGAGGCTCCTCACTTGGGGTGATCGCTAGAGAGATTGATTAGCAAGCTGAGTCGGAGCAGTGTTGCGGAGTGAACGTGTCATTTATATAAATAACACGAGAACTCCAGATCAATCTAAAACATCTATACCTAACACCTATATATCCATCTACCCTATACCCATATACCGATCTACCTCATACCTATATACCTATTCCACTACTTTCTAACCGAGCAAGTCACGCCTACCCCCCTTCCCCGCTCTTGCAGTCAGCCGCGTTGCTTTGGGCTAACTCCCCAATGCAATGAATTATGCGGTTACGACACAAGTATCGCGCAGTGCCACCCACAATAGGCCTCTCTCGGATGGAGTCCATGGTTCAGTTGGGAGTGGCAATAGGAACGAACCGAGGCGACGACCAGAAAACGACCCCGGACAAACGCGAGAACATCGATTTAAATGGTCGGACCAACTCAGGAGGGACCTTCTTACCTGTTGGCAAAGAAACTCACCGGCGCGGAGAGGATTCATGAAGAGCTTACATGACCGTTGGGGCAATATGCACCCGGAATATGCTCATAAAACGCCTCAGTATTTGAGAGATCAGGTATCCTTCTTGCGAAAAAACGGATATGAAGCTCTTTATCAACAGTAAGAGGAGCAACATCCTCCAGCGAACATTCCACCCGTTCCAGCAAGACCACCTTTACAGATAGTCGATAATGCCAACATGAGAAGTAGGAGATCTATCCACCAAAAAGTCTTCCTCAGGATGGACAAATTAGCTGAAGCTAATACTGCTCTCCGCGATTTGCTCCCTGAAGATGTTAATCTCTGGAATCTGAACTGTGCAGTTTACGAGAAGGCGGCTTCCCTGCTTGGCGACGATAGAAGTAACGATACTTCGGTACGTCTGAGTAAGACACGCGAGCGTATTGCACAGCTTCAGTTCAAAATTGAAACGGCGAGACGGCATGCATCAAATGTTCAGTGTGTGATTAGCTACATAACATCAAATAAAAAGTTCACTCCAAAAGTTAGGGCAATTGCTCGAAACTTGAGGAAAGCAAATCACACGCTGAACAAGTGTAAACTGTCGACCATCAAGCAGCACTGGACGCAAAAAAAAAGATGTCTTTCAAAAGCGAAACAGCGCCTTGAACAGCGAGTCAAGTGGATTGAGGAAAATTCCACCTTTTCTACGAATCCTTCCCGTCTGTTCAATAAAGCGTGATGTGTAGTTAAAAATCCGCCTAGTCGAGAAGAGATTCAAGTCTTCTGGGAGCAAGTATATGGAGACACGTATCAGCTAAATGAAGCCGCTTCTGATATATCACTCTTTCGTAACTTTTGCCAAAGGCAAAGGTTACGAGGTCCAGAGGAAGAGTGTCCGCTAATTACTGCTGAAGAAGTGCAGAAAGTTATCGCTAGAACTAATAACTTTTCAGCGCCATGGCCAGATAAAATCAACAACTTTTGGTGGAAGAAGTTTACTTCTACGCACCAACATCTAGCTCGTATATTTACTACTTTCTTAAAAGGAGAACAACCCGTCCCGCAGTGGCTAGTGGAAGGACGCACGGTATTGATCGCTAAGACTGGAGATTTGTCAAGTCCAAAGAACTACAGGCCCATAGCTTGTTTAAACACCAACTACAAGCTATTCACTGGCATCCTCAAAGAGAGGATATTAACATCTATCGAGCCGGTATGGAGTGTAATAGTCGAACAACGCGGATGCAAGAGAGGGCTGGCAGGTTGCAGGGAGAACCTGTTAATAGACAGGTGTATTACTCAGGACTCGATCAGGTATCGACGCAATCTGTCCATGGCTTGGATTGATTACCGTAAGGCATTCGATAACACGAACCATGAGCTACTTATTAAGCTCCTTGAGTGCATGGAGGTGCATCCAAAAATAGTGAGATGCATAAAAGAACTTATGCTCTTGTGGGGGACAAGATTTGTCATAACATCTGACAAAAGACAAGTGACTACAAGCTTTGTCACATATAAGAGGGGGGTCTTTCAAGGAGACTCTCTAAGTCCGATACTTTTCTGCATCTCCCTCTTGCCTCTATCTATTGTGCTCCTAGGCAAAAGCTCTGCATACCTATGTGGCCCGCCGAACAGAAGAGAATATAAGGTCAGCCACCTTTTATACATGGACGACCTTAAACTCTTTGCTTCCTCAAAAAAGGACCTTAACATCCTTGTAGATGCGGTAAATAGCTAAAGCGATTGGCATGAGCTTCGGACTGGACAAGTGTGCCTGCGTCCACCCACACCAAGGAAGACTAGAAACTACATCATCCCGTGATGATCAGGATGTTCAACACATAGGCGGAAATACCATTCAACATCTTGGTATTGGAGAAACATATACATATCTTGGAATACCGCAAGCGGGAACCCAAAATGTGCATAACTTAAAAACGGCTCTTGGAAAAAGGTATCGCCAAATTCTCAGAAAAATTTGGGCTTCCGAATTATCTAGAAAGAATAAGATCCAGGCGACCAATATGCTGGCCGTTCCTATACTGCTCTACACGTTTGGTGCAGTAAAATGGGACGTCGATAAGTTGAAGCAACTTGATCGAAGCACACGCAAGATGATGACAATACATCGAAGTCTTCATCCTAGATCTTCCGTACCTCGGATATATCTCCCTCGCGATAAAGGGGGTAGAGGCTTGCTAAGCTGAGAGTGTCTTCATCGAAGAACGGTTCTGGCTACAGCCTGCTCAGTTCTAAAAAGCACGGATTCCCTTATGCGACTTGTACATCAACATGAAGTCGCCAATGCTGCGGTGTTTTTATACCATGCCGCAGATAGGGCCGCAGAGGAGCTTGACCTCCCATTTAGTTCCAGCGACACTACACAAGGGCTAGCATCACTAACACCTCTGGTGCTCAAAAGTCGTATAAAGGAAGCAGAAAATACGCTCCTACTAAGAGAACATGCTGACAAACCCCTTCATGGTAAGTTCTACGGCATCATACGTAGAGAAGAGCTCTCAATGGGTCTGTCCAACATGTTTCTCAAGTCTGCTGGTTTGAGATCGGAGACCGAGGGATTTCTTTTTTTCTGTCACGACGGCTTCATAGACACCTTAGTTTACCGCGAGCGCATAATGAATGTACCTGTACGCGATACCAACTGCCGAGCGTGCAATCAAGAGCCCGAAACACTTGGACATGTTCTCAGTGGATGCTCTAAATATGCATGCTACGCGTACATAGAGAGACACAATGCAGCTCTAAAAGTGTTATATTACCATCTTAGGCATTTCTATGGTGTTGATCTATTGCCCGTCTTGCCATACGCCCAGGGGGAGCTCGAGTCAGTTGTCGAGAATGATCAGTGTAAGATCTACTGGAATTTCTCATTCTCCACTACTCAACGTATCAGTGCTACGAAGCCTGACATTGTCCTCCAAGATCTGAAGAACAAGATCATTTACGTGATTGAATTCTCGGCACCAGCCGATGGTAATATCACGGCAAAGGAGGGAGAAAAACGGGCGAAATATCAAGCACTCCTTTTCGAGCTGAGTAGGCTGTACCAATGCTACAAAGTCCATCTTATAATTCTCATACTCGGCTGTCTTGGAGGTATGAAAGCTTCATTTATCAGCCAACTCAACAAGATTCCGGCTTGCCAGCGTCAGGCTCATTTCATCGCGAACCGGATGCAAAAGGCTGTTCTCCTGGGATCACTCCATCTGGTCCGTCAACACTATTCCTCTTGAATTCTACAAAGATTGGTAGCTCTAAAAAAGTATCCGGAGGTGGAACCTTCATCTCTAACTGTCTTGTCTGCCGCGTGAGGTCATCCGCGGCTAGAGACCTGACTCCAAGGAACAGTGTCGCCCGATGTTCTCACGCGTAAATTTCCCGCTCTGGCTTACCTTCTAGGACAGAAGGAGCAGAAGCGGATGACGTACACGTTCCAGTAGCTTTGGGATTGGTTTCTTTAAGGAATCATGATCGAAGCTTCCGGAGCCTACAATTTCTATAGATACATTCCAATGTCCGTTTTAGAAAATAAAGATTACATCTTATATTGGGATGCGACTATCCAGACGGATCATTACATACGAGCCAATCGACCTGACATCGTGATGCGAGAGAAAAAAGGTGGAAGAGTCTACATCATCGACACTGCTTGTCCGCTTAACCGAAATTTGCAGGCAAGGTATACAACCAAGATTCATAAGTATAGCGAGCTAAGGCATGAAGTTAAGGCAATATGGAGGAATGTGAAACATGCATCTATTCATCCTATTGTGATTTCGGCTACAGGCAATGTGCACGCAAGATGCACTGAACATCTTGAACATTTAGGAGTCAGTAGGGTACTGGCGGCAGCTCAAAAGGCGGTTTTATTAAACACCTGTCGCATTGTAAGAAACATCCTAGACCATGATGAAGCAAGTGACTAAGAACCTATGGCGTGATACATGGTAGCTCTAAGAAAGCATCCAGAGGCGACTGGTGTCACCTTCAACACTCACGGCCGCTGTGTAAGGATAAGAGCGGCAAAGCCAAACTGCAAACTACACCATGCTTCTAATTTTGTACCTACAACATCATCGTAAATGATTTCAAACAACGTATTGAAATAACTTATAACATCCTCATCTCATCAGTCACTTGACTTAGTCCGTGGCTATGACGAAAAACCGGGTTCACCCGAGAAAAAGTTTGAAAAAAAAAAAAAAAAAAAAAAAATAGAACAGTAGGTAAGTAAATATATTTCAAATAGGATGGATGTATGTTAAAACCTATGAGTATTGATACTGAGAAAAAGCTGTGGATTTTTTGTAAAGACTGTCTAGTAGGTACTCCGGAGTTGATTTTTATCCTGTTACACGGAAGAAGTTAGTTTTTTTCAGCACTAATGTACAAGAAGTTAGTTAATAGCGCATGAGCCAATTTCACTGAAACCCAAACCCACTTTTTAATATGCAAGGTTCCTTTGAAATAACAGAAATAACACTGGTCCACAAAATGTGACCTGTATATTTATGAAATTGGATTTGTTATTCCTAAATTACTTTTCCGTGCTGAATGTTAATCTGACCTCCATTTTTTTCCTGTGCGTCAGGTTTTTGACATTTATCGGGTAGAAATTTTGTTTGAAAAATTAAAAATCGCGCTGTAGGTGAGTGTAGGAAATTGTTTTATCAAAAGCAGTTACATGATTTTTATGAGTTTTTTAACGCTGAATTCAATGGCAATTCTCTTAAATTCGTTAGAATTTCTGTACCTCGGCCTGGGATCGCTTATTCAGGTATTGCAGAAAGAAGCACAAATTTTATTTGTCACGATTACTTTAATATTTGTTCCTTATTTTGCATTAAATTTTATTCCTAGCTACCCTGAAAATATATATAATTTCAATGAATGTATAATGAATATTACAATTTATAATATGCATTGGTATTAAAACAGACGTATTTTCATTGTCTTGTTTTTACAATTTAAAAAAGTGCACATTCCATAAAAAAGCAATGTTATTACACACTTTACTGCAACTTGTGTCGTTTTTCCATCAATTTAATTTGTTCTTTTCAATGTTATTTTTACGATTTAAACCAAAAATGCACATCCTAGCTTAAAGTTGTTCTAAGAAAATGTGCAGATACAATTTAGGCGAAAAAAGTTTTGTTGAATACAAATTTATTGTAAATGGCGTCGTTTTTCCAAAAAGTTAATTATTTTATTTCTAATGTATTCTTATAACAAACGTTTAGAACAAATTTGTAGAACTTTTTTGGTTGAACAACTTTTGTCCATTCAGTTTTTTTTCGCCTTTTGTGACGTTTAAAACTTAATTTCTTTATTTTTAGTCTTATTTTTTACGATTAAGGGAAAATGTACTCGTCCAATCTGAAGATGATTCATACAAAATTTGTAGATTCTTTTTCGAGTGAACAACTTTCGTCTGTTAATTTTTTTTTTCGAACTTTGTGACGTTTTTGGGAAAAAAAATTATTTTTATTTTTAATGTTATTTTTTAAGATAAAAACAATAACAAAAACTGTGCGTTCCATAACAAAATTATTAATCACAAATTTATAGATCTTATTTGGGTGTACAACATACTTAACAAATTTGTAGATCTTTCTTAAGTGCACAATTTTTGTTTTATCATTTTTTGACGTATCTTGCATAGTTTGACCGCAAAATGGAATTTTTGATTATTTTGTGTGCGATCAAAATTTGAATTTTCGATTTTCCAACAAAATTCAAGAATTTGTTATGATAATCTTGTAGGGTGTTAAAGAGGAACTTTTTTCTTCTCTAGACTTTTTTCATATCGTGCGCTGTTTTTGCTCTACTTCGAAATTTTCATTTTTGTTTGTTTCTTTGAATTTTGTAAATGCTGTAACTCTGGTAATTTTTTTTATCGAAAAAATCCATTAGGATAAATTGTTCGTCTTCTTGAGTACTACGAAAAGCCCTACAGTTTAGGACACTAAAAGATTATACCAAAGGCCAATCCAATCGGTCAATTCTTTCGAAAGTTATTATACTAACAGTCTAAAAATCTGCAGACACACAGACACAGGCACGTACAGCCAGGCAAACACATTCGCGAAAACCTGTTTTTCGGCTTCTGAAGGTCTCAAAACGTGGACATTTGACAAAGCAGGGGGGGGGGCAAATGTTACACAAATCTAATACCTTCTCTGATGAGAATGTGAAAATGTGCCCCTATATAAGTTCGATCGTCTGTCGGTCCGTCGCGACGTTTATCACTAATAAAATATTAAGTATCTGAGGTATTGACCTTAAATGTTACGTGAATATTTATAAGTCGTACAACATTCGAGAAAAAATATTCAAAGTACGAATAAAATTGAATGTACCAAGAACAAATACTCCTTAGCAACAGTTGCTATGGGTTATTGAATGAGAAGGAGGGATGATGAGAAGGGTGAGGATTTTGATGAGTGGCAGAAGGGCGGAAAGGGGAAAGGTCTGGTGATCGAAATGAGTGAGGAGTGAGGGGAAGGGGTTGTTATTGACCATTATATTAGACTGGATTTGAAATAATATATTTAAAATGGGATACCAAACACTTTCTTTTTTTTTTTTAAACCGATTTTTGGTTCCAAGGGAGCTGCAACAAAAAGGAAAACTCTTGCTGAAAAGAAACCCAAAACAATAAGAAACCCAATGTATGGGTTTAATTCGTTCTAATAGAACCTTTTTGTACAAAACACATTTTCTGCCTAGACTCATTTCGAAGATTTTACAAGTTAATGATGCTCATTTTACTCCATAATACGGATTAAATAATATTGCACTGGAAAAAATTTAATAAACAAACTAAGAATATAGAAATTAGACATTCTTGAAAGGAAGAAGGTGCGCATGAAATGTGACACTTTTTAAGGTCATTTTGATAATCCGACGTTTTCAACTGTGCATGCACCGAAAAGCGCGGGACTATTTCGAATTATATAATATACTTGGGTGGCTCAAAAATGCATGGCAAAATTTGTTTCATGCTAGAGGGCAACGATCCCCCCCCCATTTTGTTCCAAATCCGAAAAAAGAAAATCCCTAATTTTTGTTTTTTCGTTTTTTTTTTTTTATTTCAACTGCTGCCGGTTTTGGCTTGAAGTTTTCCATGTAAAATGCCAGGGGAAAACCCACTTTTTTAAGTTTTTGAAATAATTTTTTAGAGTTTGAAAAAATGTGACGGGAAAGTATGGATGCTTGTAGAGAATTAACCAACGAAGAATTTCATATATCGGACATATGGGTTTGCCACCGCAAACACACCCCCACGAGTCACTGAAAACTGCCCTTGAAACCAAAAATATCAATTCTTCATAAAAACGACCTTTTGAGCTCTGTATTCTCGTCTTTTTTTACCTAAAATTATTTATAATTGTCTAGTGGAATATTTATTAAGATTGCTTAATTACTTTCCAATTATTTAAACAAATGGAATTTGTGTTAATAATTTGTTTTTATTTTTTTTTCTTCATGAAAATCATTATTGTTGGTCTAGTGGAACATTTAACAACATTGATTAATTAATTTTCAAATATTTACACAAATTCCATTTGTCTAGAAAATGTTTTTTCCAAAAATTCGTTGAATTGGCAATTTATTATCGTATTTGTAGACAAAAATCCTTATTTCTTAAAAAAAAAGAAATGTTTCAGAAAAATTAATCAAACAACTGGAATTTGTTTGAAACTTTGCAAATTAATTAACAAATGTTGATCAATATTCCACTGAAGAAATAATAATAAATTTCGATACAAAAAATTTCAAAAGAAAATTATTTGAAACAATTCCATTTGTTTAAATAATTGAAAATTAATTAATTATTCTTAATAAATATTCCACGAGACCAATAGTAATAATTTTTAGGAAAGAAACGAATTTTCGAGAAAAAAAAATTAAAACAAATTCCATTTGTTTAAATAATTGAAAATTAATTAAGCAATGTTAATAAATATTTCACTAGACTAATATAAATAATTTTAGGTAAAGAAAGATGAGAATACAGTGCTCAAAGGATCGTTTTCATGAAGAATTGATATTTGTGGTCCTAAGGGTAGTTTTCAGGGACTCTTAGGGGTGTGTTAGGGGTATCAAACCCATATGTCCGATACATGAAATTCTTCGTTGGACAATTCTGTACAAGCCTCCATACTTTCCCGTCACATTTCTTTAAACAGTTAAAATCGAAAAAACGAAAAAACAAAAATTGGGGATTTTCTTTTTTCGGATTTGGAACAAAATGGGGGGGGGGGTCGTTACCCTCTAGGCAAATAAGTGTTTTTGAGCCGCCCTAATAATATACATTTTCAATACTATGTTAATATTAAATTTTGTTAAGATGTTCGGTATGTTTATCATTCAATTTAACTTGTTTTAACAAAAGAATGAAAAACGTTTATTAATATTTATTTGTATGATTATTCATAGCATTTATTGATTTTAAATACGTCCACGCTTTTCGGTACATGCGCAGTTGAAAAACGTCGGCACACGCTACTGGCTGGTTGGTTTTAGTTGGATGATGGTGAACGTTGGAAAAAATTGATTTTTTTTTATCCGGGAATAAAATGCAATTGTGACTATTATGAAATTGCCCAACATAGATTACAAAAAACTACAGTAGTTCTTAAATTTTCCTTACATCGAAAAAACGATAGGAAAATTTAATGTCTACTATACGATGTTGTGCAATAAAATATGCAGAATTTCAATATCAATAGAGATTGAAGATCTGAAACCGAGACATTGAAAAAATTCTCGATTAATTTTCCAGTGCCAGGGAGTCTCGAGGCGGCTCCTTCGATCTCAGTGAGTCGAAAGGGGAAGGGTGAACCACTGACCGAGAGGGAAGAGCGTCGCGACGCGACGAGTGCGGAGGGTTTTTAGGAGGCTCGATAGTTCCGGGGATGGCAGTGGAGTTTGAGGGGGGTTATCGAACGTGCAGACTGCCGTGCACGCCTTGGAATGCTCCCTAGGTGGCATGACAAAGTTGAATTCACAGTTGCGACTGTGTAAATCTGTGTGCATTTCTCATCCAGGCGCGCAGGCGCCTACGTATGAATTTGTCTGCGTGCATCCGCACCCTTGTGCGCATGTCGCATATGTAACAACTAACAAGCCCACGTTGCGAACCACCGATCTAAGAGAACCTCTCGACGGTTCTTCACTGCTTTCCGCTCACGATGTGGGTACGTATTGATTTCAGGTCATAAATAAACCGCAGTCTATTATTCAAGATGCGCTCTCCGGTTCTTCGATGAAAGGTAAATAGGTAGTTCCCATAATGGTCATAGGGAATATTACCAGACTGACATATCGTGGCGATAACGAATTGAAGGACGCCTTAGGGAACACAGTACTGGGTAAAAAATGTGAGCATTGGTTATAGATTCAGAAAAACTATTTGCCCAAAGAACTCTAATACAGAATAAAATGTTGAATAATCTAGATACACTATTTGGGTAAAAATAATGCGCTTTTTCATATTTTGCAATGAAAAATTGATTTTTTAAACAATTTCTATTAGAAAGTGGACTTGCAATTCTTTACTCGTCGCGGAAAGTCACAAATACAAGGCAAAAAGAACACAAAGTCACCTGCGGACGTTGCCTTTGTCGAAGAGCTCGAGCACAGCCTCAAAATAAAAAAATCTGCCCGCTTCGCGGGCACATTCTCATCGCGCGCTTTGCGCGCGGCTCGCTTCGCTCGCAAGTTTGAGCGCGCCTAGGGCGCGCGACTGTTGGATCTCGCGCTTCGCGCTCGATCATATATTTATCTCGCGCTTCGCGCTCGATTATGTATTCACCTCGCGCTACGCGCTCGGGCGTATTCACATCGCGCTTTACGCTCGATTCCTCTAGATCTTTGAACTTCGTGTTCGACTTCGATGAAAAGAAAAAGTTTATTTCTGAATATTAGAAAATTATCAAAACCTCTACATATGAAGTGATTGTTAAATTTGTTTTTATTTTAGACTGAAAAGGAAATTTATTTACTCAAGGTTCTATCGACCTTAAGGAACACATTCTCATCCAGATACTCGCGCTTCGCGCTCGATATTTGTTTTCAAATTCATTTGAACCTCCGTTCCACGCTCGGTTCTGTGCACCGTATAATAGAAACAAAAAAGTTTGAGCGCACTTACGGCGCGCGATTTGGGCGTCGCGCTTCGCGATTTGTATTTGATTTCAAATCAAGAATAATTATATAAATTAAGCGACAAATTTTATTAGTTAAAATGTTATTTTAGATTTTCCGTTTTTCAAAAAAGTTATTTTTTTCATTTTGAATATATTCTTACGACGAAAATGGATTTTTCCAAAGTTTTCCAAAAATTTGATTTCTTTTACTGTCAATGTTATTTTCACGAATAAAATAAAAACTACGCGTCCTGTCGAAACATGATGGATAACAAATTTGTACCTCTTCTTTGAATGAACAAATGTTGTCTTCGTCATGTTTTTCGTAGCTTGTGTTATTCGTCTAAAAATTTATTTTTTCTATTTTCAATGCTGTTTTTTATTAATAAAACAAAAACTACGCGTCATATCAAAAAGTGAATAATAACAAATTTGTAGATCTTTTTTAGGTGCATAATTTTGGTCCAGTCATATTTTGTCGTATCTTGCATAGTTTCACAGCAAAATGGAATTTTTGATTTCTCATTATTTTGTTGTGCGATCAGAATTTAAATTTTTTATTTTTTGAAAAATTCAAAAAGTTATTATAAAAATATTGTAAGGTGTTCAAAAATCAACGTTTTTCTTCTCTTGACTTTTTTTCATAACGTGCGTTTTTCGGCTTAAAATGTTCATTTTCGTTTGTTTTTTGGAATTTTGAAAATGCTATAACTCTGGTAATTTTTTTTTATCTGAAAAAGTCATTAGGATATTTTTTTCCTCTTTTTGCTTACTACTAACAACCGTCCATAGAATTTCCAAATCTTCAAAAAAAGTGTTCTCAAAAATTTTCAAAATGTGCTCACTTTTTGAATTTTCATCCGAAATAGCTGGTTAACGAACTTGTTCTTTCTTTTTAGGCCCTAAAAAAGTGTGCCAAAGCACAACCCAATCTGATTATTTTTTCGAAAGTTATCGTGCCTACAGACAGACAGACAGACAGACAGACACCTTGGTAAAAACCTTTTTTTCTGGCTTAGGGGGTCTCAAAACGTGGAGATTTGATGAAAACCGACCAAGTCAAATTTTACATAAAACCAATACCTTCTCATTAGAATGAGAATGTAACAACAAAACGTAAGAGGCTAGCGGCTGTCCCGAACGATC
This sequence comes from Andricus quercusramuli, assembly GCA_932178445.1. Classification (NCBI taxonomy): domain Eukaryota; kingdom Metazoa; phylum Arthropoda; class Insecta; order Hymenoptera; family Cynipidae; genus Andricus; species Andricus quercusramuli. The sequence continues at coordinate 110,234 of CAKNXH010002137.1, read as the reverse complement.
GTAGCTAGTGTATAGGTGAATCTAGCCGGGTGTTGTTCCCTTGGATTTCCGGTCTGAGTCCGAGCTCTGGTGCACTCCGACCTGCTCCGAAGCTGGTCGAAGAGCTGGAAGAAGTGAGAAGGAGCAGGGCGGAGTGCTCTGGATTGCACCAGGGCAGAATAACCGAATTCGCTATAAAACAACGATGTGGCTATTCGTACCACTAGCGGTAAAAATAGTGTGGGTATCTTATTTAGCCAGCTAGCGGTACAAGTAGCGATTGTACCTAGGTGTGGCTATTTGTACCGCTAGCGGGAGGAATAACGTGGGTATCTTATTTAGCCCGCTAATTGTATTAATGGTAAGGGTATGTTGTTCAGACCGCTAGTGGGATGAAAAATGGAAGTATATTTATTTAACCAACTAATTTTAGTCAGACCGTGCCCATTGCTTGCTACATAACCTCAATTTCTGAGCTGACAGTCTTGACAGGTGAATGGTGGCGTCAAGTGGCAAGCGGCGTAATTATGTTCCGGCGGGAAATTTAATATTATTTGTCGGTGAAAATCAACACAATTACTTTCTATAATTTTTTTGGATAAGGTATTTCGCATTCGAGTTTTATTATTAACGTAACGATGAAAATAGTTATAAGCGAGATGAAGACGAGTACTCTCATTTTTTATTTATTCTTTAAATGTTTAATATTGACATTTCTCATTACCCAGGTGAAATTTTCGCATATTTAAATAATTCTTTCAGTGGAGGTTTTGAGGTTTTTTATTTACAAAAATAATAAATATAGGAAAAATGTATTGAAACAAAAATATCTGAATCGCAGGGGGGTGTATTGCTATCATTTTCTTCAAATTAACAACAACTGGTAATTATTTGAACAATATCTATGAACAAATTCACAATTCCAACATTATTCTATGAATAGGGCCAACTTTTTTAAGGAACCCACTAGAAATGTATCATTAGTGATTCCTAGCTGTAATTTTGTTCAAACTGATAAAAAATATTGATTTTTTAAACAATTTTTATAAATAAATGAACAGTTTGACCAATTTACCATGAAAAGTATTAAATTTGTTTGTGGAATCAACAATAAATATTTTGCCAATTATTCCTTCTCGTCACATTTTCCTAATTAGGAAAGTGTTGATTCACCTGTCGCATTTGTACCGCTAGCGGGCTAAATAAGATAACCACACTATTTGTACCGCTAGCGGTACAAATAGCCACATCGATAAAACAAACGTAAGGGCAAACGATTCCTTTCGTTTGTAAATTCGCTCCGCACTCGGTCACTTTCACAAGGCAAAAAAGACACAAAGTTCTTCAGGTTTTTTTTATTTGTATGCTGATGACGTATTACATACCTTGTACATATTTTAGGACACTCAAAGTGCTTTGAGTATCTTTTTACATTATATTTTTTAACTTTTTCGACTTTCCTTATTTATAAAGAATCGCTTTTTGCAATAAATATCAATAATTATTAATTTTCATTACCACAGTTAGCCGCAGCTTTCTTTTACGAACCCAACGATACCAATAGCTCATTTTTCATAAAAATGTAATTTATTTATCTTTTTAGTTTGGACGGCAGATACGTTGCTTACCATTCGTCTGAATGACCCAAGTGCGAAGTTAGATACGGCCCAGCACTGGCCTAGTATCGGCAAAAATATTGCCGAAGATCGGCTGCCAATATCGTACCGTTGCTGGAATGATAACTCCGGTATACACTTGGCGGCCAATTCTGGCCCAGACTCTAGCCGCCATCACTTATGCGTTAATGGCTGCCATTATCGGCTCAGGAATGGGTACTGATATCGCCCCTATTTCGGCTGCCAATATCGTGCCATTGCTGGAATGATAACTCCAGTATGCACTAGGACCGGAGTTAATTAAAAAAAAAATCATTGAATTGTTTTTAGGACGCCACTATATATGTAGAGTGAATACATATATTACATTTTTAAATATTATATTACAAATAAAATTTCTAACGCTACGGGGTATCGAACCTACATCTATACCTAAATCTATCGCCTAGCCGTCGGGATTCTTAACCATTGCGCTAAACCCACGAGTTGAAATTTGATGAAAAAGCCATCCTCATAAGCTACAGCTCAAAAAAGTTAAAACACTAAATTTTAAACTCTCTTTTTCTAATTAAATATTTATTATCATATGACGTTATGTTAATGTAAAATATACGAAAACAAGAATATCAATAAAATAATTTTTAAAGAAATAATTAATATCGAGTACAATTTTTCTTCGTGTAATATTTCGTTTTTTCGCGTTTGAGACTACTTCACAAATTTCTACAATGGCAGGAAATGTAATTTATTTATGAACATTTAAAATTTTTAACGACGGAACTTAGAGATTTGATAGTGAACTTTTACAATTTTTTAATAACAAATTTTTTTAAACCTGGTGTAAGGTTTGGTTTTTAGCTGTTTTAGACTATTTTACAACGTTTAAGATTAACATGAAATGTAATTTTTCCTGAACATTCACAATTTTACATAAAGATGGAACTTAGCATTTTTTTCTTGAAAAAAAAGGAAAAATGTTGTATTCGCGACAGTTGTATTTATAGTTCTTAGACATTTTCGAAGACATGAACCATATTTTTAAACGAATTAAAATTTTTTTTTAAATATTTATACTCTCGGCATAGTACTGCGCCGAGTTTGGGTCAAACTCTGGCTCTTCCTCTAAAAACATGGTTTGCCGTACTAAAAGTCAAACTGGCTCAGTGATGCGCCTTTTCTGGGTCAGACTCTGGCTTTTCCTATTAAAGCATGTTTTGCCAGAGTAAAGACGAAGTTGGGAACAGCAGTGCGCCGAGTCTCGGCCAAACTCTGGATCTTGCTCTAAAAACATGGTTTGCCGTAGTAGAAGTCAAACTGGGCCCAGTGATGCGCCTTTGCTGGGCCAGTCTCTGGCTTTTCCTATTGAAAAATGTTTTAAATAAATAATTTATATCGATTACAATTTTTCTCCGTGTAATATTTCGTTTTTCGCGTTCTAGGCTACTATACAACTTTCTACAAGGACAGGAAATGTAATTTTTTATTAACATTTAAAACTTCTGAAGACGGAACTTAGAAATTTGATCGTGAGCTTTGACTTTTTTTTAATAACAATTATTTTTAAACTTCCCTGTAAGGTTGGGGTTTTAATTGTTTTAGACTATTTTACAACGTTCAAGATTAACATAAAATGTAGTTTTTTCCGAACATTTACAATTTTACATAAAGATGGAACTTGGAATTTTTTTCTTAAAAAAAAAAACAGGAAAAAAGTTGTATTCGCGACAGTTGTATTTATAGTTCTTAGACATTTCAGAATATGAACCATATTTTTAAACGATTACATTTTTTTTCTCAATATTATGGTTTGCCGTGGCGAAAGTCAAACTGGGCCCAGTGATGCGCCTTTGCTGGACCAGACCTTGGCTTTTCCTATTGAAACATGTTTAGCCAAAGTAAGGACGAAGTTTGGGACAGCAGTGCACCGAGTCTGGGCCGCACTTTAGCTATTCTTCTTAAAATATGCTTTACGTACTAAAAGTAATAGTGGGCCCAGTGATGCGCCTTTTCTGGGCCAGACTCTGGCTTTTCCTATTAAAACATGTTTAGCCAAAGTAAGGACGAAGTTTGGAACAGCAGTGCACCGACTCTGGGCCGCACGCTAGCTCTTCTTCTTAAAATATGCTTTACGTACTAAAAGTAAAACTTGGCCCAGTGATGCGCCTTTGCTGGGCCAGACTCTGGCTTTTCATATTAAAACATGTTCAGCCAAAGTAAGGACGAAGTTTGGAACAGCAGTGCACCGAGTCTGGGCCGACGTCTAGCTCTTCTTTTTAAAATATGGTTTACGTACTAAAAGTAATAATGGGCCCAGTGATGCGCCTTTGCTGGGCCAGACTCTGGCTTTTCCTATTAAAACATATCGAGCCAGAGTAAAGACGAAGTTTAAAAAAGTAATGCGCCGCGTCTGGGCCGATCTCTGGCTTTTACTCGTAAAACATGCTTTTTCGTGATAAAAGTGACACTTGGTCAAGTAATGTGCCATCACTGGGTCAAGCATCGGCGGTAGATCGACAAATTTAAATAGCCAATATAGGCAGCCAGTGCGGGCACAACACTGGGCCAATTGAAATTCCGATATTGGCGCAATAACATTAGCCGATCTTTGGCTACCAAAATTAGACCAAGCCTGGGCCGTGTGTTCAAGTCCGGCAATTCGCACTTGGGGATATATTTTTATTCACATACTTAACTAAATATATGGAGAGAAATTTTAATTCCTCTGAAACGTGAGTTAACGAATTTTAATAAATTTAATAGAGAATAGTTTATCATAGTAACAAAGAGTTAGGATATATTGAAGAAACCCCACTTTTTTGGATTTTCAGCGAAAAATCCCTGGTTTCAAAAAAACCTTGTGTACCTTTGCACCTGATCACTACATGGAGAAGTGTTGCACAGGTGAGTGAAAGTAGACTCAATTTGCTGTGATTTCAAAAAAAGAACAATGTCCTACCTACAATAGGTCAAAAGTTATGACCCCTCAAAGTTGGCCATTTTTGCCGGTTTTTACGGACAAAAAAATGGAGTTCAGTTTTTTCAAAATAAATCAAGTCAGGTCTAGTTTACATTAGCGATGCCAGAGGATGAAATGGAGTCCATAAAATTCTGCGTAGATCTAAAAAAAAAGTCTTCTAGACCTATTATTTTGGGAATTGCAAGGTTTCAAAAATTATTATTTTTTTGTTTGTTTGAATTTTTGACTAAAAACGAGAAAGTTGTGTTTTTTTTTAAATACCTCATTTCCCGTGCATCCTACGACAAATAGGTTACGAGATATGACCTTGGAAAGTGATTTGCTGTGACCATTTTTTCGAATTCAGAACAAGTAATTGATTAGTTGAAAGTAATTACATATCAAATATAATTCATTATTTTCGAAAATTAATAAAACTAGCTGTGAATTCGATCTCGAGTGTTTCCACTTTGTTTGTATTTATAATTATATGGTGCTCATTTCATGAGCACTTTCCTTCCCGTTAGCAAATGTATTTGCTTCCTCATAGAGGAAGCATTAGTTGTTTTTTTTTTGAAAAATAGACAAACAAAAGTCTTCATTTTGCTCAATTTAAAACTAGAAATTTACCAAAAATGAAAAATTACAAAATAATACAAAAAATGTTTTAAATACAAAGACAAATCAGACAAATCAAATCTTGCGTTCAAAATAATAATTTTTTGAGCTGGAAAATGGAAAGGAAAAGTTCTGTCGCACCCTATCCCTTTCCCAGCTTTATCATTTCTTCACATAAATTGTCACAATATTACTCTATTTGAAAATTTATGATCAAAAAGTCTTTTCTATTCATGCATCAACTTTATATTATGTCGATGAAAAAAGTTTTTCTGTTTGAAACTGATGATTCAGATATTATAAATGAGCAAAACTTCCCTAATCTTCAATAAAGTGTATTATTATTATTATAGATCAATCGATTTGCCTCGAATCAACACATTTTTTCTGTTCTTGCATCAATTTTGAATTATGTTAATGAAAAAAGCTTTTACTCTAAAAAAACAATTTTCAAAATATATAAATTACCATAACTTCCCTACAATTTGATAAAATGCATTAAAATTATAGGTCAATCGATTCGTTTCGAACCAAGAAATCTTTTATATGATTGCATCAACTCTGAATTATGCTGACGAAAAAAGTTTTACTATGAAAAACCGATTTTCAAAATATATGAATTACCATAACTTCCCTACAATTTCCCTACAATTTGATAAAATGCATTAAAATTATAGGTCAATCGATTCCTTTCGAACCAAGGAATCTTTTAAATGGTTGCATCAACTCTGAATTATGCTAATGAAAAAAGTTTTACTATAAAAAAACCGATTTTCAAAATATATGAATTACCATAACTTCCCTACTCTTTGATAAAATGCATTAAAATTATAGGTCAATCGATTCGTTTCGAACCAAGGAATCTTTTATATGATTGCATCAACTCTGAATTATGCTAATGAAAAAAGTTTTACTATAAAAAACCGATCTTCAAAATACATAAATTACCATAACTTCCCTACTCTTCAATAAAATGCATTAATATTATAGGTCAATCGATTCGTACCGAACCAAGGAATCTTTTATATTCTTGCATTAACTCTAAATTATGCTAGTGAAAAAAGTTTTACTATAAAAAACCGATTTTCAAAATATATAAATTACCATAACTTCCCTACTCTTCAATAAAATGTATTAATATTATAGGTCAATCGATCCGCCCCGAACCAAGGAATCTTTTATATTCTTGCATCAACTTTGAATTATGCGAATGAAAAAAGTTTTACTATAAAAAACCGATTTTTAAAATATTATTGATTGCTTGAAAAAAATGCAATGAATATTTTTAGAAATCTTCCGGTCAGTTTCAAGATATCAGTGAGGAAAATAAGCTCTCCAAATTTCATCAATTTATCTGCAACTGTTTTCTAGTTATCGTGTTCACAAATTAGGGAGGGTTCAATTAAATGAATTTAAAAATTTTGAAAAATGTTACCATCACAAAGCTTCCTCTATGAGGAAGCAAAAAGAAGTAATTATATAAATTCGTCGTGTGTAAAAGTTAAAATTCAAAGTTAAAATTCAAGAAAATGGTCACAGCATATTACGTACAATGTATGGTAATCACTGTGAATTACATGTGTCTTGAAGTTAAGTACGGAATTGAATGCAGAAAAAGTATGCATTAAAAGATATTGTTACAACGAATTATTGAAAAACTATTTGTTTATTGATAAAGAATATATATCACATTTTAAATCAAATGTATTACTTTTTTGTTAGAAAAGTACTCAAAAAGTACTAAAAAGTGGCTATGGCAAGATTTTGTTAGAAACAAATCTTAATACAAAATATTTGCTTATTGATGAAAAACATATCACACATTTTCAAACAATTAGAATCACTTTTTTTCCACGAAAGCACTAAAAAAAGGCCAAAAAGTAATCACAAGTGGTGATAGCAAGCTTTTGTTATAAACAATTATTTATTTATCAATGTCAAAATAACTTTTATACATGATAAATAAAATGTATACACTTATTTGGGACAAAAACTTCGAAATATGAGCGTAGTTCTACTTTACGGTACGCTCAGGTGCCTCTAAAGGTCATAACTCGTGACCTATTAGGGCTAGGACAGGTTTTTTTTTTAATTGCGCTAAATTGATTCCACTTTCGTTTGTTTTATCTGAACTTTATCGTAGGATGCACGGGAAACGAGGTATTAAAAAAACACACAACATTCTAGTTTTTAGTCAAAAATTAAAAAAAAAATGAAATTTTTGAAACCTTGCAATTCCAAAAATAATAGGTCTAAAAGACTTTTTTTGGATCTACGCAGAATTGTATAAACTCTATTTTACCTTCTGGCATCGTTAATGTAAGCTAAACCTGACTTTATTTATTTTGAAAAAACTGAAATCTACTTTTTTGCCCGTAAAAACAGGCAAAAATGGCCAACTTTGAGGGGTCATAACATATGACCTATTAGAGGAAGGACATTTTTCTTTTTTTGAAATCACAGCAAATTGAGTCTATGTTCACTCACCTGTGAAACACTTTTCCGTGTAGTGATCAGGTGCAAAGGTACACAGTTTTCTTTTAACTAGTGATTTTTCGCTGAAAATCCAAAAAAGTGGGGTTTTTTCAATATATCCTAACTCGAAACCTATGGAAGATAGCGGATTATTTTTCTAACCAAATTTTCTCATAATTTTGTCCTCTTTCTTTTTTCTGTTGGTATTTCTTTGTAACAAAGAAACACCAACCCATTTAATACCACAGAGTTAATACAATTCCCCACCATGAATTTGCAATTATATTTATATTATATTATATTTAAACAAAATAAAAATTGTTTAAATAATTTGAATTTGATTAAAATAACAAGTATTCTCAGAAAACAGAATAAGTACAAAATAATAATATAATATATAAAAACAAATGAATACAAAATAAAAATTGTTTATATAATTTGAATTGGATAACAAATTTACAAGTATTCTCAGAAAACAAATAAGTACTTAAAAATATTAAAATCTGTCGAAAATTCGGTGAGATAAAATATTTCTCCTACTTTTTTAGGTAAACTATATGGGTCCATATCATGTCACATGCGGCAAATCTCTCTGCGGCAAGTCACACCTGCGGCATGTCACATCTGCTGCATATCACATCTGCAGTATGTCTCATCTGCGGCATGTCTCATCTGCGGCATGTCACAACTTCGGCATGTCACAACTGCGGCATCTCTACCTAACGGCGTCTCTCACTAGTGGAAATGGATTCGACCAAAATTATTTCTGTGGCCAGTAACAGGGGTGCTTTCCCCCCCCCCCCCCACGAGACGTTGGAAAAGGGGTAGGGGTTTGACCAACATTACTTCTTTGGCCAGGCACAGGGGTGCCGCACAGGGGTGAGAGATGCCGCAAAAATGTCAATTTTACTGTGAGAAATGCCGCGCCGGAGAGAAGCCACTAGATAGAGGTGCCGCAGTTTTGACATGCCGCATGTGAGACATGTCCCCACACTATATACAGGGGCCACATGTTTTGATGTTTTATATTTTCAATAATTCATAATTTCTACTAGAGTTATCCGATTCAACTTTTACATGAGGGGTTTGGAAAGAGATTTGTTTTAAGTTTCCACTAAAAATAATTGTTTCCAATAACACAAATTAATTTGACCTTGAATTTTCAATTTTAAAAGTATTTTTGAGTTATGCTCCCAATGCGAACCTTTTTATTTTCCTGACGATAATTTTAAAAGAAAACTTTACTTTTCTTCGTCAAAATCACTCTAGTCTGTACGGTAACTATAGTTACCGTACACTCGTACAGTGGGCCTGAAGCGCATAGGTTTCACGCACCGATTATCTGAAGCCCTGCACTAGGCGTACTGTAGTGTACGAATTATTCCAATAATTAATCAAAATATTTTATCTATGGGCTTGGCTTTTATTATGTATACGCCCTCTGATGATGTAGGTAATATTATTCTGCCGTCCTGATGAAGAAACTGTACTACTGCATTTTTATAAAAAATGAGTTTTTTATATGGTTGGATTCGTAATGAAAAGACGAATTTAAATACGATAATCATAATTGAAGAAAACAATTAAATCTCGAGATAATTAGGTCTCAATTAGCATATCTACAGCGACTACAACGATTTTCGAGAATTCCTGATGAAGAAACAATAAATTTGCAGAAAGTGTAGCAGATCTACACGAATTCCAGGATTTAGGATGGTGCTGAGCCCTCAGATCCTGATAAAGCAAAACACATCTGCGCAGATGTGTTTTGTTCATGAGGATCCTCGGTCTTTCTGCAGTCCGATTTCCTGAAATCGAATAGCACAAGTACATTTTAAGTTTCTTCGCCTAGATTCGAGCGTAACTTTGAGCCACTGATCCTTCTTTATAACAGCACATCTGCATGTTTCATTTGTCAAGCAAAAATAATTCTAGTTGATCAATAATATAATTATTATTCTCAATGATACCACGCTAAAAACACCAGTTCTTGTTAGATCACTGAAGTTAAGCAGTGTTGCACATGGTTAGTACTTTAATGGGTGACCATTCGGGAATACTGTGTGCTGTTGGCCCATCGTGGGTGTGGTGAGCCCACACTTGTAGTTATTTATTACAAGAAACTATCCACCTAGAAACACTACCCGAATCGGGTAGTGTCACGCCAACCAAGGGAAATGGCTTAATGGTATACATACATACATACATACATACATACATGCATACATACATACATACATTACTAATTACATCAACATTTTGTTTTTTTCATCAATTTTTGGGCAATTTGTAATTGTTAAGTTTCTCCAGCAGAAAACTCGGAGGTACTTGAAGGCTGATTCGCGTATTCAGCAGCACATCTGCGCTTATTAGTAAGGATTCTCGGCGACTTTGTGCATTGATAACCAGCATATCTACAGTTTTGCATATAAATAATTGGAATTAGCCCATTTTTTTTGTTTTAATGAATAGAGCATGTCCGACTTACCCAAGAACAGTACTTTTTTTCGAAAACTCTCATACGTTGAAAGATACAGATGCAAACGCGTTTTTATTAATATCTCGGTACATTTCAAATGCAGTTGTACTGTTTTGTTCATCAGGACGGCAGTATACATATATATGCCTGAAAAATATAGCACATGGCTTTACTACCCATAGAAGAAAATAGTGCGATATTATAACTTTGTATGAAATATTGACAAAACACCTAGCACACATTATTCAATCCGCAGGCGGCTTATTCATTTCTCCTGGGTGAGCGGAAAAGGATCCCTATAAACGGGCTCTCCTGGCATGTGTGATTACGGTATGGTAGAAGGGTGAAAGAGCCTAGCTAGCACGGGCCTTCTGGATTCCTGGGTCGAGGCCCCTCCCGGACCGATTTACAGTTTTGTAATCGGGACAGGAATGACCTGCGGCCCGCATAGCGACCAAGAAACAGCCCTCCGTTTTTGTTATGGTGGTTTGCAAGTGGATATTTGTACATTGAGTGTCTCACTCAATGTGACCACCCCCCTAAGCCGTGGGTGTAGAGCGATCGTGCTCATGGCACTTTTGCACCTACGGGTTACGAAGGTGTCTTAACGGCCTTTCGGGGACATCGGAGGACCTCCCCGAGTAACGCAGTCTTACCCCTGAATCCAGGGCTCTGCAGGGGCGGACCTTTATTTCCCTAGCTTCTCGTGGAATCAATATGGACACGCAAAATAATAAAAATGAAAAAGGAGAAGGAGGAAGAAGGGAGGTGGCGGAGGGGGTGAGGTGTTGGGCCTTGCCGGGCCCAACATAACCCTTTCCTCCCTAACTGTCTCTCCGACAAGCCAAGTTCATTTGACGGCTGTGCCCTCAGCTCCCTTGGGAGCTGAGGGATTGACGGTCCCTCTGAACGAGTCTATGGTATTGGGAAAATACTGAAAAGGAGACTGAGGAGGAAAGCGCGGCAGGCTAGGGAAGCAGCTGCGAGAGCTGGAGCGTCGGCAGCTAAAGAGCTGACATCCAGCACTGGGACCCAGAAAAGAGGTGGAGGCTCAGAGGGCACCCCACCGGGGGCGGTTGGGCCTAAGAAGAGGCACAAAGCGGCCCAGCAGCCGACGAACAGAGACTGGAGGGCGCTTGGAAAAGTGTCCCCAGATCAATCGCCAAAATTCGTGACCTCCAGCTGCAGTGGAGGGGTCTTTGTATTTGCTGCAGCAAATAGACCTAGCGGCTAAGGCTTGGCAACTGAAAGCGGTGGTCGAGACAAAGTCGTGGGAAGGTGCGTCCCTTAAGGTGGGTGGGGTTGAGTTGCTCCAGAAGATGGTGAGAACTACGGCGTCGTTCCCGGGCAAACCGGAAGACCCGTCTGAGGTGCTCCATTGGTTGGAGGGATTCAACCCCTCACTGAAGATAGCGTCCTGGCGAATTGTCAGGCACGAAAAGCTGTGAAGTCTCGACTGGAAAGGATCAGGGGACTCATTTTGAGAGGCGTCACTGGAGCCTCGAAGTCGACACCCACGATGGCACTAAGGGCACTAATAGGCTTAGAGCCCCTCCATCTCACCAACAAGGCCGTGGCTTCGAAGGCGGCCTGGAGGCTAAATTTGGTGAATGACAGAAGGATCTCGACAGTAGTGAAGATCCTAGCCGACGTCGCGAGAAGGCCGACCCTGAACATGCCCAGGGACAGAATGGTCACTCGCTACCTCTTCGACAAGAACTATCGAGTTAGCCTATCCAAGAAGGAGGAATGGGTTAACGGCGACGCATACCTGCCCAGTGACGGAGACAACTGGTTTACAGATGGCTCCAGGAACGAGGAGAATGCAGGAGCCGGCGTATATCGTAGAAGGAATGGAATGTACTTCACAATTGAGATGGGGTCCTACGCCACAGTTCTACAATCTGAGATTATGGCCATACTCCAGTGTGCCTACAAGGCAAGGGAGTACGGCAATAAAAGAAACATCCGTATCTGCTCAGACAGCAGGGCAGCTATATGGGCCTTGAGAGGAACAACGACTATCAAGGGCAATGAGATATCGGATAGGCTAGCCAAGCTAGCAGCAGGAAATAATTTTACTGGACCCGAGCCAGTGGTAGGTATCTCCAGCAGGTCAGTTACTGAAGAAATTAACAGTTGGCTGACTGAGGAACATCAGAATGAGTGGGACTTGGTCTCTAGTTGCAGACAGGCCAAAACATTAATGGGCTCGAAGCTTAACTCCAACCGAGCTAGGGAATGAAATTAAAGTCCTAAGAGAACTATTCATAGGACATGGGAAGTTAGGATGTCACAGACATAAGATAGGGCTTGCAGAAAGTCCCCTCTGCCGTCTGTGCGGAAAGGATAATGAGACATCTACTCACATCCTTTGTTACTGCCCTGCGGTTGCGGGGAAACGTCTAACACTCACAGGCAATTACTGCATCAGTGAGTCAGAGATATCAGCCAATAGCGTGGCTGCGGTCCTCTCCTTATGTAGAGGGCTATGGGGTCATGCTTAGGCTCACAAGGGGACGCAACGGGATTACCCAAGCGTCCGGGGCTGTTATGGTCTCAACCCAGAACTAATAATAATAATAGCACGTCGGCGGTTCGTAGCAGATTAGTTTTACATACTGACACACCAAAATAATTTGGTTTCCTAACAACCATTATACATACCATACATAACCATACATATAAATTATATATATATATATATATATATATTTTTTTTTTTTTTTTCTTTGACATAATGAAAAGAAAAAGAAGCTGCACTTTAAAAAAAGGTTTAGCTGTCCCAGCTAGACGTTTAGCTGGAATTCGTCTTCTATGAAAATATAGCTGTGTTACCTAAATATCTAGCTATTTTGGCTAATTTTACCATTACGAAATTTTCTAGCTAATTTATCTAGATAATTTCTAGCTGGCAAAATTTAGCTTGAATAGCTACACATTTAGGTAAATCAACTAGAAATTTAGATAACACAGCTATATTTTCTTAGAAGACGAAATCCAGCTAAACGTTTAGCTGGGGCAGCTAAACCATTTTTTTCAGTGTTGGGTGACCGCTGTTGTAATCCTTTTCGAAAGGATAATCACAATAAGTAATTATTTGACAACCCGCTATACTAGATACACAAGCTTTACAGTAGAGTTTCAATAAGGTTGGGGACAACAAAATTTTAGGCAGGTACACTTGGTGAATTTTGCTTGAGCAAATACGTGCTATCTAAATAATTGTGAAATTATTTAAATAAATTATTTTATTGTTATCATTCTTTAAAAAACTCGTAACGCCTAGAAAATACGTTCATTTCGCGACTTACGTGAAAAAACAAATGTTTAAGCAAATTAAAATTGTTCAAACAATTGAAAATTAGTTAAAAAATGACTGCGTGATCTGACATTACCGATTAATGATAATGTATGAAAACAAACTTTTAAAAAGCGTTAATAAACCTCAATATTACGCAAAATTCAAATTTGTCACTTATGGGGGTTTCTTTGGGGACCCATAAGAGTGGCTTAAAGTAATTCATTCTCAAAATTTATGATTGATTCTTATTCTCTGACGAATTCTGAACAATATAATAAAATACGGCATTATTTGTAACATATTATCGCGTTTAAATATTAAATTTACCTAAACCTGACTTTTTCCTATATTAAATCAATAGAAAACTTCATGGTCTTTGAGAAACCCCTAAATATTAATCGATTTCGCTCAAATCTGGAGGAAATTTTTTTTTGACATTCGAAAAAAAACTAAGGAGCGAGAGCAGCGAAATTCCAACAAAAAAATTCCACCAAGTATCAATAAAAACCACCCTAGTGTACACCGTATAATGTATATTATATAAGACTGCCAGGATGATACATGCATTATGACTTTGATGTACGGCTTTGATAACGTGTCGAGCCGTCTTTCTGCCGATTCATTAATTTTCAATTGCACTATTAACTGCTAACAGCTGGTGCCTTCTAACTATACATGACGTAATGGTTGTCAGAAAGAAATCCGCCGGAAGATATGCCGACTAAAATAACAGATAAAACTAAATTGTAAAATTTTCGCTCTAAAAACAACATTTCCTGGCAATAATTTTAACACACGAAATAAATAAAAGAGGGGAAATTGGACGTATAATCAATTCTTCCCTATTTTAAAAATTGTTCCAGAAGGTGAGAGACCCAGTGAAAATAAGAGAAGTGCAAAACTCTCTTATGACCAGTTATATGCCCAGGGATATTTTTTATTGTCTCAGAATAGAGGAGAACGCATTTTCGTAACAAAACGATGGCACGCAAAACACTCTCCCGCTTTCATTCTCGATCCCGAGTTTGCCAAAATAGAAGGTAAGCATTTGCGGTAGGTCAGAAAGAGACGAGTGCTTTTAAGTCACGTTTTATACGACACTGGCGACTGCGCCTCGAGAGTCACGCAACGATAAGACACTCCCTAAGATGCGACTTTCTGTCACGCAAAGAAGAATAAAGTGTAAAAAAGGATTTCAAGAAAATTTATTGAAACCTAAGATTATAATATAATAACCACATTCTGATCTTAGGTTTCAGTAAATTTTCTTGATATCCTTTTTTACATCCAATGAGGATATAGCGATTTTCAGAACTTTAATGTACACTATTAAAAGTTTCTTGAAAATTCACTTACATTTTCAAGTACAAAAGTAACTGAAATCTGAATGAAATGTACAGAATTCCTGAACATAAAACAAGAATTCAAGGACCAAATTTGGACAACCACCAAAAAATGCTCCTATTGCAATTCTTAAAATAAGAAAAATGGTTTCTTTGGACAAAAATATAAAAGATGAAAGAATAATGAGAAGGCAACCAACCAAATCCCCTTCATTCTCTTTTTTATTTCTTTCGTCTTTTTTATTTTTATCATAATCAAATCAAAATATGAAAGCATTTATAATATTTACCAACGTTTCTGTGCTCATAAATCACCCTTATCAAGGTAAGAAAAATTAGAGCAGGTGGGAACAGCGACGAAACAACGTCGCTATCTCCTCGATACCTGAGATCAAAGTGTGGGTCAAAAGGCAAACCCGGCACTCTCCAAGTTATTCAATTATATTATATTAATTATTAATATTAATAATATTAATTAATAATAATAATTAATTAATAATAAAATTAATAATAAGGTGTTCTCGCGTTGTCGTCGCGGTAGGGCTTGAGCTTTCCTCTAATGAATTTGACGGCTATGTTGACGGCCCATTTATCATGGAGAAGTTCTTAAATCTATATAGGCGGTGGCCGCTTCCCGAGGATCGTCGGGGCGCCCCTGGTGCCACCGCTGGTGGTGGCATCATGCAAGCCGGTGGCGGTGAGCTACGTGATTGACAGGTAGATCTCACGGGGATACCCGACAGGGCTACTGTCCAGCCAGATCATCGGCAAAAAGCGGTAAGCAGCAAGACATCAGTTGCGCCTGCGGAGGATGTTTCGGCTGGGATCCCCCAGCCGACCACTTCCGCAGGAATGCCGCGGCAGCGCATCAACTTTCAAACCCATCATGATGAGTACTTGATGCGCTGCCAATTTGAACACGAGATGGGAGCGACCACAACTTCTCTCGGCGGGATGGTATTTCGCCAAAATTTTGTAGCGAATTTCCCGGAAATGAGAACAGTAACACAAGACGACCTTGAACAGCGAAGGCGTCAGATTATAGATGAGAACCTTCTCCCTAGAAGAACCATCAACCGGATAAGATCAGAGGTAGAGAATACATTCCGCCAGCAACTCTAGGGTGCGCAGGCCAAAAAGAGGATTAGGTGGACACCGAAAATGAATGAAGACGTGATCAGATGTCACTTTCAGGCAACAGCACGGGGCGGACCCCTCCGGGGCGAACAACATCGTCTCTTCTTGGGTCTTCATCCCGAGCCAGCCCATACAGTAACTGGACAAGATCTTGCTGATCAATTAAGATCCATTAGGCGGTCCAAGGTCGAAATAAGTAACATCGAAAAACACGTGCAACAACAACTAGCAGCACCTGCAATGCACCCCACAGATGCGGTGGAAGAGGAGGTTCCATATACCCGTGACACGAGACGCTATAGACGAGCGGGGGCCGGATCTAGGGGATGTAGCAGGGCGACTGTCTCATGGTCGACAGTCGTTAGGTTTGCAGCCGCCGGAAAACTCATTGAAGAGCTAAATGAGGAAAGCCTGCGTCTTATGGTGTGATTCAGTGATGCCATCCTAGAGCTCGCAGATCAAGAACCATCAATGAGAAAAGGTTTGCGAAATTTAGAGTCAACAAGGACCTTCTCCGGTTAGTTGGCAGCTTAAACACCAAGATACTGCCTCTGTTCTTGCAGCGGGATATGAGCTTGCTGCAGGTGCAGACTCTTGCATATTGTGCTGCGGTCGCGTGTGCCAGGATGATGAGCATACAACTCAGAGGTCAGGCTACTACCAACTATGCCCCAAGAAAGATGTCAGTCCCTCAATGGAAGTTTCGACTTCAAGGCGAGATTAGTAAAATAAGAGCAAAACTGGGTCTATTGTACCAATTTCGAAAGGGCAATCGGTCTCAGAGACTGACTCGCCATGTGGAGGAGATCTTTCGCCCACATAACATCAGTTCAAGAACATCTACGAACATGGACGAAGTGATTGACTATCTTAAGCAGAGGCTCATGATCCTGTCAGCGCGACTGCGACGATTTAAGAGAGCGATCATGAGAAGAAATGACAATAGGACTTTTGTTTATTATACCATTAAGCCATTTCCCTTTCGGGGTAGGCGTGACTTGCTCGGTTGGAAAGTAGTGGGATAGGTATATAGGTGTGAGGTAGGTCGTTATATGGTATAGGGTAGATATGTATATAGGTATATGTGTTATGGTATAGATATTTTAGATTGATCTGGAGTTTTCGTGTTATTTATTCAAATAACACGTTCACTCCGCAACACTGCTCCGACCCAGGTTGTTGATCAATCTCTCTAGCGATCACCCCAAGTGAGGAGCCTCACAGAATTGTTATGTATGGTTCCCCACTTGGGCCCATTAGTATCCAAGGTCTTTGTTTCCGGCATCATTCACTCTATTGTCACTCTGCTTATAAACTATTTGTCGCCACATATTTCTGTCCTGGCATACTACTCTAGCTTCATTTACGTCCATGCATTTCTTCATGCAAGCTCTGCTGTTCCTATGACTTCTTATGTCTCTTCGGATCAATGTCTCATTTACAGATTCTAACCATTCTTTCGGCGGTCTACCTCTGGGCATTCTGCCATTTACTTTACCTTTATATACTTGCTTCGTCAGTCGTTCATTTTTCATTCTTTCAAGATGTCCGAACCATCTTAACTGATTTCTTTCCCATATGTCAACTAGCGTGTCTCCTGTACCACATTCTTTGAGGATTGTCTCGTTTCGGACTTTGTCCATCAGTGTTTTTCCGCATATTATGCGCAGAGGTTTCATGCCGATCGCGTTGATTTTACTCCTGTCCTTTTCTTGACAGGTCCATGCCTCGCTACCGTATAGTACAGTTGGTACGAATATGGAATTACGTATGGCCATTTTAGCTTTTTTTGATATGTTTTTATTCGTGAGGATGGATCCTGCTCTACCGATAACCTGCTTATCCTTATTTATGCGCCTATCTAATTCCCCATCTATTTTTCCGTCGCTAGTGAATAGACTACCTAGATATACGTACTTGTCAACTTGTTTTAATCTCACATCATTTAGGACAATGTTGCATATTGTTTTCTCACTTTTTCCCTCAAAAACCATGACTTTCGTTTTATTCACGTTAATTTTGAGGTCCATGTTCTTCATGCTTGTGTTAAGTTTATTCAACATTCTTTGCAAGTCTTCGACTGATTCTGCCATAACAATCTTGTCATCTGCGAAAGCCAACCCACGTACTTTGACGGTTTCGAGATCTATACCTTTTTCGTTGAAGAGGGCAGTAGCAGACGAAAAACTTTTCTATCGCGGACTTGCAGATGGCAAAAACAACACTCCAAATTATTGTGAACCACCTAGGACCGATAAAATGTTTAGCTACTGGACGAGCATCTGGGTTACTCATAGGTCAAATCAACTAGACACGACGTGGCTCCGCCTAGAAAAGGACAGAGTTGCACAGTTGCCTGGGATGAATAGTCTATCCATCTCAGTATACGATGTGACTCGTATCCTAAAGAGGACTAAGAACTAGAAAGCGCCGGGTGTGGATGGGGTGCACAGCTTCTGGTATAAATACCTGGAGGTGCTGAACCCCGCCCTTGCTGGGATCCTTCAAAACATCTTAGAGAACCCAGATCGCTTGCCCTCTTTTATGACGGAGGGCGTAACGTATATGATGATGAATATTGTGAGAGGAACAGTGTCCTCTCTGAAGAACAAAAAGGTTGCTGTCGAGGCTCCCGTGGTTGCAAGGACCAAGTCACGATTGACAGTGTGGTTGTGTTGCATGCGAAACACCACCAACGCAATTTGTACATGTCCTACATTCACTACCAACAGGCTATCTGTTCTAAAAAAATTTCAAAATTATTTTGAAAATTCTTCTAAAAAATTATTTTGAAAATTTTTCTCAAGATATTTTTTGAAATTTTTGTTTGAAAATTTGTTTGAATTTTTTTTAAATTTTGGTGTAAAAATTGGTTTGCATTTTTTTTAATTTTTTGGAGATTTTTTAAAAAAAATGTTTGGATTTTTTTAATTTATTGAAAATTTGTTCAAATAATTATTGACAAATTTGACTTTTACAATTAAATAATATATATGAATAATATTTTATGTAGAAGTTTAAGAAAAACTTGAAATAAAGTACTTTCGAAACATTTTTTTCTTTCTCTTCAATGCGACTTCGAACCTTTTACCAGCAAGTGCAAAAAAAGGCTTCGGGGTGGTTAAAAGGCTTCAGAGTCGTTAGCTTCGGAGTTGTTATTTGCAATTTTTAAGTGATATGAAACACAAGATTTTTTTAGAATAATTCCAACTGTGGGAAAGTGTTTTGCTCCAACAGCCCTTCGAATTTGATGGGGACTTTTTTTTTAAGAAAAATTATTTTGCGTTTGTACCTCTTTTTTTGGGAGGCTTCGGAGTTGTTATTCAGGTTAACCGATAGTTTTTCCCGTGTTCTCAGACGACTTTTTTTTTTACCATTTAGCCATTTCCCTTTCGGCGATCCTCTAGGGGTAGGCGTGACACTACTTGCTTCGGGTAGTGTTTCTAGGTGGATAGTAGATATAGATATAGATAATAGATACGAGGATTTAATCAATTTCAAGATTCTGGAAACGTCATGTGTTTTTAAAATTTGATAAAAACTACTTATTTTTTATAATAATGATTGATTATAATACGAATTATCACCTCAAATTCGCTGAAATTATAGAGGCTTCAGAGTTGTTAACAAACCGAGGGACAGACATATAAGCATGATTCTTTCAGTCAGTATTTATAATCTCTAGCATGTTAGTATTGCAATTTGAACTGCATCATATATATAAAAAAAGTGCCCAAGGCCAATATTATTTTAAAAAAAAGTACCAGTCCTGTCACATTTCAAGTATGTGAATCCTTAGGGAGGTACACTGTAGGGAGGGCAAAAACTGACAACTTAATTACAAAAATGGTATGCCTAACTGTAATTTTTTTGTACTTTTTCTGTATGGAACAATAAAGTAGGCCACCATATATGCTGTAATCCCCTTAGTAGGACAAAAATGTTATAGGATCGTCGAATAAACATCGAGGGACATACAAATTGAAGCCTATTTGAAAATCGCCCATATGCGTATGTCCGTGTGGGTGTGTGAAGTTGTGTTTGTCTCCCGCCGTCTAATCTAAATAAGGTAAATATTTTGAATCGTTGGTCTCAGTCGCTGGCATTGGAACTAGCTTTTGTAAGAAGGATGGATCCGTATAAATGAGCTCTCCAGAATGATTGTTGAATCTCTATAGGGCTCTCCGGGATGAATGTGGGGATCCCTATAAACGGGCTCTCCAGTATGAACGAATCGAATTTTCTACCCGCTTCACAGGCATCGAAATTCAAATTTTCGATTGAAGTATGATGAAAAACATTTTTTTGGCACAATTTAATCGAACTGCTGATCATAAACGTATGTCTTCAATATGTCTTCATGACCAAGATGTCTGGTTCCGTCTCACCAGCTAGACATTGGAGATATACAGACTTCACTTGCATTCATGACTATAGCTGTGCCAATACAAGACCAGGTATACTTGACATAATACAAGAAGTGTAAGTCTTGATAAATATAACGAATTGCTCTTAAAGAAAATTATATTACCAATTTGTTTCTTTAACATTTAACAGGTTCAAAATTACAAAAGTTGTCGTTTGTAAATTTTATTGTCCATTATAGTCCGGCCTCTATAAACTATGGACCCCACCGGCAGGGCCTGTCATTTCCAGGAATTAGGTAGCCAGGTTGAGACCAAACAGTTGACATCTGCTGAGGATTAAAATTTTATAACCGATAAAACTTGTAATTTTGTAGTAACTAATTTTTAAATAAAAAATTCGGAACCTGTCTGTCTCAACAACTGCAAGCATATACAATTTTCCATAAAAAGATTCAAACTGTCATTTTCTAGAAGTAGCTAGTGAACTGTTGGTGATAGGAAAAAAGGGACAACATTTTTAGATTCGCCATGCAAAGAACATAACTACTGCAGATAAATAAAATTATTAATACATACAAAATAAATAACATCAAGATAAATAATATAAGCATCCTATAAAGTTTAAAGCGGATTAGTGATGACCCTCAGAGGCCTTGGCCTCAAGACATACATTTTTGTCTTCAAGTCAAAAATATCTGTCTTAAGAATTACTATTATTTTTATTATTATTATTATTACATCACTAAGCCATTTTTCTTCCGGGGTAGGCGTAACTCGCTGGGTGAGGAAAGGAGTAATGTGAGGTAAGGGGTATAGACTTTTTAGATTGATCTAGAATTCTCGTGTGTTTATTTAAATAAAACGTTTGTTCCGCCTCACTGCTCCGAACCAGGTTGCTGACCAATCTCTCTAGCGATCACCCCGAATGAAGAGCATCACAAGGTCGAAATGTGAGGTTCCCCACTCGGGCTCATTAGTATCCAAGGTATTTTGTTTCAGGCGCCATTCATTCTACTGACACTCTTTTTATTAACTATTTGTCTCCACACTTTTCTGTCCTGGCATACTTCTCTAGCTTTCTTCACGTCCGTGCATTTTTTCATGCAAGCTCTCGTGTTTAATGGCTTCCTATGTCTTTTCGGATTAAGGTCTCATTCACACATTCTAACCATTCTTTCCGCGGTCTGCCTCTAGGCATACTGCCATTTACTTTACCTTTATACACTTGTTTGTTCAGTCGTTCATCTTTCATCCTTTCAACATGTCCGAACCATCTTAATTTGATTTCTTTCCCATATGTCAACTATTGTCTCTTTTGCACCGCATTCTTTGAGGATTATTTCGTTTCTCACTTTGTGCATCAGTGTTTTCCCGCATGTTTGGCATAGGAAATTTATGTCAATCGTGATCATTTTGCTCTTGTTTTTTTCTTGACAGGTCCATGTCTCGCTACCGTATAGTACAGTCGGTACAAATATGGAATTATGTATTGCCATTTTAGATTTTTTTTTATATGTTTTACTTCTGATAATGGACCCTGCTCTACCTATAACCTTCTTACCCTCATTTATGCGCCTATCTAACTCCCCATCTATCGTTCCATCGCTAGTGAATAGGCTACTCAGATATACGTACCCTTGCACTCGCTTTACTACCTGCATACATTGTTTTTATTGCTTGCAGGAGCCATCCATTTACTCCGTACTCTTCAAGGACTTCTCATAGTTTTCTTCTATTCACCTTGTCAAATGCTTTTTCTATGTCAACAAATGCTCAGAAGACTTTCTATCCTACTCTCAAACTTCTTTCTGTGATCTGTCTTAAGCTGAATATCTGATCTGCACATGATCTTCCTGGCATAAATCCACTTTGGAATTCCCATATCTTTTCTTCTGTGATTTCTATTACCCTACGAATAAGTATTTTTGACTATATTTTACTTACGGTACTAAGTAGACTGATACGTCTGTAATTATTGCAATTACTTTTATCTCTCGTTCTGTTGTATATTGGTATGATAATCGCTTTTCTCCAATCGTCTGGAACTTCTCCCATCTCGATACATAAATTTATCAATTCGCACAACCTGCGAGGTATGTACTCACCACCGTATTTAAGCATTTCAGCTCTAATACTGTCTACACTAGCAGCCTTACCGTTTTTTAAGTTCTTAATTATATCTGTAACCTCAGTGACAGACTTTTTCAATTGGGTTTTCTAATGCATTATGTTCTTTGTCGCAGTTCTGTTGCCCTATAACTTCACCTGCTAATAATTCTTTGAAATAGTCTTTCAAAGCGTCTACTATCCGGTCTGTTTCATATAGCATTTCACCTTTGCTGTTTCTCATGGTGACAAATTCTGTACTTTTACTTTCCTTCATTTCTTTAAATAATAGTTTCATGATTCCTTCAAAGACGTTTTGTATTTTCTTCTGTTCTGAATTTATCTTTACTTTCCTTGACTAGTCGTTTAACTTTCCTCTTTTTGTGTATCTAATCATTTTCAAGTCTATTTCTCTCCTCATCGCTAAGACCTGTGATGTTTAACCCATTAACAACGAAGAACTCCGATTGTTTTATTCATTTTCGAGCCTCCTTATTATAATTAAGAAATGGGAATTTTCGAACGAAAACTCTATTTCCTACTATTTTCGACTATGCTCTTTCAGAACCTGAGCTCAAAATTGAAATATCTGCTCCAGAAAATTAAATATGGTGGCTTTTCTGTCAAAAAATATGAAAATTTTGAGAAAATTTTTTTTCCATGATTTTTTTCACATTGAAATGGCGAGGAAACTTTACACTTTCTCCTACCATCCATGCACAAAAATCATGCAGCTTGACAGTATACTTTTGGTTTTCATCATAAAAGAAGTTATCATTTTCAAAATGGTGATTTTTCACCTGAAATTTTTGAAAGAATATGGGTATGTGGACGCTTCACTCGGATTCTAACGAATATTAGTGAAAGTGGCTGTACATAGGTTTTTGGGGTCGCTGAATCCGAATCTAGTGTTAAATTTTCGAAATTCAAAATGGCGGATCCAATATGGCGGCCAAAATTTTGAAAAATATTCGGAACTGGATGAAATTGTCCCTACCTCGGTTTTTGGGGTCGCTGAATCCAAATGTAGCGTCAGATTTTCGAAATTCAATGTGGCGAACAACATTTAAAAATGCTTGAAACTGGAGGAAATTTTCCACACAAAGGTTTTTGGGGTCGCTAAATCCGAATCTAGTGTCAGATTTTCGAAATTCAAGATGGCTGATACAATATGGCGGCCAAAATTCGTAAAAATATTTGGAACTGAATGAAACTGTCCGTACGTAGGTTTTTGAGGTCACTGAATCCGAATCTAGTGACGGATTTCCGAAATTCCAGATAGCGAATCCAAAACAGCGGCCAAAATGTTGGAAAATGTTTAATTTTTGCTATATTTAATCCGCCATCTTGAATTTCGAAAATCTGACACTAGATTCGGATTTAGAGACCCCAAAAACCTATGTATGGACAATTTCATCCAGTTCCAAACAATTTTCAAAATTTTGGCCGCCACATTGGATTCGCCATCTTGAGTTTCGGAAATCTGATACTGGATTCGGATTCAGCGACCCTAAAAACCTACGTAAGCCACTTTCACTGATATTCGTTGGAATCTGAGTGAAGCGTCCACATACCTATATTTTCTCAAAATATTCAAGTGATAAATCACCATTTTGAAATTGATAACGACTTTTATGATGAAAACAAAAAGTATGCTGTCAAACTACATGATTTTTGTGCACTGATGGTAGAAGAAAGTGTGAAGTTTCCTCGCGATTTCGATGTGAAAAAAAATCATGAAAGAAAATTTTTCTCAAAATTTTCATATTTTTTGACACAAAAGCCGCCATATTTAATTTTCTGGAGGAGATATTTCAATTTTGTCCCCAGATTCTGAAAGAACATACCCGAAAATAGTAGGGAACAGGGTTTTCGCTCAAAAATTCCCGCTCCTTAATTTTAATAATGAGGCTTGAAAATGAATAAAAAAATCGGAGTTCTTCGTCGTTAATGGGTTAATGTTTTCTTAAAAACTTTTGTCTTGCCAGGTTGCCTGAATTTAATTATTCCACCACGGATCACCAGACTTTCTTCCTATCGCCGCCGTACCACACACTTCGGTCGCAGTTTTAACAATGATGTCCCGTAACAAAGTCGACGCAACCTCTATATCTTTTATTGCTTCTATAAGCGCCTCCCAAGTTGTCCTATCTATGCGTTCGTTTATATCATTTTGAAATTCTATTCGCTCTTCGAGTCATCAAAAATAGTCTGGTTCCGTCTCATGAGCTATCCGGGTGAAAATATTTGGTCTCGATTTTGTCTTGAATCTCGCAGGCTAAAAAATTACGAGTATATTTGTAATATAATACGTTTTATTCAATCACAAAGAGTATGACATGCACTTGCTGGAATATGGTAAATACAACTTATTTATATTTGTGGTCCGAAACTCAAATATATTTGTTGCTATTATCTGAAATGTGTAATTCTATAAACATTTACCTGAGTCAACTATCTTCAAAATGTTTACGTTTAGCAAAATCCTTTGTATGAATGATTTACCCGACGCTGTTTGCTTTGTTTACAACAGGCGCATCTCGCTCGCGCCTGCGCGTCTGCCTTCATAAGCAACAAGAATCGGATGGCCAAAACAGACATCCTGTATGGCTGTATCTATACCAGAAATAAAATAGGGTTCATCTAATCATGAATATTGTTGTACCACCTATTTATTTCTATCAGTGTTGGCTCACAATTATGGCTATAGCAGTGCCAAGACAAGACCAGGTAGACTTATCTTGAAACACGGAGGTATAATTTATGTATTAGTTTTATTACAACCGGGAGGGTCTTCATTTCCAAATAGGATGGACCAAACAGTTGACATCTGCTTAGGATTAATAGTTTACAACCGATAAAAATAGAAATTTTGTAATAACTGATTTTTAAATTAAGAATTTGGAAATTGTCGGTCTCAACAACTACAGGCATATAAAATTTGCCATAAAAAGATTAAAACTCTCAGTTTCTACCATAATGATAAATAGTATAAACATTCTGTAAAATTTAATGCGGAAAATACGTGGTTTGAAGGTTGCATCGGAGGTGTCGGCGAAATACTAGAAATTGATGAATACAAGATTAGCTGTCAAAAATACGAGTGAGGACGTGTAGAAGAAGGATTCTGGATCTTCGGAATGATCCACAGAGGACATCCCTACAACTATCGGTTGGAAATCTGTCCCGATAATAAGAGATATCACGCTACTCTAGTTGAATTAAGGGGTATGGCCACAGTAGCGGGAGCGAAATCATGGGTATGTTCACCAATTTTTTTTGGTATGAAAACTTAATTTATTTTCAAAACTAATTATACGAAAATGAAGCTCCAACATCATAGAATCAGAAACTATACATGCATATATTTTTTTAACACAAAATGGCCGACTTCTGTTAAGTCCTTTTCAAAGCCTTTTTTTTAGGGGCTCCGCGGCCTGACAGATAGCAGCCACAAATTTGAACATAGAACAAAATAAAAAAATTTTCGTTAATCTGCATAAGAATACCTAGAGAAGTACATATGGAAATATAAAAATATTGATTTTTCCGAAAATAGCTGGCATTTGAAGTTGACAGTCGAATTTTTAGTTAAAAAATTCGTATAAAAATTATCATAAAATTGAAAGTTTTGAATTCATCGAAAATTCCGTATGTACTTCTCTGCGAAATGCAATTATAAAGACGTGGTTTAAATTTGAAGTCGATCGGATGAAAATTGTTAAAGTTATTTGTCAGGCCGATTTGAAAAAAGCTATATTGAGAAAAATGCGCTCAAAGTTTTAGATACAAAAGCAGAAAGCAACTAAACGGCATCCTTTGAATGGTTTTACTGGGATTTGAAGTTGCTCTATAAGTATATTTTCGTGCATGTAGACAATTAGGGCCCTCTACATACCTTTCTACATTTATCAATTGATGGTTAGTCAAGCCCAATGGGCTTGACTTGCGCAAATCAGAGTACGAGAACGCCACATGCGGCCTCATGTTATACGTTCAAAATTAGTAAAGAAAAAATTTTTTCCTCTATAAATCCAATATTATCTTATTTTTATGATGTTAAAGGATCTTTTAAGCCAAAAATAGAAAAATCGAGTTTTTGAAAATTCTACTGTGGCCATACCCCTTAATAAAAAGGCAGGTAGCTGTATTAATCTCGAAGATCATAGTTTGGTCGACCAAAATGTGAATCATTCCGAGGAATTTGTGAATCGCAATACCGGAGCGCAAACTCAGAACTTCAAGTCATCTTGGTGGAGGATGCGACTATTTCTCTCACGAGGAGGAGTGCACAAGTGCAATCTTTCAGACCATCTCTGTGAATTTTTGTGGCGGCGACGGCTTCAGAAAATAGGTGTTGACCCGTTCAAGGAACTCATCGCAGATATTAAAATGTGTTACCCTGTTCACTGAAGTTAATTAGTATTTTCAATCGATTTATATTCAAATATATTCCCTAATAATAAAAATATAAAAACTAGATCAATGGAAAAAATTATGGAATATGAAAAATACAAAAACAATCCCCATGAGATGTTTGAAAGGAGTATGGTTTTGATCAAAAGTATTTATGTGACAAATTACAGGGATGCCTTCCCGCCCCCACGGGATGTTCGAAAAGGGTAAGTGTTTGACCAACATTAGATCAGTGATCAATCGCAGGGGTGCCTCCCTCCCATGATACAATGAA
The DNA here is from genome assembly GCA_932178445.1 of Andricus quercusramuli. NCBI lineage: Eukaryota > Metazoa > Arthropoda > Insecta > Hymenoptera > Cynipidae > Andricus > Andricus quercusramuli. The sequence continues at coordinate 83,164 of CAKNXH010002137.1, read as the reverse complement.
AAGGGGTATGAGTTTGACTGACATTATAACATTACGTCTGTGACTAGTCACGAAGTGCCTTACCCCCCCCCCCCCATTGAGACGTTAGAAAGGGGTATAGGTTTGACCAACATTATTTCTGTGATAAATCACAGGGGTGCCTTCGCGCCCCCACGAGATGTTCGAAGAGGATAAAAGTTTGACCAACATTATATCTCCGATCATTCACAGGCATGACTTCCCGCCCCATCGTGAGACGTTGGAAAGGGGTATGGGTTTGACCAACATTATTTCTGCGACAGCTAACAGGATGCCCCCCCCCCCCCAAAAAGTTCGAAAAAGGTAACTGTTTGACCAAAATTATAACTGTGACTAGTCACAGGGGTGTTGCTTACACTAATTTGCTCGGAAACTATCACTATCATTTTCATCGCGCGCTGCGCGAGCGGCTCACGAGTTTCAGCGCGCCTAGTGCGCGCAACTGTTGATTCTCGCGCTTCGCACTCGATAATATATTTATCTCACACCTCTTAAAGCTAAAGGTCAAAGTATCGACAACTGTAATTTGGTGATTGTGAATTATTTTTTCTTAAAGCTCCTTCGGCTTTAACGAATACATTCTCATCACGTACCTCGTGCTTCGCACTCGATTTTGTCCAAAATGCAAAATTTTCTACATTATATTTTCAACATTATTATATCTAATGTATATTACATTTATTTCTGTACGTCGGCCTGTGATTGCTTATTAGATATAGCAAAATGAAGTACGAATTGTATTTATCGTGATTACTTCAATATTTTTTCCTGATTTTGCATTTAATTTTATCGTCAGCTACCGTGAAAATTTTATATTATTCCAACAAATGTATATAATTGCAATTCATAATATGAATTTATATTAAAAACAGACGTATTTTCCTTTTATTGTTGTTATAATTGAAGAAATTGCGCTTCCTACGAAAAAAAAATCTGTTATTATGCATTTCGTTGCAACTTGTGTCGTTTTTGCATGAATTTAATTTGTTTATGTTCAATGTTATTTTTTACGATTTGAACCAAAAATACGCATCCTAGCGTAAAGTTGTTCTAAGAAAATTTTCATAACAAAAGTTTATAAAAAATTTGTAGATCATTTTTGGTTGAACAACTTTTGTCTATTAATTTTTTTCGTCTCTTGTATGATTTTTCCAAAAACGCATTTTTTTTATTTTTAATGCGATTATTTATGATTAAAACAAAAAATACGATTCTTTAAAAGAATTATTTATGACAAATTTTTATAGCTCTTTTTTGTGTAAGCAACTTTTGCCTATTAGATTTTTTCATAGCTTGCGTCGTTTGTCCAAAAATTTAATTCTATCATTTATAATTTTATTTTCTAAGATTAAAGCAAAAACTATGGATTCTATCAAAAAGTTATTGCCAATAAATTTGTAGATCTTTTGTGAATGGACAATTTTTGTCTATTCGTCATTTTACGTACTTTACGTTGTTTTTCCAAAGATTTAATTTTTCTATTTTTAATGCTATTTTTTACGAATAAAACAAAAACTACGTATCCTACCGAACAGTGATCCATAACAAATTTGTAGATATTTCTTACATACACAATTTTTTATTTCTTATTTTTTCATATCTTGTATATTTTGACCGCAAAATGGAATTTTTTATTATTTTTTTTGCGATGAAAATTTGAATTTTCGATTTTTCAAAAAAATTGAGAAAAGCCTTATAACAGTATTGTAGGGTGTTCAAAAAGAAACATTGTTTTCCTTGTGCATTTTTTTCTTATCGTGCGTTGTTTGGCTTAAAATGTTAATTTTCCTTTGTTTTTTGGAATTTTGTAAATGCTATAACTCCAGTAATTTTTGTTTAATCAAAAAAATTCATTGTGATAAATTGTTTACCTTTTTGAGTACTACGATTATCCGTACATAGAATTTTCAAATTTGAAAGAAAGTGGTCTCAACAATTTTGAAAAAGGGCTTACTTTTTGAATTTTCATCCAAAGTGGCTGGATAACGAACTTGACCTTCATTTTAGGATACTTGAAAAGTATACCAAAGCCCAATCCAATCTGTCAATTCTTTCGAAAGTTATCGTGCTAACAGACTAAAAATCTACATACATACACACCCACATACACACATACAGACAGGCAGACATATTCACGAAAACCTGTTTTTTGGGTTCAGAAGTTCTCAAAACGTGGACATTTGACAAAAACGGGTGGGGTCAAATTTTACACAAATCTAGTACCTTCTCTGATGAGAATGTAAAAATGCATGCAACATAAAATTTGTATCTCGATGTGATCTACAACTTTTGTCATCAAATTTTTGTAAAATTTGGCATAATGGCTGAGATAAACGCAAAAAGCTACGAGTCTTTTGGGTTTTTTCATGATTTCACCATGAAAATCGTCAATTAATCAATTATCACTATTGTCGAGGACAGAAATTTGTTTCCTGAAAAATATATTAATTTGTAAACCGTTGTCAGCTCATTGCGCTGCCGAGTTTCCACCCGCACACAGATTCATGGAAAATTCCATGACCCTGTGTAAGAGCGGAAGCTGAGAGGGGCGGTTTTGGGCCTGGCAAAGGGTACGGGTCAGTTCGCATTCGGCAAGGGCATCGATCGCACGCCTAAATCGGAGTGATATATTTTCCAAACAGTGCTATTTTCCTAAGAACAATTATATTCATTTATTTACATAACTTCTTTATTATCAGTTTAAATCAATCGTAGATGCCACATTTTTCACCGCAATATTAATTATATCTGTTTTCTTCTTCAAATTATATAAATTCGTGCAATAATCTTTATTAAATTCCATTCATTGAAGTGCAGTGTTTTCTTTCATCGACCTCACCATATTTATTTTTAAATGCCTATTTTTTAGAACTTTCACTTTGAAATCGCTTGCAAATTTTAACATTGGTCCTTCGAAAGCCGGATCCTATCGCGGTGGATACGGAAGTGAATTAAAGTGATTTTTGTGACTGTTTTGGTGAAATAGACTTAGACTTCAGAATGAGTGACAAAAATAATCAGGAAGAAAGCATTCGCGATAGTGAAAGAGACAGTGCTAGTGGAAGAAAAACTGTGCGCCGTAAGAGCAGAAGCGAAAAGTGCGTGGAAAGTGCATTAGTGAGTGCGGCTAACATCGATGGAATGGATAGTACATCGAAAGGAAAACCGACCGACGACGTCATAGCTTCGAGGGATGCAGCGAACTTCAACGTAGATAGGAGGTGGACAGAGAGGGGGCGAGAACACGGGCCCACTTGAAACTCCGGAAGGAGCGTTGGAGGGGAGCACCGCACGGAGGAGTCAACGGGAAAATTTTGGTAGGGAGCCGAACCGCTACGTTGCAATCACAAGATTTGTGAAAAAGAGAGTAAACAGGGCAAAGGAGGAAGGGCAGAGCCTCCCTTCGAAAGCCCGATCTTTAAAGGTCACAGCAAAGGAAACTACCACCACGCAAGCAATGGTACACGCTTCAGCACCAGTTTCACTCAAACCTGCCAGCCCGTCAAGATCATCGAGAACTGAGAATTCGGGCACTCACTCATTAAGAACAAAATGTTCGGGCACCGGATCGGCGACAACGAAGCGCTCGGGCACAGGTTCTGGGAGATCGAAACGGTCTATTGCAGGAGAATTGATAAGGAAGCGCCTGGAAGTCGAACTCCGCCAAGCCCAAGAATTGGCTCGTTTAGAAGAAGAGGCTGAACGAAAAAGGCTTGCGCGTCAACAGGAACTTGTACGCTTACAAGCTCAAAAAGAATTGGCTGAACTCCAGAGTGAGTACAGCATGTCTGAAGAGGAGGCTGAACCATCAAGACCAGGAAGCAGCGAACGATCAGCAGTGTCAAAGGTTGAGTCTTGGATTTGATCTACGAAGAGGGACGTGGAGGATCGGTCGGAGATAAAGGCACTTGGTAATGACAGTTCAAACAAATTATCTTTATCTCGACGGCCAGGTCAAAAAGTGGACCAAGTAGAGGAACAGGACAACTCGGGCCTAAGAAAATATATCGCTCGACAAGCGATGGGGCAAGATCTGCCAACGTTCAGCGGAGACATTTCGGAGTGGACAATGTTTATCAGCACATTCCGGAGAGCGACTGAGTCTTGTGGATTCTCACCAGTAGAAAATATGGCGCGCCTTCAGAAAAGTCTCGAAGGGGAGGCTCGGGAAGCAGTTAAGGCACTGCTCATGACAACCAAGGTAGACAAGGTAATTGAAATTTTACAAAATCGATTTGGTCGTCCTGAATATAATTATTCAGGATATTATGCAAAAAGCAATTGAGTATCCTCGAATAAAAGAAGATAGGCCGAGTAGCATAATTAAATTTTCCAACATCATTACCAATCTAGTAGCTACGATAGTCGTTAAACAGACCCGATTATTTGATAAGTCCTTTGCTAAGAGATCAATTAGTCGATAAACTTCCGACTGCTATGAAATTTCAATTACCCAGATCTACCTTAAATCCATCAATTTTGACTATCGAACAGCTTGCTACATGAACAGCTTGCTACTGAACGTAGCTGATGGCGAGAAGAAAAGCTGCGGCTATTGTGAAAAAGATCACACAATAGTCAAGTGCGAGAAATTTAAGAAGCTGCACGTCGACGACCGGTGGAAGTGGGCTACGAAAAATAGGGTGTGTTTCGGATGTCTGACGGCTAAACACCCTGTCAGAAAATGCAGGAACAAGGAATGTGGCAAAGGTGGCTGCCAGAAGAAACACAATTCCTTATTACACTTCGAAGAAAGAAGTCCTTCCACCTCGAAGCAGCCGAACTCGACGAATGATCATCCAGCAGAAACTAAGTCACCAGATCTCGAAATTGTAAATGTGGTAAGAAAACCAAAGAAAAAGGTATTTTTATCTATTGTTCCAGTTACTCTTTCGGGACCAGACGGTGAGATGGATACCTATGCTTTCTTGGACTCGGGATCCACAGTCACCTTGATTGCGACACACGTGGCTATGCAACTAGGATTGAAGGGTGAAGTTGATCCATTGCAGCCGCAATGGATGAACGAAGCGACTCTCGACGAGGCCTCATCACAACGTGTAGACTTTTGGATCCAGGGAGCAGGGCAGAAGTACAAACTTGAAGACATCAGGACGTACTCTGAATGGATCTGCCAGAGCAGAACCTGGATGTAATGACTGCAGGCTGGGAACATTTGAAGGATTTGGATATTCCGAAAATGAGCGGTGCAGTTCCAAGAATCCTCATAGGGGAGGATTACGCTGATTTGAAGATCCAACTCAAGGCCGTCATGGGGAAAAAGAACGAACCGTTTGCAGTCCTCACACCACTAGGATGGACTATTCGTGGCTCTTACATTTCAGGTAGATTCAATCTGGAATGTCATCGTCATTTCTTCTTTCAGGAGGGTCCTGACACAGAACTTAGTGAGCAGCTCAAAAGCTTCTGGACTGTGGAAAGCTTTGGCGTAAATTCGAGGGCCGAGCTTGTTCGTTCCAAGCAAGATCAGCGAGCTGAGGAAGTGATGGCTAAAACAGCACGGCGAGTAGGTGAACGCTGGGAAGCAGGACTTTTGTGGAAGAGGGATGGTGACACTTTGCCTGAAAGTAAGAGTCTCGCGGAAGAGGTTTTTTTCTTTGGAAAGAAAAATGGAACGTGAGCCAGACTTCAGAGAGGGGTACCAACAGAAGATAAAGGAGTACCAGGATAAAAAGTACGCACGTGTTCTTACAGAGGAAGAAGAAAAAATCATCGGTCCTAGAACGTGGTACTTGCCACACTTTGTAGTACGCAATCCCAAAAAACCTACGAAGATGCGTTTAGTATGGGATGCTGCGGCAAAAAGTCACGGAGTATGTCTGAACGACTGTCTGCTGAAAGGACCTGACCTTTATAATCCGTTGGTGGGAGTTCTTTTTATTTTCAGAGAACGACCCATAGCAATTTGTGGAGACCTCAAGGAGATGTTTCATCAAGTTCGAATCCGAGAGGAGGACCAAGGAAGTCAGCGATTTTTAGGACGGGATCGGCAGACAGGAAACCTACTGACCTTTCAAATGCAGGTCATGATTTTTGGGGCAATTTCTTCACCTTACGTCGCACAAGAAATTAAAAACCGCAACGCTGAGGAGTTCAAGGATGCATATCCGGAGGCCTGTCGAGCGATAATCTCAAAACATTATATGGACGATTATCTGGACAGCGTAAACGGAATCGACGAGGCTATTCGCAGAGGACGCGAAGTGGCTCTAGTACACAGCAGGGGCGGATTCGAGATCCGAAATTGGATGTCAAACTCTCGAGAAGTTTTGAGCGCCTTACCATCAGAAGCAGTAGCGCAAAAAGAAAAGGAATCGGCATTCAACGAGGAGGAATTTCAGCGAGTACTCGGAGTAGTCTGGTCACCCGAAAATGACATATTTACCTTCAGCACTACATTTCCACGAGTGGATCAACGATTGGTTAATGGAGAGAAAATTCCTTCAAAACAAGAGGTATTAAAATTGATCATGTCTGTTTTTGATCCTCTAGGTCTACTCGCGGTAATGACTATCAGGGGAAAGATCTTGATGCAAGATCTATGGCGTGCTGGAGTAAATTGGGATTTGCCACTCCCAGACAATCTACTTCCAAAATGGGAAACGTGGCTAGCTGACTTGCAGAGAGCCACCGAGATTAGAATACCACGATGCTACGTCCTGGGAATCGGAGAGGTAGGAGACGTGCAACTGCACGTTTTCTGTGACGCGAGCGAACAGGCGTTCGCAGCAGCCGGCTATCTTCGATTGGAGGGGGAGAGTGGCACAAGAGTAGTTTTGGTGATGGCCAAAAGCAAGGTAGCTCCCGTGAAACAACTGACGATACCAAAACTGGAACTGCAGGCAGCAGTAATGGGCAGCAGATTGGCGCAAACTATCATTGGGCTGCATACCCTAAACATTTCCAGGAAGTTCTTGTGGACAGACTTGCAATCTGAGATCCTGGACTCGACTTCGGTGGAAGAATGGAGGTGGGTACCAACGAAGCAAAACGTGGCTGATGATGCCACTAGAGACGTTGATCACATTGCAATAACATCGTCAAGTCGTTGGTTCACCGGGCCCGAATTTCTGGCACTGAACGAGGAACACTGGCCAAAGGGGAAGCTACTTGCTGAACCAGAAATTTGTTTATTGATGATAGAGAGGGAGGAATTTGTTAATTTTTTCAGATTTTCATCATGGACGAGACTAATCCGGACTATGGCGTGGGTGATTCGCTTTGTCGACAGGTGCCGGAGAAAGGGTGAATCTGGAGAGCTGACAGCGCCGGAAATTTCGAGAGGCGAGATTGAGATCCTGAGGACATCACAAGCAGAGTCATTCCGCTTAGAATTCAAGACACTACAAGAGGGACGAGAGCTGAAGCGACCTTTCACCAAGATCTTTCAACTTTCGCCAATTTTAACCAAAGACGGACTGATTAGAATGGATGGTCGTATAAAGCATCCGGAAGTAAGCGCAGCAGTCAGAACACCCATCATCCTGGATGGTAACCATCACGCTGTAAGATTACTTATTCAGTTCCACCATCAGAAAGCTGGACACCTGGGTCGAGAGAGGGTGATAAACGACCTACGGATGAAGTATTGGGTTACTAACATCAGAATTGCAGTCAAGAGTGTGATCAGAGACTGCCAAATGTGCAAGATCCGAAAGGTGACACCATCAGCACCAAGAATGGCACCACTTCCAGATGTACGTACCGAGAGTTCCATCAGGCCATTCATCAACACAGGGGTGGATTATTTTGGACCATTGAATGTGACCATTGGACGGAGGCACGAGAAGAGGTATGGAGTACTATTTACATGTTTTAATGTACGAGCCGTGCACCTCGAAATTGCAGCATCACTGACAACGGATTCCAAGATAATGGCCCTGAGAAGATTGATGGCCAGACGCGGAAAACCGACGAAAATCTACTCAGACAACGGGACGAATTTCGTCGGAGCGAGACGGGAACTACGAGAGGCCTTAGAAGAGCTCGATCAGGACGTGATTCAGCAAAAACTGGCTACGGAAGGCATCGAGTGGCACTTCATTCCACCTGGAAGTCCACATATGGGAGGATGCTGGGAGCGGCTAGTCGGGTCAATGAAGCGAGCCTTGGAAGCAACAATGAGAGACCAAGCACCACGAGAAGAGGTCTTGCAGACACTTTTTGCCGAAGCAGAGTATTCGGTGAATAGCAGGCCTTTAACCTACACATCAGAAGATCCAGAAGATCCCGAAAGCCTGACACCAAACCACTTTCTGCTGCTATGGAACGCTGGTCGTCATGGAGCACCAGGAAAATTCAGCAACGACGACTTGCTGCGAAGGAGCCAGTGGCGGCGATCTCAAGCCATGGCCGAACAATTCTGGAGACGTTGGGTACGTGAGTATCTACCCACTCTGAATATAAGAACCAAGTGGTTCACAAAGGGACGAGATCTACAGGTGGGAGACGTCATCGTTATCTGGGATAACCAGCTTCCCAGAAATCAGTGGGTACGAGGCAGAATATCGGCAATCTATCCAGGGAGAGATGGACGGGTACGAGTTGCAGTTGTGAAGACAGCCACGGAAACGTACAGGAAACCAGCACACAAATTGTGTATCCTCGAGTGCCATGTTGGTATTCCTAACTGACTAGGAATACGGGTGGGGGAATGTCGAGGACAGAAATTTGTTTCCTGAAAAATATATTAATTTGTAAACCGTTGTCAGCTCATTGCGCTGCCGAGTTTCCACCCGCACACAGATTCATGGAAAATTCCATGACCCTGTGTAAGAGCGGAAGCTGAGAGGGGCGGTTTTGGGCCTGGCAAAGGGTACGGGTCAGTTCGCATTCGGCTAGGGCATCGATCGCACGCCTAAGTCGGAGTGATATATTTTCCAAAGAGTGCTATTTTCCTAAGAACAATTATACTCATTTATTTACATAACTTCTTTATTATCAGTTTAAATCAATCGTAGATACCACATTTTTCACCGCAATATTAATTATATCTGTTTTCTTCTTCAAATTATATATATTCGTGCAATAATCTTTATTAAATTCCATTAATTGAAGTGCAGTGTTTTCTTTCATCGACCTCACCATATTTATTTTTAAATGCCTATTTTTTAGAACTTTCACTTTGAAATCGCTTGCAAATTTTAACAAATATCATATTCGTAATCAGCTCGGCGATGAGCGCGTCAAAATACATAAGTACACGGAGTTTGTATCTTCTTACAAACATACATGTGCTTCTGCTGAATACAAAACTCATTAGGTTAAAGAACTATTGTATTGTCACAACACCAAATATTCTTAAATTAAGAATATATATACTTAAATTAAATCAATATTTCTTACGTGAATATCATATATTTTCAAATCAATAAAAAGGAATATTTCGTCCAATAACATATTTTCTCAGATCAAGAACATCTACCCTTGATCCATGCAGGCACGGTACCAAGTCAACATTTTCTTGAACCAAGTCAGTATATATATTATCTACACAATACATAGGTATGTGCACATAAAGCATGTAACGTGAGAAGTCACCCAGTCCTGTCAGCACGTGTGGCTGTCTCAGCAGATCGAGTCACACGGTAACTCACAGTACTCGATTCAAAATTCCTTCTTTTCTTTCGCAAAACAACACTGTTTGATATCCTCCTCATCTGTTTCAGACAGTTTAATATTAATACAAAACAAAAATGTAATAGAAATTAAGGAATTTTCCGTAAAATAAATCTAGAATTTAAGCTAAAAAGAGTGAAAGCTGGTAGCGACGACCTAAACTTTATGGTAGTGGTAGTAGTATCTAACCTTTATGTGCCATATTTTAAAAGTAATCAAGACTTCGTAATATTAAAAATTGGGGTATCACCGCACGTAACATCTACACACGGAGAAAATTTGTGTGTTAAATTTTGCATAACTGAGTTCGGTAAACGGAGGACATTATGGCATTATATTAAAATTTCACTTTCAGTCATGTAAAATGAAATAGGGTAATGTTTGATGTGAAAATATGAATTATTAATATAAATTCATTAGAATTTAATTCGCGATTCAATAAGAAATAATACAACAAGATATCAGAGATTACCTGACAGTTGGGTAAAATGAGATGTCGATTACCAGTTAGGTAAAATGAGTCGAACTGTTAGGTACAGTTTCACTCATAGAAAAGAAAGTGTACCTCTCTAAATATGTGAATTCTACATCCCAGTCATGTAAAATTTCGTGCGCCAGCAAAAAAAAACATTCTTGCTACAAACTGATTCTGTGGAAGGTCAGCCACTACTACTAACAAACACATGCTTACACATATCGTGCAATTTGTAAGTATATTGTTGGTACATACACACAATTTAACTTAAACAATTACATTAAATTACGATACATTACATATGATCTTGTCGCACGCTTTTAACGATATTAACGCTATTAAAAATCGATAACGCTGTGACGGGTTTCGAACCACCTAAGCTCTGTTTAACGCGTTCTATCGCTCACAACTAAACCTCACGGCTAACCTAACACTTAGAATATCGTGAAAAAAATCTCGGCTATAAAGTTAAAGTACAAGTACGTCAGGGACGTACAAAAAAAATATCTTATCCCCGTTTCATCGAAATTTTTTGTTGTACCATTTTATCAATTAGCGGACTTATAAATTTATAGGAAGTAAATAACAACATTGAATAATTTTTTGTTTAAATTTTCTAACCTTGAAACTTTAAATTATTTGATTTTCAATACTTCAAATTTTTGCATGGTCTACTTGTTAAAAATAATAGAAAATTATGCGTGCTATGCGCGCACTAATTACCCTTTATTTAGGAAAAGAACTCGGTTCATTTTCCAACATTTTTTAATAGATTTTACAGAAAATCTTATATTATTTGAGAACGTTGTACATGATTTACAGAAGTTTCCTTACAATAGCGAGGAAATTCCTCCAGTGAATTAAATATGAATGACAACTTTTTCCACTTACAATTCTTTCTTTTGGTGAAAAACTAGTTTTTTTTATTGATAATAATTTTTTTTCTAAATAAAAAGTCAACTCGATTTTGTTTTTACATTTTTCTATAGACATTTGATCTTTTTGGTAGAGAATTTATTTGTTTTCTTGACAATTTAAATACTTCTACGGAAATGAAAGTTATATTTGCTCAAAAACTTATTTCTTTACCTGAAAATTTAACTAATATATTTTTTGTTGAAAATTTAGCTTTTTCAGTTAAAGATTTATCTATTTTGTTGAAAGTTTTTGTCTTTTTTTGTAGAGAATTACCCTTTTTAGTTAAAATTCATGAATTCATTCAATTTCTTTGGTTAAAAAATAGTTTTTCTTATTGAAAATTAATTTTTTGAACAAAAAATTTAACTCAACTTCTTATCGAGATTCTTTTACATTCAAATTTAATCTTTTAGGTAAAAAATGCAGTTCTTCAGATAAAAATTCATTTTATTTCCTTAAAAACTTATTTCTCTAACTGAAAATTAAACTATTCTATACTTTGAATAAGGTTTTTCGTCGATCATAGGGGGTAAATTTCAATAAAAATCCACAATTTTGTTTTGTAACGTTTCGTCAGCTTGGTTCGCTGACCTCTTCAGACTGAAATTTTATTTAAAAAAAGAAACAACATTTAGAACTAGTACAAAAAACGAATTTTTTAATGATTTAAAAAATGGTTGCACTTCACCTTATATAACGCTGTCAAGACATCACATAAAATTTAAATTTTTTAAGTAGACAAGAAACTAAATGTTTTTCTTGTCAACTAGTCCGAATTTGGGTTTTGTCTAACTCTAGACCGTCATCTGTGAGGTGAAGACTATAACTGCCGGTATTGAGACTCAGAGTGGTATTTATACTCAAGAGCATTACGTATAATTAACGAAATTATTATGTACAGAAAATATAATTAGATGAAAACTTAAAATTTCAAACTTTGTAACGCCGGATTGTATCTGTGATTTAATGTATAAATATCTTCTTTTTTGTTAATGCTATTGTTGTTGATCTTAATATGTAACATTTCAGAGATTAATCTTTTTTGGTAATTAGCTTCAAAAACGGTTAATTTCTTTTCAGGTCACCCAAAACAAGTCAAGAAAAACATTATATTTAACTTGGTTGACAGAGCAATAAAGTTATCACACAGGAAATTTCACACACAAAATTTGGAAATTATAACTAAATTATTGCAAAACAATGATTATCCGATGAAATTTATTATTCAACAAATAAAGATCCGAAAACAAAAAATAAAATACCCACCTGATCAAAACAACTCTGCTCGAAAACAGTTATTGGCCCGTCAACCAAAAGTTTGCTTACCATACATAAAAAAGTTTTTTGATCAAACTTCTCATATATTTAAAAAATTTAATATATCTGTTATACCTTCGATAAAACCGTCTTTGTCATGCATAGTTAAGCTAGGTAAAGATGTGTCAGAAAAATGGGATCAGACTAATGTTGTTTATAAAATTGCTTGTAAAAATTGCCCTGCTTGTTATGTAGGTGAAACCAAAAGAATGTTAGATGTACGCATAAAAGAACACAAAAATAACAAAAAAAGGGAATTTGTTATAAATGTACATCGTAGCTCTCATAATCATGAATTTGACTGGCAAAACACAACAATTCTTGATTTTGAAGCTAATTACCAAAAAAGATTAATCTCTGAAATGTTACATATTAAGATCAACAACAATAGCATTAACAAAAAAGAAGATATTTATACATTAAATCACAGATACAATCCGGCGTTACAAAGTTTGAAATTTTAAGTTTTCATCTAATTATATTTTCTGTACATAATAATTTCGTTAATTGTACGTAATGCTCTTGAGTATAAATACCACTCTGAGTCTCAATACCGGCAGTTATAGTCTTCACCTCACAGATGACGGTCTAGAGTTAGACAAAACCCAAATTCGGACTAGTTGACAAGAAAAACATTTAGTTTCTTGTCTACTTGAAAAATTTAAATTTTATGTGATGTCTTGACAGCGTTATATAAGGTGAAGTGCAACCATTTTTTAAATCATTAAAAAATTCGTGTTTTGTACTAGTTCTAAATGTTGTTTCTTTTTTTTAATAAAATTTCAGTCTGAAGAGGTCAGCGAACCAAGCTGACGAAACGTTACAAAACAAAATTGTGGATTTTTATTGAAATTTACCCCCTATGATCGACGAAAAACCTTATTCAACTTAAATATGGAGGGTGATACTTACTTTTTTGATTATTATTCTGTACTTTGTTAAAAATGTATGTTTTTTAGTCGAAAATTCATCCATTTAGTTGAAATTTTTTTTTCTGGTAATTTTCAACCTTTCTTGTTGAAGGGGCAACTATTCGGTTGAAAAGTCCATTAAAAATGAAAAATGTTGATGGAAAATTCATGTATGTTCTTAAAAATTATTCTTTTTTGGTAGAAAATTAATCTTCTTGGTTGAAATTTTCATTTCTACAGTTGAAAATTATTTTTTATATTGAAAATTAACTTTTTTAGATAAAAATTTAAAAATTAATTTTTCCAACTAAGAATTCAAATATACTCCATTTTTCGATTTTTGTATAGCCATTACATCTTTTCGGTTGAAAATTTAACTATTCTGTTGAAAATTCATTTTATTTGTTTACAAACTTATTTCTCTTTCTGAAAATTAAACTATTCTATTCTTTGTTTGAAATTTATTTTTTAGTTGAAAATTTTTCTTTTTTTTCATCGAAAATTCATCTTTTCGGTTGGAAATTTACCTAATTGGTGAAATGTTGTTTTTTGATTGTTTTTGTTTGAAGATGCATTATTTTAGTTGAAAGTTTATTTCTTTTGTTGAAAATTGAACAAACTTATTACAAATATTTGTTGTTGTTGTTGTAAAAAATAATTTTTACAACGAAAAAGGTAGCTACTTAATTTTTGCTAGAAAATTGATCTTTTCAAGTTGAAAAGTCACTTCTTTTGTTAAAAACATTTTCTCTTTCATGAGAAATTCAATTATTTATGTAGAAAATTCATATTTTTTCGTTATAAATTCAACCTTGTTTTTAAACATTAGTCTTCGGGGATCTCCCGCCTCGAAGTTCGAAGTCAGTTTTCCAGTGCCGTCCGATGTTTTTTTATCACCCGCATCTTTATACGTCAATTTTTAAATACATTCTACTTTGATTAAGTGACTTAATGAGTATTATCTACTGAGAGAATAGGAAAGTCTATATATTTGAATATTTTCTCGAATTCTACAATATAAACCGAAACTCAAAAATGTTAAAGTGTCTACGGGGGACTTGGCTTTGAACTTCAGCCCTGAGAATGTTGACGTCCCTAGCGGCTCTCATTTTACCTCACTGTTGTGTAATTCCTCTCCTAATGGAAGTGAAAATCTCTTCAAAAATTCTGCAATCTATACTTTCTTTTAAGTGAATCGTTAATATCACACAAAAGTAAACTTTATATCATTAATTTGATGAAAATTTACAATACTTCGCGTTAATTTATAATATACTGGTAATAAAATAATACAACCCTTATATCAATTATTACATATCAGAATTTTCACTTTCGGACTTGAGATTTTGCATAACTCTTTTGTATTATTTATAGTTCTGTTTTGTATTAAATCCTAAAATAATTGTAAACTTTATCTAAATGCAGTAATGTCCTCCATTTACCTAACTAATTGGGTAAATTCTAATGAACAAATTTTCTCCGTGCACTCAAAAAAATGGTTGGTTGTGACAAGAAGCTCTTTATTAGTAGAGATGGCATTAGATGCGACAACCACTTCGAGGGTAAAAGTAACTTATCAGTTCAGTGCGGCAACAAGTCGCCGTTAGTAATCCTACGTAGGTTACATTAGTAACGATATTAATTCTAGTCACGAGAAATAAAGTAGTCACATTTAACACCAATTTACTTTCCAAGAAATAAGAGTAGTAAATGTTACAAGTTTTCCTCCTTGGCGACATTGGCAGAACTGGAACCTGGGCAGTGCTGCCAACATTCGCACCGAAATATCGCGTCATGTTCTCGATCGTCGCCATTTTCATCTTTACCTTTTTATGAATTGTGCAGTAGTGAAGACCGTGAAGACTATCACATCGATCTTAATTTTCTAATGGAATTACTACTACTGCAAGTCTGCAATTTTAAATACACAAGAACTCCAATGTAAGGCCGACTGATCTTGTTCTTCCTAAAACTGCTGGCCCGTGCAGTTTCTCACTTTCTCAGCGCACAAGCAATGTCAACAATGCGTGGCACCCCGCACCATTCATCCAACGACGAATTTAGTGCACGGCCACTGCGAGGCAACCCCCGAAACTGGCCTCATATTAGTTCTTGTGTTCTTGTTCTCTTATAAAGTTCTTGTGTATTGAAATTATAGTGGTTTTTCATTACCATCCCAATGGGCATGTGGGTGCATTTCGACATGACGTCTTATCAGGACCTGGTCTCTATAGGAATTCCTGATGACGCTCTTGTGTCCACATAGAGAAATTATAGTGAAATTTACTATAATTTCATAATTGAGAAGTTCTAACTTCGTAATAGTCCACGAGCCAGTAATTTTAATAGTAAGGACTACTAATTTCAATAGTAAAACTTAATAATTGTAATAGTGAGGATTGCTACTTTAAGTAGTGAGATCAGCTAGCTTATTTATAAGACTAACTAATTTAATGGTAAGACTTACTAATTAAAGTGGTAAGGCTTACCACCTGAAAATAGTATGTATCATCTAAAGTTGTCGCGACAACAAGTAAACTGGTAAGGACAACTACTACCAATCTTGAGAATAAGAGTAGTAGCCCCAGCCAGTTAAATATCAGCGGCATATATTACAAACTAAAGTAGTTGGCCCTACTACTTTATTAGTTGCCCAACCAACTATTTTTTTCAGTTTACATCCAGAAAAATTTGTTTCTTGATTCAATAAAACCGTTTGGATGACCACATATGGTTGATTTCAGAAAACATGTTGGATAAATGAACAAATGTTTACTGAGTTAGCCAAATACGACTGCTTCAATCAATGAACGTTTTTGGTTGAATCATTTTGTTAATTAAGAAAATATATTTCATTGATTGAAAAATTTTTTTGGGTGAATCTACCAAATACCTTACCAGAGTTCACTGAAAGAAATGTTTGGGGATTATTAGCAATATGATTATGTTTGAGAATTTCTATCCAAGTTAATCAAAAAATATTTCCTTCTCAACCAGGTGTATTTCTATTTCGAAACAAACAAATGGAAGGTACACGAATACTGACATTGTTAAAGTAGTATGTCTTATTTATGAATTTTGGCTGGATCACCCCAAATTTTGGCTGAATGAAAGCTTCGTTACCTCGCTACCAGAATACGTTTGCTCGCAAGCGCTGTTGTTAATCTGCCTTTCCCATATAATAGGGAATTTCGCGCCCGACTAAACAAAAATGATCGGCTTAAAAATTCAAGCTTTGCCCTCAATCTTCAGTTATGAGTGATAACAATTCAAAGGACTATATTTACACCTTTATGTAAACTCTTCAATTATCCCAATTTATCCATCACTTTTGTAGTTATCTATTTTTTTAACCAACGCGCTTCAATTAAAAAAAATTAAGATTAGCATGTCGCGAATGACTGACAACCTGGCTGAAATTAGTTTCAATGATAATTTTTTACAGATATGTTTACAGGAACACGTGTTTGTACACGTATTCTGTTAGTGGTTTTCACCGCTATGCAATTAGGAACGTCGGGCAAGGCGCAATTAAGACCGTGCCAATTATGAGAATGCGTGCACGTCGAGGTTTGGCGCATAATCTCACTTCTCACCCATTCCTCTCTTATTTTTTTCTGACCCTTCTCTCCAGTGGAAGCATATTCAATGTTTATACATATATACTAGCTGGACCAATTTTGCCCCTTTAATTTGAACCAGACTTGTCGTCGTTGTAATACAGGCGCGTATACGCATTAGTCAGGGACGTATAACTTCAATACAAAGCCCTTCATATCGCTTTTTTTACTTCCTTTTTTTCCCATCAGATATTCAAATATTCTAGTGACTTAAAAACCTGATTGATAACAATTTTAATTATTCAAATTAATCCGATTTCAGAGAGTGGGAGCGTTCTTGCAATGCCTGCAATGATATGTGGAAACTAGTTTTCATTGTAAATGAAAATCGATAACAGCAAAATAAAAATGTTGTTACGTATGAAAGTAAAATATTCGTAAGTCATGATTTTGTGACGAGATACAACGCGAAGGGCACCGGATATGGACTAGACTGCAGTTGGACAGGCCATAATGTAAATCAATACAGTCTCAACTCTCTTACTCTCTCTCTCACTCTCTCTCTCTCTCTCTCTGGCTAGGGAGCTTTTGTCCTCTTTGTCTCTCCCTTTCTTCTTCCTCTCCTGTTATCATCGGTTCACGGTATTTCAGGCAGCGCCGTACGCGGACTAAACGCTCGTCAGACAATGGACCGACTCCCTTAGTTTCTTTCTCCTCAGTGAGCCTCGATATTCATCCATATATGGTGTTTCCAAACGCGGTGAGAAGAGTTTACGATAGGGTCGAGTTGATTATAACTTAACATACCTATTAAAATAAGTGAAAAAAATACTTGTTATCAATTTTCTTATTTTTAAATATTATATATTATATATCTAATCTGTTAGAAAATTTATTACGTTCAACTGTTCACGGAATCAATCAATGAAACATTCAATGAAAAACTGTTGATTTATGTGTCACAGATTCAATACAATGGCTGATTTAACTGATTTTTCAATTAAAAAGACGAAAATTCACCGGTTATTAAGTAAATCCATGCATTACTGATTTAAGCAGTCAATAATAAACTGATTCAGTTTCAGAGAGCATAATTTTCTGTTCAGTTTGGAGAATTTGTATATAAATGACACGCTTTTTTTCTTAAAGTCTTAGGGTCTTTTATATCCTAGCTACATATAAGTAAAAAATAATGCACCTTGAATTTGTAAAACCAACTCTACATGAACTGCTTCAACTTTTCAAGATTTAGGGCAATCTCAAGTCAACTGGCAAAAATCATGAAACTTGAACAACCTACAAATATTCTACCCTCTCCTGAGAGCCAGGCAAAAATCATTACACAAAAAAAGTTGAACGATCGAAAGAGAAAGGGATTCGGGTTCCCTATATATGAATGTGAAAAAAGTCAAAGGCATCCATCTTTCGTGTGCCTGGCTCCTAAAGAGAACTAACCATTTATGGCTGTCAGCGTGATTTTTAGACTGAGTGGATCCTTTTACGGCGCTTATATATTTCACCGCGCTCCGTATATGCCGCAAGTGCAACAAACTTTATTGTGCCAGGATCTTTGTCCGTTCATACGGCCTTCCAGGGCCTTTTCAAGTATATACTTCAGAGAAACGATGCTGCACCCATACACTTTTCGCATCGCGTATGTGAGCGCGTACACTTGCGAAATTTACCCGACGCGCGGCCGCTCTTGTTTTAAACTCACTGTACAAAATTTCGTGAATTTTCCCTATCCTTTGGCATGGAATATTCCCAATTTTTGTTAGGGAAATTACTTTTTCCGAAAAATAGGTCGGAAATATTCTCGAAAAAATCGAGAATAATTCGAAAATGTTAGGGAATTAACAAAACCATATGAAAATGGGAAATTTGTCTTATCCTTTCGAGAAATTGTCTTATACTTTCATGGGAACTATTTTATAATATTTCCACAAATCTAAAAGAAATTTCCACTTTTAGTATCAAAGGGACTACTGTAAATCAGATATTTCTTGTCTTCACATTTACTTTTACATTAATTGGAAGTGAAATTATTTTTGATTATTTGACATCCTTCGAAAGAGCATCTCACAGTTTCTTTATAATAAACAACATTTATTATTACATTAATCAAAAGTAAAATTATTTTTGACAATTACACGCTCCGAAAAAACATCTTACAGTTTCTTTATAATAAACAACATTTGAAGGGTGGCAGTGCGGAACTAGATAACAAACAAAATATATTTTTGACAAACATACGCAGGCTCCGAAAAATATTTGTTTGAATCAACGAAGTTTCTGTTTGTCCAAACAAAATTTTTATTCAAAATATTTGGTTTGGTTGACAAAATTAAGTTCTAAAATACCATAAGTAGGATTATATAACCCTCTATTTTGCCGTCTAAACTAAAAAGATAAGACATTTTTATGAAAAATGAGTTTTTGGTATCGCTGGATTCGTAATCTGCGCCTAACTGTGTTAATAAAAATGATTAATTATTAATATTTATTGCAAAAAACGATTGTTTATTGATGAGGAAAGCCGAAAAAGTTAAAAAAAAAAAGATAAAAAGATGCGCAAAGCACTTTGTGTGTTCTAAAATTTGTACAAGGCATGTGATACGTCATCGAACGAACCTAAAGAACTGTGTGTCTTTTTCGCCTTGTAAAAGTGACAGAGTATACGGAGCGAAATTACAAACGAAAAGAATCGCTTGCCCTTGCGTGTGTTTTTGACTTGTGAAATCGCTCGGACTCTGATCGGAAATCCAAGGGAAATAAGCCCTGGCTAGATTCGGCTACAGTAGAGATCCTCAAGGTAGAGCTGAAACAACTCTACTCCGATTTTGATTGGTGTAACATAACCGGAATCGGAAGTTCTAAAATACGCGCGATATTCAAATCAAAAATTTTAATTTCATCGTTGGTTTAATAGAAAATCAAGAGAAAAAGGTTGGCACAAATATTAATTAATGTTAAGTGAATAATAAAATGAATAATACTTACTTTTAAACACATGCATTTTACGATTTACTGAAAGTATTATTGGTTAAAGAAAAGATACATACCTTGGTTGGAAAAAAATGTATCTTGATATAAAAATGATCAAACATGTAAATGAAGAAGTGTAAGAAAAGTAAATATTCTTTCAAGAAATTGAGAATAAGTTTCAAGTGGAATAGTATAATATATTTACGATGAAATTTATATGTTTGAAAAATAGGAGTAAATTAGTTAGCAAGTAATGTCGGGGAAAAGATATTTTCATGGAATTCGTCAACATAATTTATTTAAAAATCTATATAAAAATATAATAATCGATCAATAAATTCTATTATTGGAAAGTGCTGTGCATGGCCATGCTTTTGCTGTCATACACCTTACGTTTCTCTTTTGCTGTAGCCTGATTAGTTATTCGCAGCCGAAAAAGTAAAAAACTGCGTAAAATTTTGTCTGTCAAATCGTGACATGGTAAAATGTGAGACGTAGGAACTGTTTGGAACCGAGGTAAGAAAAAATCATACAAATTTACTTTCTCATACTTTTGAATTGCAGGATGCCACGATCGGAAAATATTTTCCATTTCTTTGAACATATTGAACGTCGCCTCATTCACATAAAAAGCGTGTTTTCTTTGAACTCTTCGTAAGCTAAAAATTTGGCATAAGGCAAATCAACAGCATTCTTAGAACCAACGGATGCAATGCAGGATTCACAAGTAACCATTCTCTTTTGAATACTTGCAATTAAATATCCAGCCGCGCGATATAAACCATTTTCTTCCAAAATATTCAAAGCTTCAACAGCTACAGGCATTACATCAAATTCTGATGATGGTTTTGTGGGCAAATTATTTGAATTGCTGAGGCTGAATTGCTGAGTTTGAAGAATTCTCGGTGCCTGCGATACCTTTCCATTTTCTGGTTTTTGTACATCAAGAAATTCAGTGAGGTGTTCACTATCATCGTATTCGTAGTTACTACAGCGAATCAGTTTATTGTACTGTGCAAGCACTATTAAGCGAAGATCGTATTTGAATTGTAGAACATTCGGCATTACGTGTTTCGATCTAATGACACTAAACAAATTTTCAATACAGTCTTGAGTGAATGTAGCGGTGAGAACGAATTTAAAACCTCTCTTTTCTAATAAGTAAGTGCTGAGTTGAATCGCTGACATTGTAGATATGATAAAACCTTTTTGTAGTGGTTTAAAAACTCTTTTCTCACCAATTTGAATTCTGCCCAAAAGATCTATCATTTCCGTCAAAAAATAAATAGTTTCTTCGTATTTTTCAAGCTGAAATTTGCTGATTGCACTTTGTAAATTCCTGGAAGTCATGAAGCGAAACCATTTGGCTATATTGCCAACAAACCATGCAGTTGCTACATATTCTGGCTTGCTATATTCATCTGATAAAAAGAAAAGGGAAGCGCTCACCTCCGGACTTAAAATCTTTTTGGCCCTATTTACCTTTAACTTTTGAAAAGTTCTGTTTTTTGACAGAATAACGTCCTCTACTTTGAGATTTGGCGTCAACAAGAAAACTAAATCTTCCTGTAGATTTAACATTTCTACTAAATGATTAGAATCAACAACATTTGTCGGTAAATTATAAGTTTCTTGAATATCTTCTGGTATAAACATTTTACCGTTATTTACAATGCTCGCAACCATGTTTTTCAACAAATGAGGCCTTTCTGCTAGCTGTGACACCAAATGCATTCCAACAAGCTTGGTTGCATGGGCTCATGTCGCAGGTAACGCTGTTGACTCTCAATCCGATTTTTTCAGCATTAGAGATGATCTGTAAGATGATGGGTTTCAGTAAAGCACCATCAAAGCCACCACCAGTAAACTCATAACCCACTACTTGCTTCCAATGCAAACCAGTGCCCCTTAGTACATATACTAACGCATGCTTTACGGTATCATTACTGTTAGGAGGAAGAGTGACATCACCTAAATATTCCTTAGTTTGTGGGTCAAACATTCTACCTCCCTCGATGGCAACTTCATCGAAACCCACTGAGCACTCTTTATCCATATCAGTCTGAAAGTGTGCTACTTTATGTCCTAAGAATTCGAACATTTCATCGGAAATTCCGGGCTTGAACTTTATATGTTCAATTCTTCTGCTTAGAGTTCTGCGTGAAGGCAAAGGAAAGCCTTGTTTCAATAACTCATCGTATCCTGAATTACCACACGTAAATTTTAAACGTAAAGCCTTCTTAATCGTAGTGTTTGACCAGTTTGTTGACGGTCCTTGCTTATTTTCGGATCTTTGTTTTCTAAATAGATTTTCTATTTGATCCTGTGTGAATAAAGAAGCCAATAGTGCTTTGTACTCATTATGCTGATTTCTCTCCAGCTTTTTCTTCTCGTTCATAACAACCTGCAGTCTTTTCTTCAGAGCATTGATTGTCTGCTGTTGCTTATGAAATATATTTTTTATCCTCTCATCATCCACTTGATTGAACGACATTTTATCTTCTATTACCTCTTCCAAAAACAATGGGTTTTCGGTTTGTGCATCACTTGATGATTGTGACATATCATGGGAAAATGATACAGTTTCCAAATGACCAGGTATTTCATCCTAAAAAATATATAATTATGTTAATTGACATTTAATATTTAATTTTAATATTCATATTATAGGTGATTCGATCCGGCTAAAATAAAAACATCTTTTATATTCTCGCATCCATTCTGAATTATATTAGATCAAACAGCTTTACTAAAAAAAAGCATTTTTAGAATATTATTAAAGTGCTGAAACGAAATGTAATGTGATTTAAAAATATCCTGGCGTCTGTTCCAAGATATTTTTATTGAAAATAAGCACTCCAAATTTAGTCAATTCTGCTACAGCCGTCTATAAGTTATCGTTTTAACAAAAAAGGGCGAAATTCACTTATCCACACACAAATTAATCCATAAAATTGTTTGGAACATTTCATTAGACATTTTTCAACTGAGGAACTTTCAATTAAGTCATTTAAAAAATATTTGAATCGATCAAAACAAAGCTTCCTTTATGTAGAAGCAAAAGAAGTTTTGAAAAGTGATTGAATGAAGAGTCTACCGATATGTAACACAATTTTGAAAATATACATTTAAATGGTATTATTAATTTCTCTACCTTTCCTTGAACTTCAAAATTTGAATAAGTACTGGATTCACTTGCATCTGTCGAAGTCACAGCAGTAAGCGATCCGCTTGAAAGATCATGAGGCGTCTCATGCACATTAAGAAGAGACACATATTCAATATTCGACAGAAGCTGTTCCTGTAATATACAATAATGTACAGCATATATTTACGGAGATAGCATTTATTACCTGAAAGTCTATTATGCATTTAGCAGTTGTTATTATTTGTTCAAAGTATCTAATAAAAAGAAGAAATCACAACAACCAATTGAATTGAGTAGAATTCAGCGAACTTAAAAGAACTCAAGTGAATTCAAAAGATTCAAGAGAATTCCAAATAATGCAAAATAATTTGAAAGAATTCAGAGTAAATGAATGAAAATTCAGCACAAATCCCAAATTAATTAAAATGAATTGCAAAAAAAATTTGAAAGTCTCTTAAAATCATTAATTCCCTGCGAAATACCTCAATTCTTCTGTATAAATTCTCGGAAAGCCATTAAAATATTATAAAATCCCGTAAAATTTTATTAAATTTGGTGATATTTCCTGAAAGCCTCAACATTTATTTTAAAAATCCTTCAGAATCTTTTAAAATACCCTCAAATATTTCAATCCCTTTGGAATCCCTTCAAATTATTAAAATCGATAAAAAATTCCCTAAAGTTTTTCAAATACTGTGAAATCTTTGAAGTCCCTTGAAACATTTAAATACTCTTGAAAATGACTTGCAATATTTTGAAATACCCTAAAATATTTAAAATCCTTTGATATCCTATTAAATTACCGAAATCAACTAAAAATTCCTGGGAATCTTTTAAAATCCCTTGAAATTTTTAAAGGCTATTGAACATTACTTGGAATTTTTAAAATACCCTAAAATCATTAAAATGACTTAGAATAACTTGAAATCATTGAAGTTTATTAAAAATACCCTAAGTTATTTCGAATCCTGTAAAATCTTTTCAAATCCCTTGAGATACTTTAAGCTCGTGAGAATGCCTTGGAATCTTTTTAAATGCCTTAAAATATTGCAAATCATTTTAAATTAGGTTACATTTTAAAGATCAATTAAAATTCCTTCAAATTTTGAAAAATATCCTAATTTTGTTGAAAATACTTCGAAATTTTTGAAATCCTACGAAATCCCGCAATTCTTGTAAATAATATATAAATAAATAAATAATAATAAATAATAAAATAATAAATAATAAATAAAAACATCCCGATTACATGAAATCTGATATTTCCTGAAATCCTGGAAAATTTATGAAAACATCTTGAGAAGTTTTTAAAATCCTTCAAAATTATTAAAATCTTAGAAAACCTTATAAAATCATTCGGAATAATTTAAAATAGCCTAAAACCTTATAGGTTTTATGTAATCATTCTATGTCTTTGAAAGTTCTAAGCAGTTTTTAAATCCATTAAAATCATTAAAATCCTTGAAAATTCCTCGACATTTTTTAAATCTCTTGAAAATGCCTTTAAAATCTTTTATGTATTTTAAAATACCCTAAAATATTTTAAAACCTTTGAAATCCCTTTAAATTATTCAAATAAATGTAAAATTCCTTGGAATCTTATAAAAGCCCCTTGAATATTTAAAATCCTTTGAAATATTTTGAAAAACTTCAAAACTTCTTAAAGCTCGTAAAAATGCCTTGAAATCTCATAAAATGCCCTAAATAATAACTCCTAACTGAGGAACTTTCAATTAAGTCATTTTAAAAATATTTGAAACTATCACAACAAAGCTTCTTTTATGAGAAAGTAAAACAACTTTTGAAAAATGATTGAATGTAGATTCTACTGATATCTAATATAATTTAAAAATATATAAGTTTAAATGATACTATTAATTTCTCTACCTTTCCTTGAACTTCAAAATTTGAATAAGTACTGGATTCACTTGCATCTGTCGAAGTCACAGCAGTAAGCGATCCGCTTGAAAGATCATGAGGCGTCTGATGCACATTAAGAAGAGACACATGTTCAACATTCGACAGAAGCTGTTCCTGTCATATACAATAATGTACAGCATATATTTACGCAGATAGCATTTATTGCCTGAAATTGTATTATGCACTTTATAGTTGTAATTATTTGTTCAAATTATATAAAATTTGCATTGGGTCAATGAAATACTGGCATTTTTGGTTGTATATAATTTTTCTCTTTACATCGATATCACTATGTGATTTTAATTTGGATATATTTTACCATTTCCTGAGGCTCCAAAATTAAAACGTTAGAAGGAGCAATATCTGATTCTGCATTTGAACAACTTTGGCCAGCTGACGTGAGTTCTTCCTTTTTCTAAAAAATATATATCAACATATTATAAATATTTGGTAAATGTCCAGGAAGAAAGAATATTTGACACCAAATTTTTAATTTCTGGAATTTTTACATAAATAAAATAAGTTATATACTGGAGTATCAGGTTTAACTACAGATTTTGACTTTTATAAGGCATATTCGTAAGATATGTTATTTAGATATGAATAAATCGTTAAAAATAATATCTTGTTAAACCTTGAATTAGAATTCTGCTATTATTTAAGAAACGGGATTCAGAAAGCTTCATAAACCGATTCAAAAATATTCAATCAGTTTTTTGTAACTGTGTAACTTCGCTGTGCATATTTTAAATAATAGAATTAAATTTACTACTCTAACTCTTTCATCATAATTTAAAAAGTTTAAAAGCAACATTACAAAATATTTAATTCTTATGTGAGTATAATTGGGTTGTAGAGCAGACACATAATATGATGAGGAAAATAATTATTAATACTTGGAACAATTATTATTGCTTCATACCCTTTTCTCTGTTCTTACAAAACTCTGTCCGGCAAATCTTTTTTTCACTGGTGGAGAAGGAAATATCATTGGTACAGCGTCATCCTTAATTCTCCTTTCATTATTCCATGTATCGAACATCTCAGGTAGAAAATGTTCCTGCAATTAATACAAATGAAATTTTGCTTCCAATTAATATACTTAAATGCACGAGATATAATTATAATCATAAACTTTACCTCACAAACACGTGAATTTGGACTTGGTGTCCAATCTTTACGATTGTTTTTTTGCAACCATAATTTTCGAAGCTGTGGATCCTTTGGAAAAGCCTTCGAGTGCAAGCCTTTTCCACAAACATTCTTGTTTTTGCAGTATAAAATGCAACAAGTCACCAGTCTTTCTTCAATAAAGACGACCAAGACGACTGTTCGTCTTCTCTTGGACGGTATACATCCACGGTAAACATTTGAAACACTTCGGTTAACATAACCTCAATCAAGCACTTGCATAACACATAACTTCAGCACGCAATTTTATTATATCGCAAAATGGTAAACACACGAAAAAGTGCAACTGATAATAAAATATATTAAAATTCAATGTCATTATTATACAAAACCACGAAGTTTTTTTTATAAAATGTACCTTCACGAAACATATCAACAGTTCAAATTTTAGGCGCCTCCAAGTCAACTTCCGATTCCGGTTGTGTTATAGCTCAGTGGAGGGGGAAAGTTGTCTCAACTCTACCTTGAGGATCTCTAGGCTACAGAGGGTCCAGAGACAGTGTGGCAACCTAGTGTACATCTCGCTGATTGGCTCAGTTTTCTTATACATATACTACTACACACTACTAACTACAACTAACTGCTTACTACTACACTATAGATAATCAGTGCTTAAAATGGCGGCATCCAGCATTAAAATGGCGGCATCCGGCTAGGTTGCCACGCTGTCTCTGGACACTGTAGATTCGGCTATATAGTCCGAGAGCTGGGTATGTTCCCGTGTGCATTAAGATTCTCAAGGAAGAAAAGTGGTCATTCTTATGTATTTTGAGCCGCTGAATCCGAGGGTGCCCGGCGTTTTTTCGAAAAAGTGGTAAATTTTGTTTAAATCGCAATTGTTTAAACAAATTATGAAGAAACGGTTTTTTCGAGCTGGACAATTTTTTTATAGATAATATGGCTTATTTTAAGACAAAAAGGCCTCTAGCAATTTTTCCCTAAAATGCATATTCCAAAAGTTATAAATTTTTAAAGGTCGGAAATTTGACGTTTTTTGCAAAGTTTGGAAGTTTATAACTTTTGACGTATTCAATATTATTTGAATTTCGAAAAAGCCACTTATTCTTTGAAACTCACTATACAAAATTATATGATTAACTGTTAGCGCAGGTCCGGCGTTATGCATTTATCGCGATTGACAATTAGCGCTTTTTCGGCCTACACTACGTGCTTTTGATGGCGCGAGGCACGAGCGCGCCGCAACGCGCAGCCGCCGATTTCCTCTCGCGCGCGTACTGTTAACTCAAGATAGATTGTAATCATCTCAAAAACATCAACATCAAAACAGTGAACCCCAAACTTGAATAATAAATGATTTGTATAGAACTAGGAATGTTTTTGCTTATACAGAAAAAAGCAAGAAATATAAATCATTTTTATATTGAATTCTGTGTACCAATGTAACTGATGAAAATTAAATTTGTATAATTAAAGGCGAACACGCGGGATTTGAAAATATTAAAGTTATTAATTGTTCAATAAATTCTAAATATAGAAATTTAAATATTTCAGCGGGTTTTCTTTCGCACGTGTTCGCGGACAAGCCGGTGCTTGTTTATGTTCTTCTGCTGGCTTCTCTTTGTTGCGTGTTTGTACGCGTTTTGAAGATACACGCATTGTTGGTGAGAATGTGTAGTAGCAAGCCGAGGTTAATTGTCGTCCTCTAAGTTTGCAAATAAAATGACATCTTCAGTTACTTTGTTCGCTCAATCAAAATACGAAGTAGATGATTGTGTAATTTGTCAAAAAAGAACATTGTTTAAAATGAATTTTTTTATATTGATGTTTTTTACATGATCATAATCTATCTTGAATTAACAATAAGCTCGCGAGAGGAAATTGGCGGCTGCGCGTTGCAGCGCGCTCGCGCCTCGCGCCATCAAAAGCACGTAGTGTAGGCCGAAAAAGCGCTAATTGTCAATCGCGATAAATGCATAACGCCGGACCTGCTCTAATAGTTAATCGTATCATTTTTTGTAGAGTGAGTTTCAAGGAATAAGTGGCTTTTTCCAAATTCAAAAAATATTGAATACGTCAAAAGTTATAAACATCCAAACTTTGCAAAAAACGTCAAATTTCCGACCTTTAAAAATTTATAACTTTTGAAATATGCATTTTACGGAAAAATCGCTAGAGGCCTTTTCGTCTTAAAATAAGCCATATCATCTAAAAAAAATTGTCCAGCTCGAAAAAACCATTTGTTCATAATTTGTTTAAACAATTGCGATTTAAACAAAACGTACCACTTTTTCGAAAAAACGCCGGGCACCATCGGATTCAGCGGCTCAAAATACATAAGAATGACCACTTTTTTTCCTTGGGAATCTTAATGCACACGGGAACATAGCCAGCTCCCGGACTAATACACTAGCGACGATCCGAGGGGCCGTCCACTCTAGAATCGATTCTACGTGAGCATAATTATTTCGTCAGTTAGATCACGATTCCTGTGATTCCATACATGAAGCATAATCCGGTTTGATTCTGAGCGTAAGGAAAGAAAAGAATCGAATCCAAACTCAGAAGATCGCACAGGGATCATTCTGACAGTTGCGCGCGTTGAGTTGCATCAGGACGACTGATTTCTGTTGATTCCGCCTGAGTCCAGCTGATTCTTCATCGATTCCTTCGTTTCTCGACCACACTAGGGGAGCGTTTACATATTACGCAGCATTAAAAGTGGAAGGTCGGGGTTCGTGTTTCGTTACGATCTGTTATATGGAAGGGGGGGGGGGTATTTTTAACCCGATTACATAACATGTTTAATTGCATGTATTTCTCAGGGTGGCCTGCTGAACTGGGAAACCAGGGAAACCCAGAAATGACCGGGAATTTTTCGGAGACTAGGAAAAAGGGGGAAAAGACAGGGAATTTATTTTGCGACTGGGAATTTTACAAATTTTTAAAAGAAAAATCTAACTTTTAAACGTTAAGTTCAATTGTTGGTTTTGTCAATTATGAAACCATTTTATGATATATATTATGGAGCATTTTTAAAATGCAGTTTTGAAGACTTAAACAATACAGAATGACAAGCGTTTAAAATTAATATTTGTTGACAAAAAACTTCTGTAATTAAAAACTAATTAACAATTTCAAAAATGGAACTGTAGTTCAAGAATTCGAGATTGAATTGCATTTTTAATATTTTTTAACATTGAATAATTTACAGGTATTAACGTTATAAATTTGAACTATTTCCATTTAACTTAGTAGGCACACAAATATAAACGTCCGATTGAAAATTTATCAACTACTTTCAACACTTTTATTAAATTAAAAATAATATTCAAATATTGTTTCAGTCTAAAATATTCCATTTTTAACCCATTTGAACTGAAATTTTTTAACTAAAGAAAATAACAATTTTTCAGTGACTTTACTTTTTGACTGTTCATTTAAAATAAACAATTTTAAAAATAGAATATTCATAACTAAACAATTTGAAACTGAATTGTTTGAAACAGAAAGCCTTGAATCTTCA
This sequence comes from Andricus quercusramuli, assembly GCA_932178445.1. Lineage (NCBI taxonomy): Eukaryota > Metazoa > Arthropoda > Insecta > Hymenoptera > Cynipidae > Andricus > Andricus quercusramuli. The sequence continues at coordinate 53,598 of CAKNXH010002137.1, read as the reverse complement.
AAATTTCACAAAGCTAAATTTAAACTTTGAATGTCACAATGTTAATTTGAATTCTTCTATTTAAAAAACATTCTATTTTAAAGTAAAATTGTGTATTTAATGTACACAATAGTTAAACAATTATTTGAAACAGAATATAGATTTTTCATGATTTTCAGAATAAAATTTAGAAGCTTGTTAAGGAGTTTGAAAGATTTTCAGGTAATAAAAAAATTGTCCTTAATTCCTGGGAAAATTAAAAATTATATTTTATTTTGATTAATTAATTTTAAGAGAAAATTTTTGGGAAGACTTTAAAACAAAAACAAAATTTAATGAAGACATGACAATTAAACAATGATGAATCCTCGTATGTGTAGCCTGCGTTCGACACTGCGCACTTGATGTGTTTTAACGCGTTGATCCCAAGCTAACTCAAGCTGACTCGCCCGAGTCTGCGCGGAATCGTAGCGATTCCGAGTGATCCTTGGCGATTCTCACTGATTCCCGGTGTTTCTTCTGAATCTTACTGATGAACGCATGTTTCAAACTTTCAGAATAGATCTCTAAGATTCTACCGAATCAAGCTGATTCACACATATTTCTGAACAATCTTTTGACGAGTGACTGATTCTGAATCTATTCTAAGTGAGGAAAATCACTGATTCCTCCAGTGAACGGCCCCTCGGGTTCATCTATAACAACCCCAAAAGTGAACATATTACTCAGTATAGAGAAAGAGCAGGACTCCTTAAAGTCGCCAAAAGAAGACAATTTTTTGTGGGTAATTTACCTTATAGCCTATTCAGTAATGAAGCTCCGCACTATCTTATTAACCTCTTCCATTTCATTAACAAAGATCAAGCAACACATTCCAAATTCCGTGAAAGGAAAACAGTATTAAAAATTCAGCAACACCGCACGTGTAAAATCCAAAGGTCCTCTGTTATTTGTGGTGCTCGCCTTTGAAACAAACTACCTATAACCATTAAAAATGCACCTTCACAATTTCATTTTAGAAAACTCCTCTTTGGTTACTTATGCCACACATCAAATCCTACCCTCAAAATCACACAGTGGTAACACTTAAATTCCTAATTAAAATATATATGAGTATGTGTATGAATGCGTATTTACTTTTAAGTATGTATACTTGAGTATGCATATTTATAGTATCCTTCTGTTGATAGCCCAGATCCAATTCCTTGTATTATAGTTCAGTTTTTAACCTTTGTTAATACCTATTTTTGATTTCAACGGTCAAATCGATCGCCGTCACATTTTAATTGTAATATGTATCACCCGTTCCTTATAGGGCTATTAAGCCCTGAGAACTTTTCACGACTAAATACAAATACAAAATAAATACAAATATAGTATCTAACGTCTTAAATTTAACGGTTCATATGTTCCTTTATATAGAATAGTGTATGGGCGTTTCCACGAGAAGTGTCATTCTTCTGTCACCGTGCTTTTATATAAATAGGTAATCCTATACCTACCAGTCAAGTTATAATGCATCAAAATTTATGGACAGACTCCATGAAGTCGAAAAAAAGCTTACAGTCCTTACATAAACCATCCCCTATTGAAAATTCCGACATCGGAAACCACATCGGAAACTATGTAGGAAACTATGTCGAAACCTACATCGGAAACTATGTAGGAAACGATGTCGAAAAGGATGTAGGATCCGACGTCGTAAACTACGTCGCAAGATTCTTAAACGTAAAAACAATTTTTCCTTATATTATTACTATAGCAATCATAGTATTTAATAATAGTAACGATTGGGAACAACACACAGATATTCATTACCATTAAATGACAAATGCACACAAACTTTCACAATATTGTTTGTTAATACGGCTGATTCTTCGTTGACTACTTCTACCATTTTTTGCAATATACCATATGCATTGCTGTAGGCGTTTGTTGTGAGTACTTTTTGAACAATTGTATATTCTGCTAAACTTTCCGGGGGAACTATAAAATGTTTAATTTTGACATATAAACCATTTTGTAAATAAGCGTAAGAGTTGTCAGAACGCTTATTATTTTTTCTGATGACATGTATAAGCAACCGCTTTTTACTATTTTCTTAAAGCAAGAACTTTCTTGAGGGATATTGAATTTTTCTACCCATGATGCATTCACTTTGGATGCGGAACCAAAATATCTAACGTGATTGGTTTGAAGAGTGTTTTTAGCGGTTGTTGTTCCTATTTTACTACAATAATTTTCAACACTGAATGAACAAAAAGGGTATACATGATCTTTCAACGTAATGAAACTATACTTCAGACTTATTTGTCGAAATTGTTGGTGATGTACACCCTTAGCAGCATGTATGACTTTTAGCAAGTTTCCGTTTCCAGATTCAAACGCATAAGCATTATGAGACCACAGTGGTCCCCAATCTGAAACATTTCTCGATATGTGCAATAGTAAATGCATATTGAAGGTCATTGATATCTTAGAGTATAGCATTTTTGAACGGGCAACGAATTCATGTAGCAATAGATCAGCACAATCTAATTCATGAATTTGAATTACATCTTTTGTGAGAATATAAAAAGCTTCTACGAATAAAGCCCAGTGCATTAAAAGGTGGTTTGGCAATATGTTTTGAAGGACTATCAAACTATAGAAAAGCGTCCAATTCTCCCATTCACGAGCTTTCCAAAATTCTTTTTCGGAAAATAAGCGAGTTAATCTAACAATTTGATGAGGTGCTTTCAGTTTAGCCATGTACGCATTAATCTGCACAATATTTGATTTAGAAAACAACCCAGCTTTCTTTTTATTGCCAAACCACATTGTAGCGAATTGTTTTGCGATTCCAGAGAGGCAGTGCAAAGATTCAGCCACACAGCCATAAATAATATTGTAATGCAACAAATTTATTAGTGGAGATGAACATTTAACGCCAAGAATAGGTGTTTTAGAATTCACTGCCTTCATCGTATGCTTTACAGTATCCGAAACATTTCTTTCTTTCGGAACTTTTGCAGTCAGGGGATATTTGATTTCGAATTATTTTAAAGATTTCAGAGATTTGAAGGGTCTCAAAGACTTCACAGAGATTAACGAATATTCCCGAGGAGTTCACGAAGCCGACTTATATTCGCTAAAAATTCCGAATTTTTTTATTTATGGGTCAGCTTCCTTTATAAATTGGAGACCTGGAAAAACTTTACTTTTTGACCTGTAAAACCTGAAAAAGACCTTGAATTTTGTTTCTAAGAATCGCTGGATACCCTGAATGATAGTCAACTTCATTGAAATGTTTGCGAAAGTTCCAAAAAAAATACGCAAGATAGGAAAAAGTATGTACGGATGTTTTTTATAACTTTTCGAACTAAACAACTCTGATTTATTAATATTTTCAGAAAAACCCCATTTAGTATATTTTCAAATTAAAAAAAATGTAAAGCCAATTTCGAAATAAAACAAAACGTTCTATCGGAGTCTAAAAGATAACCTCTAAAGATATTACTCTAGATCAGGGCTCTCCAGAAGGCAGTCAGTGACTGCAACGACTGCCGACTGGCAGTCGCGGGACTAGGTCAAACAGGCCCTTATAAATCTTGTCGTTCGACTGGTCCCTAGTCCTTCACGGTCATTATACCTCCCTCTGGAATAAAATATATATTGAATTTGAGTACAAACAAAATTCAGACCGCCCGGTGTGAAGGACGCCGAGGCGTAATTCACCGTGACCGTAACCCTTCGCTCAATTCCTGGAAAACTAAGAAAAAAATTACAGAAAAAAAAGGTGGCAGTCATGCACTTGTCGTGGCAGTCAGCACCTGCTGAAAGCGGTGAGCCCTGCTCTAGATACTGACGCATTATACAAAAATGTCCGCCAACTTCAGGATACACTACTTGTCAGCTTCAAAAATTGAAATATTCCGAAATATTGTTTCGGAAATAAAATAGTCTGTGACGAAGGGTTCAATTTCATAAAATTTAAAAAATATGTAGTATTCAAAGTGATTTAAGTAGGTACGCACTTTCGATTTTTCTAATGTCCCGGCAAATATATTTTATTTACCATCCTTAGAAATTAGACGTCACAAAATTCTAAAATTCCACTTTAAAATGTATAAAAAGGAAATTAGTATTAAATTCTTTAAACTCCAAAGGCCTTGAAAATATACCTGTCTTTTTACATTTCTCTTTCATGTATTCTGTTGTTATAATTGGCAAAATAAATTATTAATAAGGACAAAACAAAATACTAATATAGTGAAGTTCAATCTTCGAAAAAATCGCAACATAGTCGTGTTTGATATCAAATTAATCAGTAATGGACAAACATGTATAATATGTTATCAGATTTCGACTTTAGCTATTCATTAAAGAACGCTAATTAGCATTAGCGCGTCAGAGTCGCAAAAGAACGCTCCCGCGAGCTGTCCGCTCTGCTAGCGCACATCTGTCGCATTTCTCGGAAAAAACCGAGCGAGAAACGAGTAAGGACGCCACGAGACGAGTAAGAATGAGACGAGACAAAACGAGTCGAGAAACACCGAGACAGCAGGTATGACTCGTCCCGTCTCGTTTCTCGGGATTTCTCGCTCGGCGGCAACACTAGTTAACATTGTTTGATTCAATGAACGACCTATTGGTCGGAAGGAAATATTTCTTTAAATCAAAGAAATATTAATTGAAGGCAAAAGTATACATTTTAAACCGAATAAATGACTCATTGTTCCAAATGAATGTGCCATGAATGGGAATGAATATTTCTTTGAGATGAGAATATGTGAATTGATGGAAAGAAATATATTTTAGAGTCAGGCAAACATTTTATAGGCTCACGGAACTGTTTCTTCGCATCAAATTTTTGAGTATTTGAAGCAAAAAAATATTCCACTGATTCAAACAAATATTTCTTTGGCCTACACCATGCGCGAGTGCAATAAAATAGTTTGTACTTCAACTGTAGTACATATTTTCCTAAATAAACAAACGGATTCTTTCAACTCAAATTATTATTAACATTGTTATTATTATACATATTTAATTTAAACAGAGCACATAATTTAAAATCTCGATGAACCTGAAACAGAAAAATTCGATGAAAAATCCACCTCCAGCAGGAATCGAACTCGGGTCCGTTGAGTGTCAAGTCCACTGCGATGACCACGACGCTGTCGCAACATCAAAATTCTAAGGCGAAAAGTCGTATTTAACCCTGACCATAAATGCCAAAGAAATATTTCTTCAAATCAAAAACATGGATATTGAATTTAACAACATATTTCTTTGATCTAAAGAAGTATTCAATTGAAACAAATTATGCCAAATTATTAAATGCTTGATTTGAAACAATAATTACTGCGTTGAAATAAATGTTTATTCGTTATGAATAATTAAATTCTAGTAAGCAAATGAAATATTTCCTTCAAATGAAGAAATAAATATTCATGTAAACACAATATCTTGTTCGTCTAAATAAATGCCTCATTGGTATAAATTCATGAACTCTTTGTAACAAATAAATATATTTTTAATTAAATTAATATTATTTTGGATTAAATCATTATTACTTTGATTCAAATGAACTTTAAAGACTTGATTCAAGTATGCACAATTAATTGATTCAAATGCGTCCGAATCAATTCAAAGAATCGAACTCATTGAATCAAACAAATATTTCTTTGAACGACTAATCTGATTCCAACGAATCTAGACCTTTTGAATCAAAGAAATGGTTTTCTTTAATGTCAGAAATATTTGTTCGATTCAAGAAAATATAGCCAAAGAATTCATTTCTTTAGATCAACAAAAGATATGTATCTGGTTTAAATAAAAATTACTTCTAATAAGGAATATTTTCTTGATGCTAAGAAATGGATGCATTTTCTTGGATCCAGACATTCTTTTTTTCAGTGTACAATTTCGGAATATTTTCCTGAAAGTTTTAGAAACAAATTAATACAGACAAGTTACCGCTAGGTGGCTGGCGGAAAGTAACCAACAAGCATGTGCGTCACGTTGTCTTTCTAGTACGTGGTCAATGTTGAATTAATTTTGTATGTAAATTCCCCAACTTTTCGATGGATTCCCAAATTTTCTCGATGTTGTTCATACACTATTTTAGGATGAATTCCATAACTTTAAGGGGAATTTCCAAACTTTTGCGATATTTTCCTTCCTGCGTGGCACGAAAAATTCCCTACATTTCAGGTAATTTGCCTAACTTTTCCTGAATTTTACCTACAGTTTGTTAGGAAAAATCTCCAACTTTAATGGCATTTTATCTACAGTTTGTTAAGAAAAATTCCCTAACTTTTTAGTAAATTCCAAAATTTTTTCCGAAATTTTAGAGTTATTAGCTTCCCGAACATTTTTGGTGAAATCCCTGAAAAATTTCTTGCAGTGCTTTTACGCATGGGTGGGTCAACGTGTTCATGCACTGAGAAAAAAAATGTTTGGATCCAAAGAAATGCATTTCTTTCATTGTATTCATTTAAGCCAAAAAACCATTTACTTAATTGTACTGGATATTTTTTAAAAGCAACAAACTCGTGCATTGATTCAAAGAAATAATTTCTTTGAGCGCCATTTCTTTGAAACAAAGAAATATTTCTTGACCTCAGAATATGAGATAATTAACTCAAAGAATTGGCATCTTGAAAACTAAGAACCTATTTTCCTTGAATCTTGCTTTCGCATCCAAAGAAATATTTTTTTAGTTCAATAATTTTGAACCTTTGAATTAAAACATATTTTATTTGAAATAAGTAACTCATCAATGCATGAAGCAAATATTTTGGTTTCTTTGAATCAAAAAACTATTGTCATAAATGAAAGCAATATTAATTAAGTGAATGCGATATTTCTTTCATGTAAGGGGATTGATACTGCTGTTATAATAGAAAATGCCATTAGTCGAATAAAGTAATTTGCTCACTTAATTAATAATTTATTCAATTGGAAGATATGTTTCTTTTGATAAATAGAGTGAAGCGATTCATGTCCAATAAATATTTCCTTCAAGTGAAGAAATATATTTTTGAAATAACTTCATATACCATTCGTTTGAAAAAATATTTTGGTAAAATTCCTTATTTGTACCGGGTGACGGACAACTTTGCACGTAGCAACTTTGCACGTGCCCAACTGTGCACGTCGATGGCCGGACGGACAACTGTGCACGTCCAAGACCACAGGAGCCCATCTGTGCACGTCGAAATTTAGACGTGCACAGTTGTCACTTGGACAACTGTGCACGTGCACAGATTGCACTTGGACAACTGTGCACGTCGAAATTCAGGCGTGCACAGATGGACTCCTGTGCACTTTACCGTGCACAGATGTCACTTTCCTAACTGTGCACGTGCACAGATGTCACTTGCCCAACTGTGCACGTGCCCAGATGTCCCTTGTCCAACTGTGCACGTGCACAGATGTCCCTTTCCCAACTGTGCACGTGCACAGATGTCACTTGCCCAACTGTGCACGTTCATGTCCTTACGTAAGGGTTGTACTTAAGTAATTCAGAGAGTTCAAGGAATTCAGAGAATTCAAGGGATTCGGAGAATTCAAGGAATTCAGAGAATTCAAGGAATTCAGAGAATTCGAGGAATTCAGAGAATTCAAGGAATTAAAAAAATTCAAGGAATTCGCAGAGTTAGAATAATTCAGAGAGTTAAAGGAATTCAGAGAATTTAACGATTTTAATGCATTCATCGAATTCACTACGAATTCACGGAAATCTATGAATTCCTTGAATTCTATGAATTCGTCGAAAGTGAGGCAACTATGAATTTTTGTACGAAAAAGCACTTAAAACTAGGACAATTTATGAGATACGATGAATAGAGAGAATTTGTAAGGTTTTATAGTTGTTTGTATGCAAGTTAAACTCTGGAATCCGTTGAACTTCAAAAAATTTTGCACTATTTTTTACCCATGCTTGAGGAAGGGAACTTTTTTTCTTGCGGGACATAATACTTCATTTTTCCACTTATGAAGTATTTAGCAGAAAATTTTCAAGAAAATCGTGCCAGGTGCAGCAATATAATTTAATATTAACGATTCTATCGCAAATTTTCAAAAAGGCCTTTTTCCAGATGAAATACACGTGAATATTCATGGGCTTTGAACAACCTCTAAAAAGCAATTGATTTTAAAATGAGAAAAAAACGTGCTTACTTTTTTGTGTTTGAATAAATCTGGCGGGCGAGACCAAGAAAATTTGAAGAAAAACATGTGAACCACCCAAATAAATAAACCTTGAGATTTCTCTAACCAATGACCAAGAAAAATGTATAACCCGTCATTATACATCGCCACATAAACAACAGTAAAACACTCATAAAAATATTTAAAAAAATTTCTTTTCCGGTTTATTTTTTGTGAAATCATAAAAAAGGCATAAAAGAAATAAACGATTTGGTCAAATCAAAGACAGATAAGTAACTAGAGAAAAATAAATACCTACCAAGTAGGCACGGTAGTTAGTGGTCATTAGGACGTTCAAAGGACATCAGATGTCTCTATACCCAGTGGAAGACTCAAAGAAGCTTAATAAGATGAAACTATTGAAAAGTAAATTCAAAATAGTACATTGTGTATCGAGGGCGTAAAGAAGGCTATTTTGACAAGTCAAAATTTCCGTACGCCCTTGACACACACTGTACTGTATTTGTATGTGTAGCGGGCCTAGAGTTCTATATAGCGGGCGTAAAGTTTCATGTAGCGGGCGTAAAGTTTCATGTCAGCCCGGCGGCAGAGTGCGCATGTCCGAACGTCACTGGGCTGGAAGTGGCCACATTACGCCTGCTTCACGTGCATGCAATGGCGCGTTTTTAAGGAGGTCGAGCGAAAAGAGATTTTCACATATCTTCAATAATTTGAAAGGGATAATTTCATCAAAATAATATTTGAAATATTTTTAAACTAACTTTAAGAAAGTTAATACGCTCCATTCCACCAGGATTGAATAATTTTAACTGTTGAAAATTTATTATACGTAGATACAAAGGATCACCCTCGCATAAGCCCTTACGTAAGGACATAAACGTGCACAGTTGGGCAAGTGACATCTGTGCACGTGCACAGTTGGGCAAGTGACATCTGTGCACGTGCACAGTTGGGC